>JAYXIM010010565.1:0-191718 GCA_037575425.1 Anastrepha fraterculus | reverse complement strand
ATTTACCCCCTCCTCTATATCCATATATATCTATCAAACAAATAAAATTAAAATTTTGTTTTGAAAATTGCAACCATTACATCAGTATTTTTTTATGACGTTGTCACGTTAAACTATCGTCAGTAAACCGACATAGCAAAGTAAAAGCAAAATTTTAAAGCAAAAACACTATATTTTCATATTTGTTTTTTTCTTAAAACTTATAATAAAACACGAAAGAAAATAATGTAAATAAGGAAACATTGCTGAAACCAACTAATCCTTTCAAATACGAAACGCAATTTACAGCGTACATTGTACGCCAACGCTCGAGTGCTCGAACATGTGCTATTTACAATAATGACAATTACTTCTTTGAACAAGTTTGATCGTTTGAACGCAAAGGCCGATGCTAGTTTCATTCAATGCTGCTTTTTGTTCAATGATTAGATTTGAGCCGAAGACATTAGATCATACGTGTTGACTGAGCTGAACTACGCGTTCGCCTGCATGAGCTGACTGCACTTGACCAAATATTTTGGTTCAATTGACTGAATGTGAGCAAGAAATTTAGCGTATGAACAACTCGCGAAAACAGTGAGCCATGCAGGTCTCTGCTTTACAGACAACCTCTTTTTTTTAACTTATAGTTGCGGCAGCTTTAAATAAAAAAAAGAAATAAATATCAAACGTAAAAATTGTCGCACTTTGGTTATAAAAAAGCACTCTAATTTTTTTCATTTGCAAAGAGCAAATGGTTGGCAACACCGCGCAACTCAGCTAATGTAACGTCGCCCACTCTCTGATCGGCGCAATCCTGTTTCTATCATCCTTGGTCACCACTATACAGGTCTCTATTACCATTACTTCTATGCAGTCTGTAAGAAGGCTTGTATGTACAGATTTGCTAAATGAAGAAATGAATGAATGAATTATAACAGCACTTCTCACACCTATGGAACATATGAAGCTGGTTAGCTCGCAGTAAATTACACATTTGAAAAATGAAGGGAGTTTTTGAGCTGCGCTCCCAACAGATGAATTTAAAGAACAAATCAATAGACAACAAATCGCAGAAAACAAAAACGCTGTATGCGCCACTCCCATTATTGAAGGCTGTCGGATGTCTACCCATGAAACAGATACCCTCCCACTTCTTCTGATAATCATCGAATATGCTTTCAGCCGCATCACTTTTCTTCCCACTCATTTGTTCGTGCAGTTTAATAATAAAACACTGCATACCGAAATTCGATTTTTCCTTGCCGCCCAATTACTTTTCATTGAATTTCAATTAGCTCTATAATTTGGACGAAAATAGAACTCACAAGCGAGGTGGTGCGCCAAACTGATACACAACCGACAAACCAGGCATTTTCATGCTGTAGTGCTGCAGGACAGCGTAGAGGACAAGGTCAAAAGTTCACTACGCACACTAGCACAAGCAATTAAAAACTTTATATAAATATGGTAAATGTTTGTATGTATGTGTAAGCATATATTACGAAAATTTACTCTACCAAATATAATATATGACTTGAGTTGGCTGCGCTGGTAACTGGATATGCCGTGCAGCAGACTGACAAACCAAGTAATTTCGGGCGAAGAATGCTTACAGGAGAAGACTGCGCAAAATTTCCACAACAGAAACCGCAGAAAAAACTTTTCAATAAACATGAAAAAATGCTTCAACGATGAAACTTAAGCTAACAAACACTACCACAAATTAAAGCAACAGCAACAAATCTGGGAAAAACTTAAACAGCGGACAAAACGAAAATAAAGCAAAAACTCGGTGCGTCTTCAGTTACGCGTACTTTGCAATGTGCAATGAAAATACGAGCTTGACCTCTTGCGGCTCCCCAGGACGTCCCCGGGCAATATAGGCGGCGACTTACGAAATAAATGTGTAAAAATAACAAAAGTTTAATGAGCTCATAATTAAATAAAGGCCAAATTGAGTTTTTAGCTAAACGGGCAAAGCGACCGCAAGATAAATGAAAACCCGCAGTGGTGGCGGCGGCGGCAGCGTGGACGAGCGGAGGTGAATGCATAATCCTGAGGATAAAAATGAAGATTAGTAGTTGTGCGAGTTATTCCAATACCCAGGCGATTAATACAGACATACAAAAAGCGCTATAGCCCTGGTGATCATTTTTTTAGTTTCGAACTAAATACTTTCACACCCGCGGGCTATGTCCTCTATTTTTTTCCAATGCTAGCTACTGGTATATTTAATATGGTGATGTACCACGAAATGCCAATTTTTAGTATCTGCTAAATGAAATGCTAATTTTTAGTAGTTGCTAACTAACTAGTTGCCAACGAACTAGTTGTTAACTAACTAGTTGCGAACGAACTAGTTGGTAACTAACTAGTTGCTAACTAACTAGTTGCCAACGAACTAGTTGCTTACTAACTAGTTGCTAACTAGTTGTTAACTAGCTCGTTAAATGGTATAATGTATCGCTTCAATCCTATACCAGTTGATTCCAGTCCAGCAAGTGACAAAAATCACCAGTTGTGGACGTGTTGGAAAAGTGAATAAAAGCTGATAAGTGAACCTTTGAAAAATATTTTGTTGTGATCCAAGTGTTCCTGAAAATGACCTCTAATTTAGTTCTAAATATCGATAAATAAATAAAAGCAAGAATTTAATAAAACTTAATAAAATGCGGTCAGATAAACTCAAGTAAAAGTGTTGTGAAGCTGTTCAGAAGTACCTACCCCCAGCTCCGTTTCGTTAAAAATATTAGTGCGATAGTAAAGGTTATATTATATCTCACTTGGGCACTTTAAGCCTAAAATTAAGTGCTTTAACTATTTCATTTAAAGTGCGATAATTTATATGAAGCCGATGCTCACTTCTTTCTGACATCGGATAGTGTATTTTACTGCTCAACTTGTGTACAAGTGCGATGAAACCAAGAGGGATAGATACAAGATTGCGCCCATCAGAGAGTGTGTGACGTCGCATTAACTGAGTTGTGCAGTGTTGCCAACCATTTGCTCTTCCCAAATGAAAAAAATTATAGTGTTTTTTCATACCCCAACTACGAAAATTTTTAAGTTTGATATTTGTTTTTTTTTTTTTTAATTTAAAGCTACCGAAACTGTAAGTTTAAAAAACTGTATTACCAAACAAAATAGAGTTAAGTTAATAAAAGTTTCTCTGAGAAGATGGTTGGTTCTTATAAAATTTGACATTTTGAATGTGAAAATTTAATTTTTTGCTCCTCTTAAGATTATGTTAGATTATTAAATGTTCCTAAGATTGAAAACCTTTTTACACATTTCAAAAAACGTTTGAACTTTGAATTTACTGAATGCGAATTAAAATCATAGAGGTGTAATCGTTTCTTCTGGTCCTCAATCCTTAGTGGGGCATAGGGCATCAAGCGCTGTATTCATAGAAAGAATAAGCAAAAAAATACCAGAAAATACTGAAAAAACCATAACGAAATTCTTGCAAAAAGAATACCTTATTGTGTTACATATCCTCAGATATAGCAAATAAGTCGTTCCCTTAACAAAAGAGTCTCGCTTAACAAAAAAAAAACTCATAAATTAAAGCATAACATATTTATTTGAAAAAAAACGCACATTTTAAAAACAATTTGTCACACATACAAAGTTCTTTAAGTAATTCAATAAAAATTTGGTACTTTCTTTTCTTTAAATGGGCATTTTATTGCGGTTTTATATCCAAAGCTAGGCACCACTGCAGTAGCGAGAGAGAGATTTGACTGCTGAAAGGGGAAGAACAACAACAATAACCGAAATCGCGGGCAATGTGACCAGATGTTAAAAAAAGTAAAGCTAAATAAAGCTGAGTGAATTATTGAACTAATTAAAAAAAAAATGAATAGTTTACACAATTATAAACAATACATTTTAATTAAAACTGGCTAGAAAAATTGAAGAAAAAACTAAAACTCCGAGACTAAATAACAAAGAAAAAATGCTAAATCCAGTTACGAAAATGGTAATCTGGCCATACTGGTCACCAATTATGCTAATACGACGTCACTCATTGTCTAATTCGTTGAGAGCAAAGTAACGCTACAACGATAGGCGCCATCTCATTATTATTTCCATCACGCGGTGAAACTCTATTCGCTCCCGGCCTCCACCTCGCATTGCGGCTGAACCATCAGTTGATGTTTGGGATACTGTTATTTTTCATTTAGATTTTCCTGAAAAACAACAATCGTTAACTGAGCGCTGGCGCTGGTGTTACACAAAAGCAAAACAATGGGCTACAGAATGGCAAAGAGTTGAAATATAGGTTCAGTGTTGTTTTGAATGAATTGGCTGTGCTCAGAGCTGAGAGTGGTCGTGTGATTTATCTTTATCAGTCTTTACACGATGACAAATACATGCCAACCTTTCTGACAGTCCTCAAGCGGAGTTTCTCTCCATCAGAGTACTTTACCCTGCGACTGTAAATTCGCCTATTTCTGCTGATGCTGATGCTGTTGATATCTCGCGCTCTAATACACATAGCGTCTGCTATGCTCCTCTCACGTCCCCTACTTCTGTCGCTGATGACGCCGCTGCAAATATCTGACCATAGCATCCGCCTCGTACTGAAAAATTATCTCAAAGTCAAGCCTTTCCGAAAGGCGCATGATCTCACACTAAAGCAGTACAAATCAGACTTGAGAGAGCGAAGGAGTTAGTTCGCTTGGCCGAGAAACTTTTTCAAATTGAGCAATTCGTAAACTCCCAAAACGATAGGATTTATTTGACCGTCCGTTCATACGAAAATTTGAGTCATCGATTGGCCACCAGGAGACAGAACCCACCGCAGGTAATAGTTTGGGCTGCTGTAACCGCAGATGAGTACTCTCCAATCGTTTTCATCCAGCCTGGCGTCGAGTTAAATGCGAAATATTATCAGGAAAGTATTCTAGAGGTTGCTTTGAAGCCGTGGACAGACAAAAACTTCGGTAGCAGAGCATGGACGTTTCAACAAGACTTGACACCGTCTCATAAAGCTCGAATGAACAAAGTATCGCTAAAAAAAACATTCCGAACTTCATAACGTCCACACAATGGCTCTCATAATCACCAGACGCGAATTCGATGCATTATTCTCTTTGGATCGTTTTGGAGAGCAAGGTCCGCACTAAAAGATTCACCAGTCTCGAGGCGCTGAAAAAAGCCATTGTTTACGAGTGGGTTAAAATACCTGCAAGTCACACAAGTCACGGGCAGCGTGCGATTTGTTTCTGGACCGTCTCAAGACCATAATCAAGACGAAAGGTGGTCATATCGAACAAAAGTAAATTATTTCTTAATTCATTTTTTACTTTGAGTTGAATAAAAGTAATTTTCCAAACTAAAGTTATGGCCTTTTTAATTGGTTACATTTCGAGTGCCGGACCGGACCCTGTTATATTGAAACCATAGACCACAAATTTTTGGTATCGCGTCATTTCTTTTTACCGAATATTTGTGAGTTTGAGTTGGTAGAAGTGAAAACAAAATATGCAAATTACTTATACAACCCTGAGCATTATTATGAATAGATAGAAAAGTGTGGAAGCAAAAACACATTTTCGATAAAACGAATGGCACAGCCGTATTTTATTTCAACGATATCACTAAGTAAAACAACAACAAGAAGTAAAAAAACCGCGGGCGAATTTTGGCTACAAATGCAATGAATGAGAAAATGAACCTTATAACACTTTTTTAGTGGATTTTATATTCCACTTTTTGGATCTTTCGCCTAAAAGGGGACGACCAAAAATACACGGAAATGTTCAGCTCCTTCCATTACAACGCCCCACTAGACCAATAGCGGAAGAAAACCATAAAGATATTATGAGTTTATAACCATAAATAACTAACATAAATTATAACCAGTTTTTCAGGAACATTTTAAGAATTTTAAAAACACGAAATGGAAGAAATGATTTCTTGTTGCTGAACTTTTTCATTAAAGTTATTGTTTCAAATAAAACTCAGAGTTATTTAATGCCTGACAAAATTTATAGAATATTCAGCTACAACAATAAAAACAGCATTCTCGTATAAAATTCACACAAAATTCTATATTCATAATAAATCAAGACTAGAAAAATTCTTAATGAAAAGCTCGCATAATGTAAAAATATTCCCTAATTTATTCAAACTCAATTCATTAAATATCTCGAGACAAGAAATATATGACTTAGACCATTTTTATACAATAATTATGAGCATATTTATGAGTTATAATACTTGTAAATTTCAAAGCTTTTCTTTATGTGTAAATAACAAAAAATTTCTCACTGATCAAACTTTAAAGACGAACTGAATGAATTCAACTCCTTTATTATGGAATTTTAGATTTAGACTTTACTCTTTTCTCCTCTACATACAATGAATCTTTTATTAATTCTAATGTCTCATGCCCAATTAAATCCCCCAAGTTTAGTGAGACATTTTCCTACACTAATATTAGTTGTGGTGTGGAAATGCAAGTTTTTCTGCAAGTATCGAAATACCGTAATATAGACCTTTCATATCATTCAGAAAACGATGCTATTCTCTCTCAATAAAAGCGATGCAATGTATACTAATATGTATGTGGGACTGCTCAATCAAAAGTAAGGACATTTAGAGTTGTACAACTTCTGGCTAACAAGCCTTCAGATATGCAGACCGTCATCGACAAACTCAGTGCAGAAGAAAAGTTGGCTTCAACATGAATAGAACGAAGACAAAAATAATCAGAGTAAATGCAAGCTATGAAACCGCCTGTGCACAGAGGATAATGTCTTAAAAGAGATAGAGAACTTTGAATATCAAAGAAGCAATTCGAGGTTGACGGAGAAGCAGCAATTCATATTGGACTACGTCGCAGAAAGGCCAAAAACGTATTTGCACAATTGGACAAGCTGTGGAGATCACACTCAGTAGTCTTGCCACAAAAACCCAGGTTTATAACGCTTGCGTTAAATCAATTTTATTGTACTGAGGTGAGAGATGATCTACCACAAAGACAAACGTCAGGAAGCTGCAAACTTTTGTTAATAGATGCCTCAAGCAAATTTCGCGAATATGGTGGCCCACGAGGATATCCAATGGACACCTATGGAGCCGTACTCAGGAAATACCGGTGGAGATAGAAATCAAAAAGAGAAAGCACTAAGAAAGGGCATGCTCAAAGTGCATGAAACCCGCAAGAGCAACAAAGAAGACGGCGACCGAAGACAACGTGGCGAGTTAATGAGTCAATTAGCAAAAAACAGAGAAGATTGAAAATTTTATGTAAAACAAATTTGGGAATAGACTAAATTCATGTTTATAATATTTAATTTTAAATTACGAGCATGTGAAAATACCATAATAATAATATTAGATATCTACATATGTGTGTAGCTGGAATTGTTTTTCAATCCATGAATTTTTTCTGTAGCTGAAGGAGTTTAGACCTCAAAGCTTACAAACCATTGATTTTTTGTTCCGTAGCCGAAAGCAAAAACTATCCATAAGTCACGCAGACTGCGTGTTTTTGTTTATTGGCAACTGGGGGTGCAATTTTTAGGTTTTTTTAATTAACGCCAAATAGGTCTCTGCTTGTGGCCATCAGCGCAGAAGAAAAATTTTTCTGACCATTTAGTTTTTCTGGTCGAGTATAAATTGCTAACGACAAATCAAGCAATACAAAATTTAGGAAATATATGACTTAGACCACTATCATAATTATGGGCACCTATCTCTACTTCGTCATTTTGGAACTTGGACAACTCTGGTTACTTTCGAACTAGTTTTACGTCTTCTATTAAATACCAGTTCATGGACAACTACTCAGCTCTGCACTGTAAGGAGCTCACGTTTATTTCATTTACGTGTGTGTCTGTATGTATGCATGTATCTGATATAGTTATTCTGCGAAAAGAGGGGAACAATGGCGTGAGCAGACTGAGTAGTATGTAAGTACACACACACATACATAAATTGGTGAAAACGTGCTTGTGAACCCAAGTAATAATGAAAACAGGCAATATTGAAAGCAGTAATGAAAATAATAATAAAAACCAAAAAAGCGAAGATTTAATAAAATTTTAATAATTTCACTAATGAAAAACGAAAGTAAAATATGAAAATTTAAATAACAGCAAGAAAATAAAATGAAAAATAAAATATGAAATTAAAATTAAAATGCCAACGCCCGTAATAAACTTCATTTTCCTACCTCTGCTACAGCAATTAATTACCAATCGTACACATTTACATATTTACATTCATGACAAAAACTATTTTTTTTTTTGCATTTACATATTTACATTCACGACATCTACTGGTTTATTTAAAGCAATTTTTTTTTGCTTGCTTCCTGTTCGTACTTAAGAGCCTTTCAATAAATGCGCCAACAAAGGGGCGCAGTAGACGCAAAAGTTATTGCGCGTCGAAGTCATTAATTAACTGGATTTCGCACGAAAAAAAGAAATATTTTTTAATTGCGAAAAGTTTCATAAATAATCAAGCGTCGATATACATATTTATCTATGTGCGCATGTAAATCCAATGAGCTACAAGTGGGCGTAAAAGTTTATGGTCGATAAGCGATTTCATTATGTGTAGTTAATTATAGAGTGCAAAGTGGATCATTTTTAATTTTTTTTTTGTTTTAAATTTTTGTAGTGGGCAGATAATTGAAAAATGATTATGTCCCACTTACACCGTAATAAATTTGTTATCGCAGGTTATTTAATCGGCTATCAGCCATCATAGATGTGAGTACTTCTGCGTGGCAAACCAGGCAATGCGTGGCGCATTATGTCAAAAAGGCATCGAAAAATCCTTATATACAATTAAAAGGTCAGTTTTATAGGAATTTCCAAACACCAAAAAAAAACAAAAAAAAAAAAAACATATGCTGGTAAATAAAGAGCATTAGGCATTTAACAGAGCCAATGTGTGAGAAATACGAAATCTGTGAAATGAAACTGAACTAAAAATTTGTTTACAACTTAAATGCGCGATAGCAGAAATTTCAGATCTAGAACTCAAAAAATGCCTTCGACCAACCACCCTATTCATCTAATATGCGCTGCGGTTCACTTTTTTCTTTCTAAAAGTATAATTACCACTAGCTTAGGTAAGGTAGTGCTGGCTGATCTGTTCTCACTTAGACCCTTATGGCCCATTGTGTTGCGAGTTCTATGTATTTGGAGTCGCAGATATTATTTTATATAATTCTCAATGCACGTCTTCGCGAGTTTTGTCAAGCCGTTCAGCCTTTTGTCAGCAGTTTCCTTCAAGGATGAAAAATATGCTGATCCAAGGCACATTTGTTGAGTCCTACAAAACGCATGGCAGTGGCAAATTAGGTGTTCCTAAGTACCCCTGGCATTCGCTTCGTTGCATGTGTTCCATGCATCGCTCTGGACTAATCCCACTTTGGCTGCCTGATGTAGGGTGAGACAGCATCTCGTCAGTACTCCAACCCATATTTTGCAGACTTTACTAGCAGACTTTTCCATAATTTCCACTGTGGGGCAACCGTTTTTAGTCGATAACGGATATAGATGGAATTATTAAATTACTTATTCATTTGATTACAAAGAGGTCCATTTTTAAGACAGTAAAACAGATTTAATTGAATAAAAAATACCAGTCTAACGATTAGACGCGATAGAAGTGAAACCTTCCGTAAAACAAACTGAGAGAGAATGTTTTGTTTTTGTTTTTTTTTTCTGTCGATATTCACGACACTTTTTTGCATTATTTTTCGGCATAATTGCGGTAAATATTTAAAAATGAAAATATTTACGAATATAAAAATACGGTTGCTATTATGAGCGTCGTAACGCGTATATTACACAGACGTACTAACATACACACAAACATTCGTAGGACGCTTGGTCTAAGCAAGTATTAGGTAGTGTAGTATAGGTATACATAATGCCTTCTCGCTCGCGTGGCTCCGTAATACGCAGGCGCGCACACATACGTACATACATACGTATGACTAAACACCAAAGCAAGTAATAGGCAGTGTAGTATACATACTACAATACTCACTATACTAGCGTGGCTCAGCAGTACGCAGCCACACATATATACGTATATCAACATATAACGCTTCGTAGCCAAGAGTGGGGAGGCTACGAAGCACCGCACAAAGAGAAGACGGAGAATAGGGAACGCTGTATAACTGTGTTCTATCTCATTCTCTCGCAGGCTATATACTATAAGATCTATATGTATGTCTCTTTTTAGTGTCGCTTTTTCGTTTCATCGAGTCTCAAATGACTCCCAACGATTCTAAAGAAGTTTTCACTTCAAAATAAAGTTTATATATCGTTTACAAATTCCAGGTACTTGACAAAATGTATACTTAGCTTACAATCGTTGCTTTGTAAAGAAAGGCTCATAAACAAACGTCTCGCAAAAACCATCAAATACGCGGAAGGTAGAAGACATCCGTCCAAAGCGTGCGCAGATTTTTCTTTTAAGGGTAGTATATTTTCTAGTAAGGTAGTATATATGCTTCCAGATAGTCAAGCTGCAATCCGGGCACTGCATTCGGTTACAACAAACCTTAAACTAGCTGCTTAAAGGCTTCAACAGCTTCTTTAGGTGTTGGAAAATATTGACTAAACATTTTTTATTTGATGTTCGGGAGAAAAAAATAAATAATTAGGTACCAAATCCGGGTTGTAAGTCGGATGACCTATTAATTCAATCTTTTAGGTGCTCAAAAACTCTTTGAGCCGATACCTGAGGGCTCGCATTGCCTTGGTGAGGCATGATTCGTCTTCGTCAAAAAATCAAACAGGTGGGTAAAGGAAGAAGGGGATTTGGATTAGAGGATGATGACCAGCAGTGGCAAATTAAGTCTGTGTTAACCGCTTCAAGCTATTGATGAAATTCACCAGATGTGTGAATATCTGCGAGTGTAGCAAAAAAGTTAAAGCTCGGATGTCTAAATCTTTGCCAGACGAGAGCAGGGCAGCTGAAAAGAAGGTGTTGAAATGATTCCACCTCAACCTTTAGATAGCTTCTGCAGAAAGGGCTTGAAGCCCTCTCAAGTCTCACCGCATGGACTCCTAATGGATAATGTCCGGTAAGGACACCTACCAAATTCGAGACCAGCGAGGGTGCATATTGCTACAGTAGTTTAGATCTAACTTTTGCCCCGGAACACCTCAATCTGATTGCACTTTTTTCTGCTAAGTCCACGGATACTACATTCACTCCCTGTCACTTGTTTAGGTAAAAATATTATTATTTTGTTTCTATTTCGAATGTCACCATATGAAATATTTAAATTTATTATTATTATTATTATTATCTATTTTTTGTTACAATTAGCATCTTTTATTGGTAACAAAATTGTACCCCAAAGCCCCCACCTCGGTCGCGATCATGTATAAAGCAATAAAATGTAGCGATAAGGTTCAAAGCAGCCAGAAAAAAAGCAAAATTCCAGTACACCTTGTTCCAGGCGCTCCACTTTTGCATACTCGTACAAATCTTCAGCGCTCCAAGAGGGAAGCAGAATGCGCATGCAAAAAAAAACAACAATAAGAAAAATGGTTCGAAAGAAATACAAAGCACATTTTGTGCACAGCTGTGAGCACTTAAGCACCAAGGGCAATCATAAATCTGCCATTTCCCTGCCAGTGCTGCTCGCCACCAGATTAAAAAAAAACAAAGCGCAACAAGGTAAATATTGTAATGGAAAAGAAATCTCCTGCAAATCGCACATAAAACTTAGCACCGTCTAGCCAATATAAAAAATTACAAAAAACAATAATGAAAATAACAAAAACAAAAGAAAATAAAAACGAATTAAAGTGGAAAGAAAATCAAAGAAAGATTTAATGCCTTTATATGTACATTTTTCTTTCGACAAGAATTGAAGGTATGAGCGAAAAGTAGATTTAGCAACGATTTATTAAAGAAAATGGGGTTTATTTCAGTGAAGAAATATTGACAATAATTTGAGCAAGCTTAAGGGTATAAGGGCATAAGAGAGGGGACAAAGCAGTAATAAATTTAAGTGAATTTGGTGATTAAGTCTTTAATGTGTGCTAGAGAAGCTTTATTTTTATATAAATTGGCCATTGACCGTAACTGTTATGACTCTTTTCTATAAAATTATCTTCAAATTGTTATTTTCTAATTTTTTAGCATAAAGACGAAATGAATCATCGGCCCATATTTCTTGAAAGACGAGGCTGGTGCTAATGTAAGAGTGAATGTCGAACGCTATCGCGCCATAATAAACGAATTTTTGATGCCAGAAATCCAAGCCCGTTATCTCCAAAACATTTGGTTGCAATAAGACGGAGGTACTTGCTATACAACCCGTGAAACCATTGACTTATTGCGTCGATGTTTCGGTGAGCAATTTATCTCTTTTCTCGGACCAATCTAGGTCACCAAGATCGTGTGATGTCATACTGTCACACTTTTAATTGTCTATGCAAAGTTTAAATGCTTTGCTTAGCCAACATTACTAAAGATATGCAGAAGATACCGACCACAGTCCTCCGGCGAGTCATTCAAAATTGGGTTTTAATTATCTTAAAATTATTAAAAATAATAAATATAAAATTATTAAAAAATAATATGGTCCTACACAAAAATAATGAAGATTGCCCAATTTACTTCAGATTTTGTTATTTTATTTTAATTTAAATAAATTTGAATTGATCACCCCTTATACATATGTATTTATCTTTTTTTTTCTTTTGAGTTTTTTTTTATAATTGTTGAGGATGCCGCCTCAATTGGTTAGCTTGGGCGATGTTCCTTTTCAACTGCCGAGCATCACAATTAAGAGCACCAGAAATAAGAAAAGAAGCAAGGAGAAAAGTATACAGTGACTCACAGCTTATTTGATGCAGGTAATACTTTTTTAGAAAAAGAAAATGACTCGATATTTATTAAATTTAATAATAAAAATGTGAACGATTTCTAATTAGATATCTGTGTACTGTTTACCAATGCACAAGGAAAAATAACAAAAACAAAGCTTCCTGAAAAAATATAGAAAAAAAAAGTTTTCTTATCAAAATATACTCACAGCTTAAATGATGCAGTATATTTTATATTTTCTCTGAGAATGCAATTACGGTGAAATGTATTTTTTCTGTTTACCTTAGCGTCTTAAGTCTTTCTCAAAAATTTTTTGTAAAAACAAGCTGAAAAAAATTTAAATTTTTTTTAAATGGGAAAACGGACCTCACTTGGGGAAAAGGAAAGACGTTATTCGTTTTTAAAAAAAGGGTGGAAAAGCCAACGAAAAATTACAGAAATTCTTGCTATTAGCTTCGCAACGCCACGAAAACAGGATAGAAGATAAGGGCGGATCTGCGTCAAATAAAATACTTAATGATGCAGATAAAAGGTGAATTGTTCGCAAAGTTAAAGAAAAACCAGATTTAGGCGTTCTAAAATTAACGAACGAGGTGGAAAATACTTAGGTAAGATCTGTAACCCTGAAACTGTTCGTAGAGTTCTGCGAGAAGAAAATTTTCATGGAAGGACTGCCCGAAATCAGCCGTGGATTAATGCTCGTAATAGAAAACAAAGAATTGAATTTCGCAGACAACATTTGAACAAAGCAACATTTCGTTCTGGAAGTCCGTCGTTTTCGGGAATGAAAGCGTTTCAACCATGTAATTTGCGCTCTACAGTTAAAAACGACGGGGGCAGTGTGATGGTATAGGGTTGCATATCCTATTCAGGCTTCGGAAATTTAACTTTATCGAAGGAAACCTGAATGAGAAAGAGATGTATCTGGAGCTGCTAAAAGATAATTTAGTACAAAGTGTGGATAAAATGGGCATTAGGGATTCGTTTAGATTCTACCAAGACAACGATCCCAAGCATACGTCTGGTACTGTAAAACTTTGGCTTACTTGGCGCTGTTCACATGTAGTACAGACACCTGCACAGAGTCCAGATCACAGCGTTATGGAGGATTTTTAGTCAGTGCTGGAAAATAAAATAAGAAACCACAATATTTCTAATGCTTCTGATCTGAACGGGCACTACAGGAAGAATCGGATGGAATTAGTTCCGATTATACAACAAAGCTTGTAAAATCTATGAATTCCCTATTAAAAGCTGTTTTGAATCAAAAGGGATACCCCACTAAGTAGGGTGATTTTTAAGAGCTATAGGAAAGTTTTTGAAAAAAACACACGTAAAATTCAGAAAAATGCATGCAATTTTTATTTAAATGTATAGTTCAGTCCATATAATTTAATGATTGAAGATTATTTCATGCAAATGTTGACCGCAATGTTTCGGCCGGTATCTCACATATAAATGCTTTAATGTTGTCTTCCAATGCGTTAATTGAAGCAGGCTTATCTGAATAGACATGGGCTTTAACATAGCCCCACAAAAAATAGTCTAAAGGCGTTATATCGCACGATCTGGGAGGCCAATTGACAGGTCCCGAACGTGAAATAAAATGTTCACCGAACTCGCCTCTCAACAAGTCCATTGTTACGCGTGCTGTGTGGCATGTGGCACCGTCTTACTGAAACCACATGTCATGCAAGTCAACCTCTTGCATTTTGGGCAAAAAAAAAGTTGGATATCATTTCACGGTAGCGCTCACAATTCACAGTTACGTTACGATTCGCAGCATCTTTGAAGAAGTTCGGTCCAATAATACCTCCACCCCATAAACCACACCAAACTGTTATCTTTTCTGGATACATTGGTAGCTCTTGCAATTCTTCTGGCTGATCTTCACTCCAAAATCGACAATTCTGCTTATTTACGCACCCATTGATCCAAAAATGAGCTTCGCGCTGAACACAATTTTTCGATAAAAAAGTGGATCTTCGGCCAACTTTCCAAGAGCCCATTCAGCAAAAATTCTGCGTTACGGTAGGTCGTTCGGCTTCAATTCTTGCACCAGCTGTATTTTGAGAGGCTTCACACCTAAATCCTTTCGCAAAATTTTCCACGTTGTTGAGTAACAGAGACCCAATTGCTGCGAACGGCGATGAATCGATAGTTCGAGGTCATCATTAAATCTGGCTGCGATATTTTCTTCAGTTCGCACCCTACGTAAGCGTGTTGGTGGTTTGATGTCCAATAATGTAAATTTGGTTCTAAATTTAGTCACAATAGCTCAAATAGCCGCCGCTTCAGTGGGTCGATTAAACTGACCATAAAATGGAAGAATCACGCGGTAAACTTTCTTAACAGAACACACATTTTTATAATGAAATTCAATGATTTGCAAGCGTTGTTCGTTTGGAAGACGATTCATGGTTAAATTATAGACCAAATTGAAGATGTTTGACAGTGAAACAAAACACGAAACGTGCGTCAGCTGTTTAAACCAACTGTTTAAAAAGATAATAGCTAAAAAATCACACATCAAAACGTGAAGCAGAAGCTTGAGCGATATTCGCTTTCAACTGACTCTCTACTTTGCTAGGCTGACTCTCCTGTTTTGCTATTCAAATCATTCTTTTTTTCTTACCCTTAAATAAATAGTACCTCCCCATAAAGATCTATAGCAATAATCTTTGCTTAGTACTGCATTTAAGTACGGCACGAATCTTAGTTTTCCCCATGGCTAATATTTTTCCACCAACCTGGAGACTTGTTTCACCGTCGATATCTGCGAGGTGAATGTGCCAATTTGTCTAAAAGTATTTACCTGAGCTCTCCAACCGCTCCACTCTGCCAACTTTTTCACCTCCCCTCACATACGAAAACTTTCAAATTACTCACTTTCCCATACACGTATTAATTAACATAACTAAATGCCATTTTTCTCACGCTGAAAAATGTGCAATATGTGCAGGATGCGATTCTGAAGGAAAACTTTTTTAAATTTAACAAACTAATAATTAAATATTTAAGCAAAATTTTGCGATCGGTGAAAGTTAGCCGGTATATTTTCTAGTTTTCTGTTTTTAACCGCGATTTGACACAATTATTAGAATTCAGCCAACAGCGGAGGTAAAAAGAAATATTTTTGATGAGCTCAACAACCGGAGTTATGAAAAAAGTTTTCGAATATTTTCGCAGAATTTCGCACATTTCGCTAAAATGAAAATGGAACTACTTATCTGTGCGTGCATGTGTTTGGGTAGTTTTGCTGTCGGGAAAATTGAACTGGGAATTTGTGTATGTAGAGGTACATGCATGTGAGTGATAAGTACAAATTCAGTTTCATTTTTGTTTTTACTTTGAATACCAAATTTTAAAACAACTCTTCTTTTTGTATGCAAATTATTTAGAAATTATTTTTATGTTGAACTTTTGTTAAAAAATTTTGCCACGCGAAATATACAATTTAAACTTTTTATGGTTTTTTATGCTACCATAACTCATTAAAAATGTGCTAATATAAAAACTAGCACCACGCACCAATAATTTCATGTATGCATGTACTCGTAGAAGTAGGTGTAGATCAGTGGTGTCCAAAATGAAAAATGTGAGTGTATAAGTGAGAACGAGAGAATGGGAGCAGCCCAGTGGGAAATTTAAACCAAAATAAATAAATATTGGATTGGAGTAGAAAATTTTTGTGGGAGGAATCGAAATGCCTTTTGATATTATATCTATAGCTTCCTTTGAACGACTTGTAACATAAAAGGCATTGCAAGTCGCCAAAGGCACTTTCTAGCATAAAAAAGTTCTCACAGGGCATTGTATTGCATACATTAAGCGTCGCGGACAAACGTGTTGTTTATTCGTTGCTGGTTTGCTAACGACTGAACGATGGAGAGTAAGAATACGTGTCATCAATTGATGTATGGGATGGACACCACTGGTGTAGATGCAGATGTATAAGTAGTACTAAGTAAGCGTATGTAAGCGTCATAAACCACCACTCAAGCATTCCAATCACAAGCGTGCAAGGGATTAGGAAAGGAAGCATGACACCGAAAAAAATGCTAGTTTGTGAAAAATGTGTAAGGTTGCAAAAAACTATCAACCGCTGATACATCAACATTTTTTAAGTAACTGCCCGAATGAGCAGAATTCAGTTTTTATGACCAGCATAGCGCCCTACAGTAAATATAAAAGAATATTACTTTATTGTTATTTTGCAGAAGCTGATCGGACAACGTAATCAGAGTATATTGAGCAGTAAAAATAGTTGTACTTAAATCCGAAAGCAATTTACATTCAGTGCACCACTCCTGCAACTCGCCGGACACTCTCTATGGTGTGAGTAATCTTAAGTGTAGGTCAAACTCAAAGGTCAAGTTAGGTAGTACAGTCAAACTTCGCTATAATGCAGAGGTGACTAAAAAATATTTATACGTATAGTAAATTCTTTGCACAAACAATTTTTTTTATTTCCTTTATAAAATACAATCTGTTCATATTAACAATAAGAAATTGGTGTTGGGGCTCTGAATCTTCAGTGGCCTTTAGTTATAATTTTATTAACATAACATAGTTTTCTATAATTTTATTTATACTTGTATAGTGACATACCGATACTCTCACTATCAACAACACGCACTTCGTTACTTATTTTCTCTTTACCTCTCCTACTTATATTCTCACATCTCTTCTTCACGTTTCTTAATTTGCTCTCTTACTACCTGATCTTATCTTTAATGACTTTATCTAAACCAAGTTATTTCTCTTTGTTATATAACAACAACAATTTAAATTTTTACTCTGTCACGCTTTCGCATCTTCTAGGTAGGATTGCACTTACAAACACAATTTTAATAGTTACGAATGTCAAATTTAATTACGAATGTCAAATTTGAAATTTGAAAAGGGCGAGCCAAGAAGCGCCGAGGGAATGGTAAGTCCTAAAACACTCAGGCTAAAGCACCCTAAGGGCTACAACCTTTCATCAACAAATGCCTCCGCATTATCTGCACAATATTTTGGACAAACACCATCAGTAACGACGCACTGAGAATATCAACGAAAGAGGAACCCCTGTTTAGACAAATCAAACGCAGAAAGTGGCGCTGGATAGGTCACACACTTAGAAAATCACCAGATAACATCTCGAGAATGACACTGGACTGTTTGTCAGAACGAAGTTTGGGAGAACGAATTTCACTCGTTCTCATGATATTGGAATCCGAAATCCGTAGCTTCTCCGATACTCACAGAGAAAGTGCTCAGTGTTATCCGGCTCCTCTAAGCAAGACAGGCAAATCGGGTCTCCAATAACTCCAATGGTGGTCTAATCCCTTGGGTTGTGTCCTGTAATAATACCGACCATCAACCGAACGTCTTTTTTTCCAAGTTTTAGAAGAAAGTTCGACAGTTTTCTGTTCGGCCTTGTCACAAAACACTTTGCAGTTCTGGATCATCGCTCTTTATGTAAATTGCATACATAATCGCTGACCTAATTTATGATTCCTGTAGAACTCATTCGGATGATTGAATGTGGGCCCTGTGGGGAATCCGTTAATCCACAGTAGGCCAAGTCATCAGCAATTTCAATTTCTTTAAGAACGTGGAAATATAACGAATTTCCCTTGGAGTTTATTTCCCCGAAGTTCATTCTACAGAAACCGACTGTATTGCAAGTAGGCTTGGGTATACCAAAGATGCAAGAGAAGTAACACAAAAACAATTGTCTACGTGTACGCTGCCCATCATAGCACTGAATGCATCTTTTGAAACATAAATAAGAAATACTGAGAAATAAATTATGAGAGAGCAAATACTCTCCCTTGAGAATCAACAAGGGGTAATCTACCGGCATATTCATGTGTGTATGTATGTGCGTATAAATGCGAAACTCTTAATCTGCACAGCATTCTACGTGAAAGCATTACGCTGCCATTAAGCAGGATTAGTATATAGTAATGCTGGCTGGAAGTGTATTCGCATGATAGCTGCGCCAGCCCGTATGTATACATACAAGGAATTTTATAACGCACTTTTTTACAAGTGATACAAGAAACGTATTTTTCATAAATATGGAACGATGTTTTACGACAGCTTCCCTAGCAGATTCAAACTCTACATTAACTCTAAACGGCGAGTGTCGTTGGCTATGGAAAAATGAGCTTTGCGACTACATAGACTTAGAGCAGCGAATAAAGTTCGGCGACTTTGTTAGCTGGGTCATGTCGTTTGAATGGATACAAACGCTTCGGCTCGGAAAGTTTTCGATGCGGTACCAGCTGGTGGTAGCAGAGGAAGAGAAAGACCTTCTTTGCGTTGGAAACATCAGGTTCAGATGGACTTGACTTCACTTGACGCCAGTTAGCACGAGATATACACGACTGTATCACTTTGTTTAACTTGACCAAAATCCGGTAAGCGGTTATCGCGAGAATTAAAAAGAAGAAGAATCAATTAAAAAAATATTTATTATCGTAGGCCAATTCTATCGTTTTGTCATTTACTAAAGATATTATTGATTTTTTTCCGAAAAATTTCCAAAAAAATATGATTTATGTACTCAAATAATTTTCTTAATAACTATATGTTTTCCTAGAAACTTAAAAACACAAATTTTTTAAATGCCAAAAAGAATCGAAGATACAGGGTTTGATTGAAAAGTAATGAGCCTTATTTTTTTAAGCAGTTTTATTAAACTTTTTGGGATATACAACTAATATTCTTCAAAATAGAACCCTTGAGTGTTAATACACCGCTGGTAGCGGTCCTTCCACTGCAGGAAACATTTTTTAAACTCATCCGCCGGAATCGCGTTCAATTCGGCTGTCACAGTTTTTTGGATCGCCTCGATGGAGTCGAAACGCCTCCTCTTCAGCTTTCTTTTCAGACGCGGGAACAATAAGTAGTCCGGAGGGGACAGGTCTGGAAGGCGTTGTGCGCCGGCGCATTGTCGTGATGAAGGGTCCAATTGTTGACGAGGTCGGGCCAAGCCCGGGCGACGCGGTTTTTCAGCCGAAGGAGCACTTCATTGTAAAATGCCGCATGTACAGTGCTTCCTGGAGGTACAAACTCCTTGTGGACGATGCCTCGAAAGTCGAAAAAGATGATCAGCTGCATTTTCGCCACTGCAAAATCCTAACACACTTTTAAAACAGCTTTCACGCGCGGAGCGATGTTGACTGCACCGCTGTTGCCAGCAAACTGGGACCGGTTTCTAGTGGAAGAGGAAGGTTCAACGATCATTTTCCCCCACCAGCCGATTCGGTTGATCGCTTGGCAAACGCTCCGCGCGGTAAGGCTCATTACTTTTCAATCGAACCCTGTTTTTCAATCGAAAGAACTTTATACCAAAATTTTTAACATTGAATAGTTCTCAAAATTATAAATTCTTTTCAAAATTATAATTTTTTTTTCAAAATGTTTTCCAAAGAATTACCGAAAATGTCACTTGAATCCCTTAAAATTTTTGAAATATTGAACCACTTGAAATATTAAATCGCTCATATCTCATTTTTATAGCTCAAAATTGTTTCTTAATTTCTTCAAGGTTTGGGGCCCTGAGGCGATTGAGGCGGTCAAGTTGAGAAGTTGTGTTTTCTTTATTTTATACTCACATACAGTGGAACCTATATTGGGCGGAAGGTGTCGGGCTAACTGAGGTGTTCGTTAAGAGAGACTATACTGTTAGTCCCTCATGAAGAATTCTCTAACAATAATTCCCTGGAAGGAGATTAAACGTAGCTGAAGTTGATTTTTTGTTCTTATTTGCTAAAAAGGATAAATTTAAAAATTTCGCGACACCACGAATTACCATGTTTTTTTGGAATTTTTTTAAATATTTTTTATAAAAAGTTCATTGAAGAGCAAAATATAGGTATATACCTATGAAATGAAAATTGCAGCTATTAGTCCATAGATGTCGCTAGGAGTATTTTTAAACCTTCCCAAATGTCTTGGTTTTTTTGTCTGTCATCTGCCAACAATATTCAGTTCACTGTTTGTTACGTTTCATACAACAATGCATTTTTGTCGCGCCGACATCGTTAATTTTCAGTTATCAATTGAAGAAAAACGTTTCTCAAGCTCATCAAATGCTTATAGAAGCTTATGGTGGACATGCTCTAAGTAGAGCTTCAGGTGGTTTGAAAAATTTCGAAGTGGTGATTTTAGCGTGGAGAACGAGGACTGTGGCCGGCCACCGAAAAAATGTAAGGACGCCGAATTGCAAGCATTGTTGGATGAAGATGATGGCCAAACGCAAGAAATGATGGCAGAGCAGTTGAGAGTGACCCAAAAAACCATTTCCAGACGTTTGAAAGACATGGGCATGATTTTAAAAGTCGGAAGATGGGTGCCGCATGAACTGACTGAAAGGCAGCAAGAGAACCGAAAAAGCGCTTGAGAAATGCTGCTCCCCGGTTCAAAAGGAAGTCTCTTTTGCATCGAATCGTTACGGGTGATGAAAAATTGGTGTATTTCTCCAATCCCAAGCGTAAACGATCGCATGGTCTGCTCGGCAACAAGCCAAAAACAACGACCAAACCAAGTCGCTTCGGCCCCAAGGCAATGCTGTGTGCTGGGATCAGCGAGGTATGATTTGGGACGAGCTATTAAAACCAGGTGAAACAGTTGACGGTGCACGCTACCAACGACAATTAGCCGATTTGAATAGAGCTATACACAGAAAACGCCCAGAATATACCGATCGGCGTCACAAAGTAATTTTTTTTGATGACAATGCACCGCACATCGAACAAGAGGGTATTGGTAGAGACGTACGATTGAGAACCGCTGGTGCATACGGCTTACTCACCAGACTTGGCGTCTTCCGACTATTATTTGTTTGCATCGATGGGCCACGCACTTTCCGAGCAGCGCTTCAATTCTCACGAAGAAGTCAAAAAATGGTTCGATGATTGGTTTGCGGCCATAGACGGCCAATTTTTTTGGCGCGGCATTCACAAATTGCCTGAGAGATGAGAAAAATGTGTCGCTAGCGATGGCTATTATTTTCAAGATAAAATTTGTAAAAATTTTTTGTTAATAAACGTTTGAAATCGAAAGAAAAATTCTCATTTCATCGGTATACACCAAAGCTCCACATTTTGTACAAAATGCACAAAACTTTAACAAGTTTTAAAACTAGTTAATTTTTGATGATTTTCGATTTTTTTTTTTTGTATGCGATGGAAGGAATTTTATTTCATATAAAGTCAACGTATTTCTGTAAGACCCAGGATATCAACTTAGATAAATTCTTCGTCACAGCATTTCCTTCCAAAAAGGAATGGAATAATGAGATTATTGTTAAGGAAAACGACATAAACATCTATACAGATGGCTCGAAACTAGACAACAAAGTAGGTGGCGGGTTTTACTCCGATAAACTCGGAGTTAGCAAATCCTACCTTAGCGCCTACCTGATCATTGCCGTATATTTCAAGCGGAAGTCACTGCCATATAAGAGGGACTTACGGTAATAAAAACGAGACTATTATCCACAAATGAAGTCTTCATATACTCGGACAGTCAAGCAGCAATAAAAGCGCCAGAATCCAAAACACACTCGTCAAAAACAGTCACAGAATGTTTTAAACTTTTAAATGGCGTATCGAAATGCTACAAACTACACCTTATTTATACTACTATAAGAAAAATGATAGGGGTCATTGTCTAATAGGCAGCCACGATAGAAGGTTAGGACTCCCGTACTTCGATTTCTGTAGAAGCTGTCTTAATACAGAAGAAGAGGAGACAGTCAGGCACCTTTTATGTGAGTGTGAAAGCTCAGCGAAAATGGGGCTCCGCACTCTTGACATGGCATTTTTAACCGATGTAGCGGGCATAGCGCATCTAAAACTGACGAAGCTTTGCTCGTTTATTAAAGCTACCGGACGATTTGAGAAGAAACCCAGAGGGTAAGGATAAGTTCCAGTGGTATCACAATGGGCCTATAAAAGGTCTAAGTGTGTCATTACGACAGCTACCCCACCTACCTACCTTAGGAATACTTAAAAAAAAATTACTTACATATAAAAACAAAAAAAAAAAACAAGAATACAGTTAAAACTTTACAACGCATCGCGCTCCTATTATTTTGAACACAGCTGTACTTACGAGTATATATCAAATTTTCAACAGCTTTATTAGCATACACTAATTCCTATACCAGACTGTCACTTACAGCTCCTCTAAAATATTCAAGTGAGAAGTCGAGTAATTTTGATTTTCATTCCACAATAAACGACTTTGCATTTTCAATGAGTTTGTGCCCATATTTTTGGGTATTTGCTTTCAAACTTCATGACAAATTAATAACCTTAATGCTTCGCAGAAATAAGGGCAAGTATGTGCATATGTATACGTATGTATGCACATAACTGTGTACAAAACTGCCAGCAAACAAACCCACATGCACAGGTAGATATGAAATCAGCAGATATGTGCGCAGCTCAGTCGAAACATTTTAAATTTTCATAAAGTCTACAGAATTTCCAACCAAACGCAATTAAGCAAATTAGCTGCGTTGTTGTTGCTTAAAATACACTGCAAATACATAACTACATATGCAAAAATATTTCATTATGCTTAGGATTTTTAGTAGCGGCAGTAGTGGTAATGGTGGTGCTGAGTCCCAACCCACATAGGGGCAAACATTTGCGCAGAGTGTGCGTAATAGTGAAGGTAATACTTCGGTTGCAAGAAATTATGAATATTTATTTTTATTAGCGCCAAAAAAGCTTGGTATTACAAAGAAAGCGCGTTTACATAAGCTTAAAATTCAAAAATGTCAAAGGATACCCCCGTAGCCGTCTGCTCGTAGGTGCAGTACTCAGTGCAAAAGTGAAAAATGAAACCTGATTAAAATGGGTTGCAATGGTTCCAAGTTCCACTTAATTGGAGCTACTTGCTCTAAAAATATTTTTATTAATAAGTAAAAGTCAAGAAGATGGTCAAATAAAAGGTCTCGCATGTTTTCGGCTAAATGCCTTTAGTGAGTCATACCTCACGATTAGGGGCACGAAATTCGATACGATACGATACGAATAGACCAAATAACAAATTTAGTTATAATAAATTCAGTTAGTATAAGAATTATATTTCACTTCAGAGTAAGTGTATGCAATGGTAGCTCAGCCGTTCAGTTCAGCTGCTTATACTCCCATAGATGAATGAAATACAAACAGCAAACAGCCATCAATCCACATTTACGAATTTCCACAATGAAAAGGAAAAAGCGGCATTGCTGATGAGACAAAGACTTATCGAATAGGAAAATTCGTTCTAATTAATTTCAATTACTTAGACAAATAAAATTTGTATACAAGGTGAAGTCCAAGATAAATAAGACTGAGCTAAAATAGAAACGACAGGAGTTTTGTTCTGATAACTTCGAGTTTATTTATTCAAAATAGTTCCCTCTGGCCTCGCTACACTGTTTTACGCGATCTAAAAGCTTTTCGAAAGAGTGTTTCAGGTCATTGACCGGAATCCGGAATGTCCTTCACGATGTCGGTGTAAGCCTTTTGGATGGCCTCTACGGACGCAAAACGTTTTCTTTTCATTGCCAAATGCAAATTTCTGAATATGCAGAAGTCACAGGAGGTCATATCAGGCGAATACGGTGAGTGATTCATGGTTAAAATGCGATTTTTAGTTAAAAATCATGCAAACAACGCAAGCCTCCTCCTTCGCGGTATTCAGGGCGAATTCGACGAATGCGATGCAACAAACGTATCAAAACGCCAAGATAGAAAATGGCGTTGACGGTTTGGCCCGTTGGCATGAACTCCTTGTGGACAATTCCCTTGGAATCGTACAAACAAATGAGCATCGACTTGATTTTTGACTTCAACAAACTCCCATGAATATTGTAGAAGTAGAGATGAGGAAGAGGAAGAAAAAGTTGAGCACTTTCTCTGAAATTATCCAGCCTTAGCTAAATTCAGAGCAGGTTAGGTAAACACTTTTTCAATTCTCTTACAGAATTGTCTGGCGTGGGGGTTATACCAATCCTTCGCTTCATAAGAGCTTCAAACAAGGTTCTCGTGTCGCACAGTGGTATCATAACGGATCTGTGAGGTATAAGTGAGTTGTTGTACATAAAAATCTCTCCTTAGTGCGTTGAAACCATCACTCATCGTGATAAATCTCATCCAACATCATCTAAGGAACAAACTATTTCGGCAAGCTGAGAGACCAAAAGAGAGAAGTGTTAGATAAGAAGTTTTAAGTGAGCATGTGAAGAGTTAGTTAGTGTCATACGCGGTACTTCCACACGCTGGAGATATGTTGAGTATACTCGTATAGGATTCAATTCTCAATAAATAAGAAAGCAACACTACCCAGAGCGCAATTGTGCCAGAATAGCATGGGACTGACGAGCCAGCTGAAGCTCCCTGTCTGTTGGTGGTGGTGGTGTTAGGATTACAACAGCAATATTTGGGAGAGTGAGAGCTCATGAATGTTGGACAAAGAATCCATGAGTTTGTTTGTAGTCCGGCGGATTCAATGTTTGCCTTCTGAAGTATTTGTAAGTATCTTGTCAACAAGGGGGACACTATTGCTACTACGCCCCGCTTTCTACGGTAGCATCGCAGCAGAAAATGTTTGCTGCTAAATATGTTATGCCTATCAGCTGGGCAGCGTGAATGGAGGTTGATGTGCCGGTGAATTTAGAAGATATGTTGCCTGTTATGAGTGCAGTGTTTTAGCAGGCCCTATTGCGTTCGGGACTCTAACTTCTTTACGATATTTGTACACTATTATTTTGTAACCGCGGGATCTCTAGCTAAAGCGGAAACACCTTGCACAATCGAGGAGAATTCTGTCCAGTTTCATTACAGTTCAAAGGAAAGTAATAGATTATCTATAATATAAAAATGAATTGGAAAATGTGTTGGTAAGCGCATAACTCAACAACGCATGGGCCAATCTTAACAATTCTTTTTTTAAAATGTTCCTTGAAGTACAAGGATGGTTTTTACGGCGAGAAAAATTCAAATAATTTGAATTTTGAATAGTTTGAATACTCTGGCAAACATCCCAGTCGGGGTATTTAGTGGATCCCAAAAGAGCGGCCAAAGTACGTGGAAGCGAAGATACTTAGGTCACCCGAGCTGACCCTTTTCTTTAATTCTCCTGAACAGAACCGTCACCATGATGATAGGGCGGTGTGTGGGGGTCAGCAGAGTAAAAACATGTTAAGGTCGAAATATAAACTGCCACTTCAAAACCTCTTTGACAGAATGAAGTCTGTCGGGTCCGCTAGTATCTTATAAATGAGTTTCGGAAAAACTATGAAATCGATCAATCGAAGCTAAAATAACAGCATTACAGAAAATATAGAATAAATGATCCCCCATTGCATTGAGTTTGCAAGGGGCAGACACCACATATGATTACATTGCTAAAAATGCCAGCCGTAGCAGCTGTAAATTTACTTACTCGTTATCATAGGTATGTACAGCAATACGTACCTGAAATGAAAGAAACAAAAATATTTTAAAACCACATATTATATATAGTCTGTTTAAAAAATAAAAAAAAATTACTCAATAAAATAAGATTACTTTTTCGAAAAAATTTCTAGAACTGGCTGCCCTTTCGAGTAAAAAGCATTCTATTTTATTCATAAATTCTATACAAAAATTGGCGTCAGAGATCTAAAGCGTTCCTGTATGCAAACCTGCGCTAAATATAACCTGTAAGAGTTGGAGTGAAATTAATCAATTATTTGAATTAATCTGATTCAATTTTCTACATCTTCATAACTGTAAAACGGGGTTATAGATCCAAACCTCCTAGAAGAAATTAAGCACACAGCAGTTTTAGGTTTTATTAATAGCCCCAAACTTTTTTAATAGGCTGCATGGCTGCACAATATATCTTTTTAGGTCGCAGCTCTCAAATAGCCATTTTATAATAATAAACTGAGGGTTATTCGCACAATATCATCTCCTGACCATCATCATTCCTAGGAAGCTGTGCGTAATTTATTTTTTGCAAACTTCGGTAAAATCCATATTTTTCATTCGAGCGATGCTCTGCAAGTGGCCAGTTTAGTCCACTTACTTACAGTAGCAATCTAGTGTTTGAGATTAAAAATTATTGATTTTTAAGAAAGTTATCAATTATATACCAAAACTTAGCTACATTTTACCGTACTAAAAAATAATTGTGCACTCTCACTTAGTGCTTACAAAAATTGAACAATAAATGCCTATCCATTGCTGCATAATTAATAGGCAGTGGATTATTCAATTTCCGGTTTTCCCGTTTCCCATACTTGTGGCCTCGCAAATCAATACTCGTGCACTCGATACTGTGTAAGTGAAAGATACATAGAACTCACCACATCAGGCTTCTTTTATAAAGGGTGGTTAAGTTTCAAGGGCCGGTGTTGATTTTCAATAAAATAAATTTTTTTTAGGAAATTACTGTCATTTCTCTTTATTATGACAATATTTGTACGGCTCAATTACGTATGGAACAAAATATTGGCCAAATGGCCGCCGCGGCCTCGGCGACACACCTCCATCTGATGGTCCAAATTTTCGACGACGCTGAGGCATAATTGAGGTTCTATGCCGAATTATCTCATCCTTTAGCTCTTGAATTGCTGTTCGCTTATCGACGTACACCTTTGCTTTCAAGTAACCCCCCAACGGTGTCAAATCACATGATCTTGGCGGCCAATTGACATCGCCGCGACGTGAGATTATTCAGCCATCAAATTTTTCGCGCAAAAGAGCCATTGTTTCGTTAGCTGTGCGACAAGTGGCACCGTCCTGTTGAAACCTCATATCGTCCACATCCATATCTTCCAATTCGGGCCATAAAAAGTTCGTTATCATCTCACGATAGCGATCACTATTCACAGTAACTGCCTGACCGGCCTCATTTTGGAAAAAATACGGCCCAATGATGCCGCCGGCCCATAAAGCGCACCAAACAGTCACTCTTTGAGGGTGCATTGGTTTTTCGGCAATCACTCTTGGATTATCATTCGCCCAAATGCAGCAATTCTGCTTATTGACGAATCCACTAAGGTGAAAATGTGCCTCATCACTGAAGATGATTTTCTTCGAAAATTGGTCATTCACTGTTGCCATTTCGTGCCACCATTCTAACCATTGACGATGCTTGAAATGGTCAAGAGGCTTTAGTTCTTGAGTCAATTGCACCTTGTAAGCGTGCAAATGCAAGTATTTATGCATAATGTTCATCAACGACGAGCGTGAGAGGTGCAAATGTTGGGCACGACGACGAGTTGAGGTGGACGGCTCTTCAACCACACTATCGCGAACAGTAGCAATATTTTCTGCAGTACGAGTTGTACGAGCACGCACTGGTGTTTTCACATCTCCTACAGACCCGGTTTGCTCTAACTTTTGCACAATTTTTCGGATTGTACGCACATTTGGACGATTAAATTGAGCGAAAAAATCACGATGTGCGCGATATGCATTTTGATTTGAACGCCCGTTTTCCTAATAATCCTGAATAACTTTAACACTTTGCTCGATTGTGCATCTTTCCATGGTTTAAATTGAATTAGTCTGAAATTGAAAAATGTTAAATGAAGTGCAAAAAAAAACTTGACATTTAGTTGTGTTTTGCATTCAACATCGGCCCTTGAAATTGAATCACCCTTTAGTATAAGCGATTATTAGATTTTACAGGGTAACTGATATTTATTGAAAGAAAAGGTAAAACTCATCACGAAGCTATGCATTTTTATTCAAAAAAATATAACTTTCTTTACAAATAGTAAAAAATTTATACTAAATCCTAAAAGAAAGTTTGCTTTCTGAATCCAATGGAAAGCGATTATCGAAACCATTACAAAACGTAAGTATAGGGCAGCGTTACACAGACTTTTCATTTAAAGCTAAAAAAAAAAAAAATTTCCTTCCGATTTTTTAGATACTAAATGATTGACTCTTATGCACAAATGGTAATCCTAAGTCGATTCGATTATTTCGTATTTAGCTGTGATGTTTGCATCAATCATCAACAAAAAAGTTTAACATATTTTTATTTCTATTTGTTCTAAGTCTAATAAAATACTAGTTTCATCCTTTCGTTATTACTTATATTTGAAAAATTTGATTTGATTTAATTTAAATTTAAAAAATCCATTTCAAAAATATTTTTGTAAGGAACATTTCTTGGAATCAGGTGTAAAGAAATAATTGTACGCATGAATAAAAAACAAAATTCGCAATTGTAAAATTCATTAGAAACCATACCAAATATTTCTAAAAAATGTATAGCGCTTTAAAAAATCGTACCGATTTACGCATGGTGACATCTGGAAGGGAGACTCTGGAAATTCTCTTTTCGTGTTTCATTCGCGGTCACACGATCAAAATTGTTTCCGGCAACATTGTGCAAATTTATCTGCATTTCCTAAGCAGCGTTTTGATATTTGCCATCGTCGATTTGTTCCATCTGATTGCACCAACACAGAACTCGGAGCTTGCTCCCACAAAAGAAGAAAATGAATGAACCAACTGCCGAAAATTGTTTTGCAACCAACTTTAAGATTGGAAATACGAATAAGAAACACAAAGTACGGAAGTTAAAATATCCTCTATCTTTCCCGTTCGTCCTTCTCCCACGTACAAAATGTTTTCCTTTCAAATGTTTGCCTGTGTAAATGGGCACTTTTACTCGTACGATTTTCGTTTTAAGAGGTTCGAGACTTCAACTTTGTGCTCTCCACATATGGTTTTATTCCACTTCACACAAGTAGACTTGGTCATTAAGCGCTTTGTTTTTATAAAATGTTAAATGAATGTTAAATTAAATGCCTGTTAAGCTTTTTTGAAACTCGTTTGTCCATTATGAAATAACAAACGCACAAAAAACACAAAAACTTTTGCACGGCTGAGAAAAGAGATAGTTAGCCTTAGAGCAAAAAGCAAAACATACTAGGAAATTGAAAATATTGTTGGCTGCACACCTACAATGATATTTAATGCGATTCATTATAAAAAAGCCAGAAAATCGGGGTAGAAAACGCCAAACAACCGCTCTCGAAGATAGACGCATTGTGCGTTTTAGCAAGATAAGGAGTCAGCATCATCTAAAGTTATCAAAAATGAATTGAATCTCTCGGTCAAAATGCCAGTTGGGAAATGCCTATAAAATGGATATTTCAACAGGAAAACGATCCGAAACATACGAGCAAGCTTGCGAAAGATTGGTTTGCATCCGAAAAGATCGATCTTATGCTATGGCCACCTCAGTCATCAGATATTAATCCGATCGAAAACTTATGGGGAGATGTTAAGTGGGTTATAGCTACAGCAAATGCTTCAAACAAAGCTTAGCTTTGGCAAGTGGTTCAGGAAGCATGGTCTTAAATCCCCTTGAAGCATTGTCAGAACCTTATCGATTCCACGCCCCGCCAATGCGAAGCCGTTATTAAAAATAAAGGTTATGCAACTAAATATTAGACTGTATTAAGTATGAAGAACTCAAAAAATCATTTTTGAATTAAGTTATTCAGTTTGGTTTTTGCTTTAATGTAACCACTACTATAATTAAGAACAGCCACTTTTCGGTGCTCTTCGCAAAAGTCGTCAAAAAATTACACAAGCCAATGGAAAACTAACGGTATCTTTTCACTATTCTCTTTTTTGTATGCTAGTCTTAGAAATATAAGAAACCCCGATTAATTTGTAATGTTTAACACATAGAAAAATGAATATGAATGTTGTGAGGTGCTGCACTACTATATTTTTGAACACAGCTGTAAACTATTATGTGCGGATACTCAGTGCATGCAAAATTTTAAATTTCTACATACAAGTAACTATGCCAAATACTTCTGTGAGCCACTTTTTATCAAATTACATTACATCAAATGTTGTTTTAAAATAATAAAATTCCAAATATTGTCTTAAAAATAAATTTAGTAAAATTTAAAATTATGTATAATGCAATCATTTTTAAATTCTATTTATGCATTATTTCTTTCACAAAAAAATTAATTTACTTCCGTTGATAAATAACTGCAATTGTGGCAGCGAATTACTCGCATGGGTCGGCTGGTATGTACGCATTTGTAAAGCCATGATTTTCTCTGGAATTAATTATAAAATAGGGAAAAGCATTTATACAGTTTTAAGCTTGAATATGCATATGTTAATTATGTATGTGTATGTGTGCGTACAATTAAATTTATGTAAATACTTCATGCACATATTTAATTAATTACCAGTTAAATGCGTGTCAGCGTATTTATTGGTTACCATGTACAAGTGAGTATTTACAGGAGAATATAAGGTGCGTTTCAGAATCGTAAGACACCCCTAATTTTTCAAAGTATTTTAATTTATAGATTTCAGAGGAAAATAAAAATTTTACACATCAATTAAAGTAACAAAAGTTCTCTCTTTCATTATAGAATTTAGAACTTTTTTTGATACATAAAGAAAATTTTTAGCAAACACGTATTCGCAGGCGTTTCAAAATGATAAGACACTATTTAATGAAAGTGATCGTTTTTTCAAAATTTTTTTTCTGTCGTCTAGAACATTTTAGTATTCTATGGAAGCAGCATTTGCTTTAGCGACACAAAATAACCTTTTTTCATCGATTCTGCTAATTTTTTACGTAAATTTACATCTAGACAAATCCATTCTGCCTTAATTGCCGCTTAAAGCTCGTTGGTGTTGCCAAATTAGCGATTGTTGACGTAAATGCTGCTGACTAATATACCCCAAATGTTTTAAATTGGGTTTAGATCCGGAGAACACGCCGGCCAGTCCATAGTTTCTATGGAACAATCGGTCAAATACCACCTGGTTTCCCTGCTTACGTGGATTCGGGCGTTGTCTTGCTGAAAAACGAATGGCAATTCCCGATTATCCTGAATAAAAGCAAGGAGACTATTTTCCAAAACGTTTTTGTAGTCCCCACTATTCATTCGCGATGATGTAAACTGTATATCAAGAGTTGCTTTCGATGTAAATGCACCCCAAAACCATGAGAGAATTTTCACCGAAGTTGCGTTTGGAAAATATGAGGGAGGCTCTTGCGCAAATCTCTCCTATAATTTAAAAAACCATCGGGTCCAGCAAGGTTCCATTTTCTTCATCCGAAAATATAACATTTTTAAAAAATAATATGAAATTGGGCAACATTAAAAATATTTCAAATATAGTATGTTACTGTGTCCCATTTGGTGTCTAAGTGTTTTTCTGCAAACTGAAGGCGCGCCAGCTTGTGCCGGGGCAAAATATGGAGTCCTTTGCTTATGTATTTATGATAATTTTAAATGATTGCAGCTCTGTAATGTGCTCCAAACTGTTGTTTTTTAAACCTTATTTTGAACAGCAGCGGCCAAGTTGGCACAAGACTGAGTCGAGTTAGAAGTTTTTCTGATGATTGCTCGCTGTTCTCGACTTGATAGTGATCATTTTCTTCCAACGGGCTACAAAATGTTGTAATTCACAGGACTACGTAAAAAATTCCGAATAACACAACGACTTCTGCATGTTTTTTTTGTTTTGCAATTGTAGGCCAAAATTTTTCCAAGCTCCTTTAGTGATAATATTGAACCACTCGGCATATTAGGTTAAATTAAATAAAATTACAATTAAAGTCATCCAAAACAACAATCAGCACCTTCTATCTCTTCAGAAGCATATTTTCGACTAGTCTCTTATCATTATGAAACGCCGAAAAGACTAGCAAAAGAGCAGCTTCGTGGAAAAAAGATAACAGTTCTACAAAATAGAGTGAGCTTTCGCACCAGAAACAATTGATGCAAGTATTAAGTCTATAACTGTTAAAATGACGCCAAATAAAGGGTGGTTAAGTTTCAAGGGCCGGTGTTGATTTTGAATGAAATACAATTTTTTTAGGAAATTATTGTCATTTCTCTTTAATATGATAATATTGGTATGGCTCAATTACATATGGAACAAAATATCGGCCAAATGGCCGCCGCGGCCTTGGCAACACACCTCCATCCGATGGTCCAAATTTTCGATGACGTTGGGGCATAATTGAGGTTCTATGCCGTTAATGTGCCGAATTATCTCATCTTTTAGCTCTTGAATTGTTGCTGGCTTATCGACGTACACCTTTTCTTTCAAATAACCCCAAAGAAAGAAGTCCAACGGTGTCGTTGACGTTTAGGTGTGGTTCATATTCAACATCGGCCCTTGAAATTTACCCACCCTTTAAAAGTTACTCCTGAAAGTAAAAGCGAGCTTATGGTAGTTCAGATATTGTATACCAAAAGTGTCTTATGATTATGAAACGCGCTTTATTAATGAAAATGAGCTCCAAAAATTCTAAAGGAAATGTGAGAGAGGCATTCGAAAATAGGTATACCACGAAATGGCCACGAGAGCCTAAATATTATGAGGTTGACAGGATAATAATATGACTTATTAAATGTGACCACGTTTAAATGATTGTGAAATTTAATTTTAGCACAAAATTTTATTTTGAATTCTGTAGAAAATATATGGGCACCTTTAATATGTATTTACATATTCACATATTTACATATATCCATATCGACTTATAGCAGCCATTAAATTTGCATTAAATGGCCATTAAAGCAATTATCAGCAATCATTTTTCTTTCCTGTTTTTCTTTATATAACTAAAATTATTTGTCACACTCAACTATTTAGCAGCATCAAAAAGTACTAACAAAACTTTCAGCGCATTTTATTCAGCCATCAATCACCACATCAATCAATCAATCAATCAATACACAACGATTATTTTGTAGTTATAGTGGCGTTTATTGATGTGCGAAGTAATAAAATAGACAGAATAAGTTTTGTGAAATGCTGAAAGAGAATAAGAAAATAAAAAAAAGCAAAAAAAGTAGATTACGGATGAGCGCAAAGCTGCTAAGTAGCAGGCAACACGTCAAAGTTGACAGCAGTTCACGACCCCAAACAGTTTGCGGCTGTGCTGTAGAAATGTTTACATATACCTAAGTGCGCCTGTTGGTATGCTATGTTTACTGTAAAAAGTGTGTTGCCGTGGCTATTATGCGCCAGCAGATTAACAGGTCAATTAAAAAAGTATTTAGTAAAGGTTACTACGACGTAATTTCGTAAATATTTGAACTTTGGTAGCCTAAGTAGAGAAGAGCGCGGACACAGAAACCTCAATTATTGAAACAAATAAAAACAAAAACAGAAAAAAAATTTCTAAGAATAAAAGAAAATGTGAAAATAAAGAAACGTAAAGAAAAAAAATCTATCAACGAATCGTAATAGCTAACGAAGAAACTTTTGGGTCACACAAAGTAGTTGAATAGAAAACGAATTAACAAATGAGCGCACAAAAGCAACGAAATGCGCAACATTAAAGTAACAGCAGCCAGGAAAGATGAAGCAGGCAATAAAAAAAGGCTTTGCTAAATGTCAGCAGGAGCGCTCGCCTGCCTCAGCGTTAGGTCTCTGTGCGTTTTAGATACACTTATACAAAGTCCTTCAAGCTCGAATATCTTTATTAAATTCAAACGAAAAGCATATTTTGATTGGGAATTGATTAGCTCGTTACTGAAAAGTACCAGAAATTGGTCAACAAAACCAGCTTTCTAACCTACTTTCTGAAAAAAAAAAACAAAAAAAAAAAACAAAAAAAATCTTATTCCTCAAACCCAAAAACTTATCCTTTCCGTCCTTACTCCCGAACAAGCAAAGAAAAAACAAAGTTACACATTGCATCAGTGGCGCCAGCAAGAGCAAGCGGGCAACCGTGGTAATAGCGCAGACACACGAAATTTAGCGAAGTTCTCAACCATCTGTGCTATCCTTCTGCCAGAAAAATGTGAAACACAGATGGCGCTCCAAGCAGTAAGAAGGCGTTGTTCCTAAGCAACGACAGGTGGGCATTCCCAGATTTAAGAAAGATTAACGAAACCAAGACAAAAAGATACCTTTTTTTAAAAGTCCGCCATTTTGTTATTAAAAAAAAAAAATTCCATTGCCACACCTGCCGGAATGATAAGCCCACGAAATAATAATCACAGATCGTTTCAGATGTCCTAAAGAGCCAAAATCCTGTTGATCAGCCACCTATTTTTTTTTAAGATGCTTACTTTGGTGCCACCCTACTACAAAAAAATATGTCAAAAAAATGTTTTTGTGAACTATTTGATGTCAATAACTATAAAATCAAAACGATCTATAAAAAATGAGTATTTGACCAGACTACGTCCTCAAGACCGCGTAGGTAGTTGGCACAGATTTCAGAATCCCTATTCTAATGGAGTGACCATATTTTGCATAGAAGCTGACAAATAGGAGGAGGAACACGGCCAACCACCTAACAGAAGTGTACGCGCTAATTATTTATAAAAAAAAATGTCTGTTGCCTGCTCCTTACCAGCTCCTCGCGTCATGTTTGAATAGCTCAGCCGGCAGTCAGTCAGCTTTCATGGCTTTATTGGTCTTTCGCCGCATTATGGCTAGTCGCACCTCGTCAACGGCGGTCTAGTCGTTACGACGATTGGAATATCAGGGCTTTCATCTTCTCTGTAATGCCCACTTCTCTCAGCATTTAGCAGGCGTGACTTAAGTATATCAGAATAGCCGTAATAACGAAGCACGTAACTTCTATTTTTTAATGATGAATGTAAATTTAATGAATACTAAATAAATAATAATATTTAATTTAAGAACCGCAATTCCATCGCTAAATTAGCGGCTCAACTGCTCGCCACCGATAACAATCAAGAACTGCCCGTACTCTACCTTGGCTCGTGCTCTCTCTCTCTCTCGGCCCGTACGCCGTCCCATGCTAAGATTGCCAACTGTAATTGACAGGGGTAAACTCTGGATGAAAGTTAACAGGCCCGCGTTTGTGTTCATACAAGAAAATGCTCTGGACCCGACAAAATCACCTCCGAAGGTAAAAAAGTTGAAGCTTAGGAGGTCTGCATAAAAATATTTAAAAATTTTATGGAAAGCATTAAATCAATATCAAAACGGGCCGGGAATGCTAAATTTAAACGAACCGCGCACTTGGGAACCGGCCCATATTTTTTTCTTATGTTGGTAGGACTGTAAGACACGCATCTATCACTTTTTAACGCCATCGAATCATTTGAAAGATGCTGTACGTCGCAAACGGCCGGAAAAGTAGGGCAAACAATTCTTGGATTTTGCATGATGATAACGCGCCATCGCACCGAGCCCAAATTGTGCTGGAGTTTGATTTGACCAAACCATCGTGCAAGAACCGGATTCACCTGATATGGCCCCGTGCGACTTCTTTTTGTTTCCCAAGTTGAAGTTACCACTTCGCGGAAGGGGATTTCAGTCGATAGGGCAGATCAAAGAGAATGCGATGAATAAGCTGAAGGCCATCCCTTCGCCGGCCTACCAGTGGTGCATGGGGGACTCGGTTAAACGTTGGCACATGTGTATTGCTCCAGACGATATGACCCGGAGATTGAAGGAGATGAAATAAATTTGGCTGAAATTTAACTCTGTTTTGATTTATTTCATGTTATCATCCTTTGGCCTTTTTTTTTGGAAATAGAACTGAAGAAAAACTTGAGTGACTCCGCCAAATCTTTACCGACTTAAACTTCAAACTTCAAAGAAGGTGATTTCTCTTTTCATTATTCGAGGCTTCCTAAAACTTACCTCACAAACAAAATTAGCTAAAATGAAATAAATTTCTTCTGTAAAAGAAAAAAAGAAAATTTTTAAAAGGCTCTGTTTACCCTGGAATACTGTTTGCCTTGCCGTTTGTTAAGCCCTTACTTTTCACGCTTTCTCTCACACCATTTTACTTCTTCATCTTCTTTGCCCTCATAAATAAGAAAAATGCGCTTTGTCACATCTGTTGACTACTTCACGCAATGCGAAGACCCACCTAATTACTTATCATTTTCGCAGCTTATCACTTGAATTGCTCTTTCTTGTAAACACAAACAATTTTTATTGCTGCTACTTATTTTTGCGCTCTTTCTTTTATATGCGACAGTCAAATGTCAGTGTCAGTGTCAGTAAGGCAAATGTTGCGGACTTCCGGGCCAAATGTAAAAAAAAAATTAAAAATAAAAAAAAATAAAAAATAAATAAAAAATAAAAAATAAAATAATAGAAAAAATTGCCCCTACCTCATTTAAAATTACGTCGATAAAATATTGCAAGTGTATTAGTTGTGTGTATGTATAAAAGTATGCCACCCTGAGTCAGGTGCCATTACATACATATTTTTCCATTTGACCATTCATAGCACCCACGCGAACTGCAAGGTTGACCATTTAGGGGAGAAGCACTCGTTGCTGAAAAGGAAAAATATTAAAAAAACACATTTTAAGGTGATTTATTCCAACAGCTTTGTAAAGATGATTGCGCACCCAAGGAGGGTGATGGTGTCATGTCTAAGTCTGCTCTTTGTCGGTGTTTACATCATATTGCACAAATATTTCGGCCGATATTGTTGCGATTTCACGTCGTTTCTGGGCGTTTAGTTCAGCTCGAGTCTTTGTCTGATGGGCAAATATAGTACAAATGTACCTGAGATTTCAAACAAGTTTACAAATAAAATGCTTCGCACCTTAAATTATGTCATCTATAAGTACATATGTGATGAAAATAATAGAAGAGCGACGAGCTACCAAGTCTTAACAATTTTTTTTTGTACATAATTCCTTTTTCTTTTTGATATGCTTTGGTAAAAGTATAGTGGATTTTGAAAGAAAAACGAAACCATGTAACTCAAAACTTTGTACAAATTTCTGAAATATTGAAAAAAAAATACCAAATTAAAAAAAAAAAAAATGATCAAAATTTCCTTTTATTCCGAGTTTTTAGAAAGAAATTGGCTTGCAGTTACAAAGCTTATTTCATATTACGAGAGTCCTTCGAAAATTTCTTGGAAAACAAAAATAAATAAAATAATTCTTTAATGTAAACTTTTTTCGGCCGCCGTAGTCGAATGGGGTGATGTGCGACTACCATTTGAATTGCGTAGGTTCGAATCTCTGTGCATGAAACATCAAATGATAGCATACGTTTTTTTTTTCTAAAAGCGGTCGCCCCTCGGCACGCAATGGCAAACTTCCATGTGTGTATTCCTACCATCTAAAACCTCCTCATAAAACCCATTTGCCGTTCGAAGTCGTCGTAAAACTGTAGGTCCCTCCCTTAAAGTCTTAATCCGTACTTGCGTTTACTCGACGTCTTAGTTCGGACTTTGTTGATCCATATACTTTAAAGTTCTTATTGTATATGGTACGTCTCTGGTGCGTTCGAACTTGGAATACGTTGTCTTTATTTAAAGACCATATCATGCTTATCATATTATTGGCTTGAGCGTCTCCAGAAAGCCTTCGTGCACTCTATTTACTTTGGGTTCTTTAAATTTCACTGATCCAATTCCATTCTATAAAAGTCGGTGCTTGCTCATTAACCTAAAATCACCAGATATTAAAAGGGCTATTCTCGCCATCACTTTCCTTTTTGATTTGGTAAATGGAATCATTGACTCTCCATTGCCACTCGAGTAAATCAATTTAAATATTCCTCAGCGAAGTTTACGGTATCATGATTTTTTCTAGTTAGCGATGGTAAAAACTAATTATGCTCCCAATGCTCCGATTTCTAGAACTCTGAGAGAATTTAATTCGCTTACAAATCATATTATTTTATTTTTTACACCTTTTTTATTTTTCAACATAGTCTCCTTTTAGGCTTATACACTTCGTCAAACGCTGTTCTAGTTTGTTAATCCCTTCTGAAGAATAAGATTTGTCCAAGTCGGAAAAAAAAATCATTTCTGGAATCTCCCCTCGGTTGTATAAAATCTTTCTCGAGCCACCTATTTCTTCAACTTGGGGGAAAAAATTGTCCAAACGATCCGAAGCTTTCAAGTCTGGGGAATAAATTGGAACCCCATTGCCATTAATTTTGCTACCACAACTGCATAGGCGTGAGCTGATGGGTTGTCGTGATGGAAGGAAAAGGAAACTCACTCGACTCCCTTGATTCAAACGAATGCCAAACACAAAGAAATAGACCGACCTGGCTCAAACTTGATCTGTGTACTTTCAAGAGGTGCCACTAACTAAAGATAACCTGGATACGAGCCAGTAGTGCCACATCTCTGACTATGCATGGACTTTTCAAATGACCCTGCTTTATATGGAAGAAAATCGGCCATATCGTGGAAAAAACCATTTAAAAAAAATAAAGCGATTTTTTAGCAACTTCAAACTTACATCTTTATATATAAAAATGAATATTTGTCTGTATATCATCGATGAACTCCAAACCTACTGGACCGATTATTATAAAAATTGGTATATAAGGCGTTTTTCAATAGGTGCGCTTCAACTTTTTTCCGATAGGGAGGGCGAACGACGCAATATTTTTTATTTTTCGCTTGTCATTTGTAAACTTCATTAGTATACATTTCATCATGGAACGCAACACACTTGAGCAACGATTGCAAATCGTGCAAATTTTTTATGAGAATAATCGTTCTGTTGCTGCTACTTTAAGAGCATTACGGCCATTTTGCGGTCCATTTAACAAGCCATCCCGTTCGACAATCGACCGTCTAGTGAAAAAAATTGTATCTACGTTTTCGCTACATAATGTTCCGGTGCCAGTGAGAGCAAGAAGTGCACGAAGTGTTGAAAATATTGCTGCCGCCAGGGCTTCAGTTCAAGAAGACGCAAATGTGTCGCTCACACGACGTTCTCAACAATTGGGCCTTTCTGTGTCGTCATTGTGGCGAATTTTGCGAAAAGATCTTGGCCTACATCGGTACAAGATCAAGCTGACACAAGAACTGAAGCCCTTTGGCCATTTGAAGTGACGTCGATTCGTAAATTGGGCTGAAGATCAACTCGAAAATGATCCAGATTTTTTCCAAAAAATCATCTTCAGTGATGAAGCTCACTTTTGGTTCAATGGCTTTGTCAACAAGCAAAATATGCATTACTGGGCAGAAAGCAATCCACACGTGATTCATGAGGCACCGTTGCATCCCGAAAAAATCACTGTTTGGTGCGGTTTACATGCCGGCGGCGTAGTTGGCCCATATTTTTTCGTTGACGAGAACGATCGCCACGTTACTGTGAATGGAAATCGATACCGCGACATGATAAACGATTATTTTTGGCCGCAATTGAATGGTATGGACTTAGACGACATGTGGTTTCAACAGGACGGGGCAACAAGCCACACAGCACACGCTACAATTGATTTGTTGAAGAGTAAGTTCGATGAGCGCATTATTTCCAGAAATGGACCGGTCGAATGGCCGCCGCGCTCGTGTGATTTGACGCCTCTAGACTATTTTCTTTGGGGTAAGGTGAAGTCATTTGCCTACAGCAACAAGCCGGCGACGATTTGTAAGCTCAGAGCCAATATTGAACGCGAAATTGCTGGAATTTCGGCAGATTTATGCAAAAGAGTGGTCGAAAATTGGGTTCAACGATTGGACTTCGTAAAACGTGCACGAGGTGGTCATGCAAAAGAAATCGAATTTCGTACTTAAATGTATATGTTCAAATTCGATAACAAAAAAAAATAGTTAAAAAAGTCAAACCGTTTGTGTTTTATTCAAAAAAAAAGTTGAAGCGCTCTTACTGAAAAACGCTTTATATAATATATATGTATTTTTCCACGGAGAAGGTTTGTAGAATATGCTCATTGATGCCACTCGCCACCAGGTCGCGCTGCAGAGTAGCAACTTCTGCCCCGTTCAACCTATTGTCATAAAAATTAGTATGACCATGTATTTTTACACAGAGGAAACAAACATGACATGTTCTCAAATTTATTTTAGTTATTGGCGTAGCAACGCGCGCCGGGTACAGCTAATATTATTATAAAAAATGAATGGCCGATAAAACCGCGTTTCTTGAGATTTTCTAAAAACTGTTATGAAAATCGAGATTCTTCTTTAGTGAAATTTGATAAATGTTTGAGAATTGTGCGCAAAGTAAAAAGCTTTGAGTTAAACGAAAACTCAAGTTGATTGGGGAATTTTTATTATTGTTGTCTAGAACCATTCGTGACGTTTATTTTTTAAAGGTAATCCCTTTAAATGTTGACCGCAACTGCGTCGTAATTCTGCCATTCGTAAACACCGATTTTGAATGACTCGCTGGAGGATTTTGGTCGGTATCCGCGACGTGAGTTTATTCGGCCGCCCAGATCATGTGATTTGACACCGTTGAACTTCTTTCTTTGGGGTTATTTGAAAGAAAAGGTGTACGTCGATAAGCCAGCAACAATTCAAGAGCTAAAGGATGAGATAATTCGGCACATTAACGGCATAGAACCTCTATTATGCCTCAGCGTCATCAAAAATTTGGACCATCGGATGGAGGTGTGCTGCCGAGGCCCCGGGAGCCATTTGGCCGATATTTTGTTTCATACGTAATTGAGCCATACCGATATTATCATAATAAAGAGAAATGACAATAATTTCCCAAAAAAATTGTATTTTATTCAAAATCAACACCGGCCCTTGAAACTTAACCACTCTTTATATACCATTCTGATAATGCGCATATATTAGAGACTAGTAAAAAGTTCTAAATTAATCACCTTTCATGTATATTTATACATAGACAGATACAAATATGTAATTTTAATTTTTGTTCATTTTGCGAAAAGAAAAGCTTCATTGGAATATATAATACAATAAAAACAAAAAGCAGCGGAACAACTTCGAGCAAGAAAATCGGGACGTATACAGTTCGAAGTGGGGATTTCACAGAAAGAGGTGGACAGAAGCATATAATATAAACTTCACAAGCTTTCAAAGCTTTGTGGACTTTATTTTAAAGGAGAAAATTTGTAAATATTTTTTCATCATTCGCTCTCCTATGGATTTCTTGTCGAGCATTAGATGTAGGGTTCGATTCTTAAATGCTTACATATTTACCTTTAGTCAGTCTCGATTGAGTTGGTATGTCAAAGGAAACATTTTCATCTTCTGAATGGCGATTTCGGCCGGAAAGCCTTTAGGTTTTAAACAAGAAAATTAAGTCCCAGCACAATCGTAATATCCCTTAATAAATGAAAATAAAAATAAAAACTATACTTTAAAAGCTTATGTTGATTTTTATTGGCTTCCATTATTGCAAAGATTATTTATGGGTTGAGGAAATGTAAACGGGGTTTTTGCCAAGTTTTCTTTGATTTAGCAAACCTGCCGTCAGTACTTATCACACATGGCTTCATTCATATTGGGCTATACGAAGTTTATATTAGCGAGGAGTTTCTTTCCTTAAATTTATCACTCCATTAACTCCACAAAATGCTCATATTATTTACTCAGTTTTATCTCAACATCAAACTAACATGCACACACTTTAGAAGGATGTAGACCTTTATGGTACTCATTCAGGGCATTTCACATTTTAGGCGTAAATGTCTGCTCTTCCTCTTGCAAAGTAAATAAAATATTGCAAACATAAATTTTGTTATCCTTTTATGCCTGTTTTCCTTTTTCTTTTGCGTTACATAAACTATATCATTAACATGGCTCACAAAGGGACGCACTGCATGCTGGGCGTAAGACAGGTGATACCTTTGTAATTTATACCCCAACGAAGCGTCTCACGCAACGCCAAGCTGTCAATGAAAACTCTGGGTATCTACCGCCGACCTGCAGCAAAACCAAAAATAAATAAAAAGCAAACCAGCAAAATGGGCGCAAGTGGAGAGAGGTACAATATATTTCAATACATATCATACATACATATACAGGGTTCATGCGGTGATTACGAACTACTTGAGAGTAAAAATAATTATTTGGCACAAAATTTAATGAAATTTCACGAATTTCCTAGCCAACTTATGGATGCCTAGTTTGGTGCGAAGCTCTTCGGAAGGGCTATAATATCACTAATTTGGGGAGGCTGCAAAGGACTGCATGCATTGGCATCACCGGATCATGTAAAACTTGCCCCAGTGCTGCCCCGAAAGTCCTTTTGCACTTACTTTCCGCGACTTTCACAATATTTCCATCGCAGCCCAAAGTGCAATCAGGTTAAAGGAGGTTGCATTCGGACAACTTGCATTCCCGCGTTAATTTATTCTACTCCCTTATTTCTGATATGAAAATTTTGTTTTTAATATTGGGAGGTTGAATTAGTTTTAAAGGTTTTTTTCGAAGATTTGGGGCTTTATTGTGAAAAAACGGTACAAAATATTTTATTTGAAGTATTGGCCATCGCTAGCTACAATTTTCGCCCATCTTTCGGGCAATTTCCGGATGCCGTTTCTCCAAAATTCTGGCCGCTGCTTGGCTATCCATGACTCAACCCATATTTTGGTAGCCTCGTACGAGGAGAACCGCTGGTCCGCCAAATCGAGACTCATATGCCGGAACAAATGATAATCGGAGGGAGCTATGTCTGGACTATACGGCGGGTGGGGTAACACTTCCCAGCCAAGCGTTCCAAGGTATTTTTTGACAGGTTGAGCAACATGCGGCCGAGCGTTGTCATGTTGCAAAATAACCTTGTCGTGCCTTTTTACCGTTTCCGGCCGTTTTTCTTTCAATGCCCGGCTTAAACGCATCAATTGCAGTCGGTAACGATCCCCCGTGATTGTTTCGCCCGGTTGGAGCAGCTCAAAATATACGACGCCGACCTGATCCCACCAAATGCAGAGCATGATTTTCTTGCCGTGAATATTCTGCTTGGCCGTCGACGTTGATGCGTGGCCGGGCAAACCCCATGATTTTTTGCGTTTTGGGTTATCGTAGTGGATCCATTTTTCGTCGCCAGTCACCACCCGATGCAAAAAACCCTTCCGATTTTGTCGCTCGATCAGCAATTCGCACGTAAAAAATCGCCGTTCGACGTCGCGCAGCTTCAACTCGTACGGGATCCAATGTCCTTGCTTTTGGATCATTCCCATCGCTTTTAGACGCTTGCAAACGGTTGATTTATCAACGCCCAATGATTCAGCAAGCTCTTTTTGGGTTTGGCACGAGTCCTCGTTTACCAATTCCCCCAATTCCGCGTCCTCGAACTTTTTGGGCTGGCCAAGACGCTCCTTGTCTTCGGTGTGAAAATCACCACTTTTGAATCGTCGAAACCAGTACTCACATGTTGAAATCGACGGAGTATGGTCTGGGTAGGCCTCCTACAGCAATTCACGAGCTTGGGCTGTATTTTTTTTTCAAATTGAAGCAGAAAAGCAAAGCTTCCCGCAAATTGCGTTTCGACGGCACGAAAGTTGACATACTCGGAGCACGAAAACACTGCGTTGTTTATACTTCAGCGAAATGACAGATACTGATAAACAAAGCCTAGGGATGAGGCTTTGTCATGAATATATATTCAGTATTGCAAACGCGATAAAGTGATAAATAGCGCCATCTGTGTGTCACCTTTAAAACTAATTCAACCTCCCAATAATTTGGAACTGAACACTCATATGGATGTTGAATACTCACATATATTTCTAATTGTCAATTTTGAGGTATGGCAACATTTGCTTCACTTTTGCATATACACTTTCTTTTATAAAAAGAAGAGGCATAAAGACCCTAAACTAGTTTATAACCAAAGCAAAATTATTGAAAGCATTTGCATATGTATTAGTAAAAAAGTTTGGATGTATTAGTTTCCATTATCCACTTAATGCAGGGTAACAGTTATAGAGCAGCTGATTCTACTATTTTTTTTTATTTTATGCGCTTTCTAAACTGTCAAACTTTACTTACCTTTTACTTTGTGAGATTTCAAGCGTCAAAAAAATACACGCCATTGCTCTTAATCTACTGCTGCTACCTTAGAGTTATGACTTGGCAAATACTAATTTTATTAGGCAGAGCTTGGTAAAGGCACGCAGCGCACGCTTTAAATTTACATTTCGTGAGCGAAATGATAAACAAAAAGCGGATATTTAAGCAAAATTCTAAAAAGTCAGCGTTACGTAGACCGCCGTAAACCATAAAATAATAAATCATACTTAGCAATATTTTTGCTTTATTTTCATTTTTCGTTTTAAGTCAATAGGCTTAGCGTAACTTCCTGCTTTTGTGTTTTTATTAAGGGTTATTTTCCTTCGAAATAAATTTGCGTGGGTACCAGCCGTTTAAGAACAAACAAATTCGCCAAATTCCTTTGCATTTGCGTGGTTCTTGGCTAACAAAAAATTTAAATAGAAAACCAACAAGAGCAAAAAATCGGCAAAAGATTTATACTTATATTCGGTGGCTTCAGCCATGGAGAAGTGCTCACTTGCGTTCTTTGCGAATGCTATTGGAAGGAGGAAGGGGAAGAGCGAAAGAAGCAAAGATAGGATCGGTTTTTGAACAATGACGATTGACGGATGTGGGAAATGCTGCATTCTAATGATGAATTATTTAAGCCTGATAGCTGCTCAGATGCAAAAAGAAAGCCAATTTGTCTGAATCTTAGCTTCACAAAAGTCCGGCAGCTGATGTGTAGGTGCGGATATATAAATACATATTTCCAAGTCATCCTTCAAGCAGCTGCAGCAAAAGGGAATCCGCAGTTATATTAAGTCTCTGCTCATGACTACACAGACGACAATATCCTCTTAGGGCAGTCACCACCGTCATGAGGACGCAACCCTTGTTCATCTTATAAGCTCCTGGATAAAAGGACTTCGAGGCTTTACAAGTTAGTGTTCTTGTTCAATGCCCGTTGAGTTGATACGAGGCCCACCTTTCAAAGGATACTTTAAACGAATCTGCCCCTATATACAGATCTATTCGTTATTTTAATGCAATCCCATCTTTGCACGTGGAATTTATTTTATGGGAACCTGTATAATAATCTCATCAATCAAGCAGTTTCATGTGATTTATTATCCATATTTGAGCTTGACTTCGAAGTATTCAGCTGAGGTCGAAACGGTACCCAAGTATTCCCCGGATAATTTTGAGCACACCATCAAAAAGCCAAAGGCCGTAATTGCCGATTGGTTGTCAGAATAGATGTCTTTATCATTAAGGGGTTAGGGGTAGTCAGAGGCCCGAAAAAATGATGATTTTCACGAATTTTTTTTTGCTACTTAATTAATTTATTTAACAAAAATAAAAACATAGCATAAAAACATCATGTTTTAACTTGACTTCACCAAAATTTCAAAAAAAAAAATTAATAATTGCAAAAGTTATCGCTGTTTGTGTGAAGCCCGTTTCTCCAGAAGTCCCTTGCGGTGAACATCACAAGTCCTTGCAGATTCATCCAAAACCAATCAGACAAGAGAAATTAGTTTTATTAATAGATAATCTCGGGCCGGATCGAAGCTTTTTTTTTTTTCAAAATGAACAAAATGGCGGCCTCAGAAAATTTTTTCCAGATTTTAGAAAGAAAAACCAACAGTTAATTGTTAAAAAAAAATCGAAGTTTTTGAAAAAAAAAAAATCCTTCGATCAGGCACAAGTTTTTTATGTTTTTCAAAAGCTGTATAAATTTTATTGAAATCTACGTAGCGGTTTTGAAGTTACAGTGTTCACCAGTTTGAAAAACATAGTTTTGAGAAAAACGCTTTTAAAGTTTTGCTATCGGCTCCGGAGCGGCCGAGCGCCCTTTGTTAATTGTTGAATAACTTGAAAAGTATTTGTCGGATTCACTTCAAATTTTTACACAATATTTTTAGAACATTATACTTTAAGAAAATGCAAAAAAAAAAATCGATTTTGTGAAAATTCTGACTACCCCTAACCCCTTAAACCTCCGTCCGATATCTTTTTTAAAACTTTGGACACCCGGGTCTGGTCTTTTTTCGTCCTATCCGAGGATCCTTTTTAAAAAGTTATATCCATAAATCGATAGAAGTTAAATTTCAAGGAGCTACCTGGAAGCTTGTAGGTTACTAATCGATCCCAGATCCCTCTTTTAAGGGCAATATCACTTTTCTTTCAGATAGCCAAGCTGCAATCTAGGCACTGGACAACCATGTGACAACAACCTCTAAACTGGTGGAACAAAGCACGAATAGCCTTACCACCTTGAGAGAAAACCATAAAATTACCTTAATATGGGTCCCGGCACATCGAAATATTGAAGGTAACGAAAAATAAGATGAACTGGCAAGAGTGGGATCTACCATGAATAACGATCTAGTAGAACCGGTATTCACTCTATTAGGTGCAGCCAAGAGTGAAAGTTCCCTAAAATACCTCTGACTCGCGAATTGTAGATAGAAAGACTAGACGAAATGCAAAATTAGCAGAACGTTGTTAAACATGAAACGACGGGACGCAGTCATAACAGGCTTTTGGTCTGTCGGAGAACAAGCAGCCAAAATGGGCATCCCTCACAACACATACTGTCACAGTTGTAAACAACCGGAAAAAAAGGAGACAATCCTCCATTTCCTCTGTGAATGACCTGCTGGACCTGGAAGGAGAGATTGTCAACCCTGGGCAAACCACTATTCGAGAGTCGCGAACAACTGTCTGGCTTAGACGTCAACAACTTAATAAGGTTCTTAACCGCACAGATTGGATATAGTCACGCTGTAAATAACCGTTAAACAAGTTGGTAACGAGGATGTGGCAACAAAATGGTGCGGAAGAGCTAGTTGGATTCTGGACGAACCACCATTTAAACTAACCAACCAACCCGGAAGCTCAAGTCGTTAGCTATAATACAAATCTGTTAAATTCACGTCTAAAGTCAAAAAAGCCAGTCTAGCCAGACTAAACTAGTGAGCAGTCGATCGATTGTTTCTATGATGGCCAAAGTATTAGTTCTCAAATATAAAGAACGAAAAAATGTTAACTTTCTAATCAGTTGTTTTGTGTTTACAATCAAAATAAATAACGCTGTTATAGCTAGAATTGCGCATCGGTGTACGGACAGTCTTAGTTCAAATTAGTTGGAGCACGAACATTCTGTTAAATATTAACAGGCAGCTAAAGCCCCAACTAACAGTTTTTGTTTTAACAGCATGATTTGGTGTATTTCTGAACGAAAAACAGTAGGCAGGGTGGGCGCCGGTTCCAAACAAGGAAGAGTTTTTTAGTCTCCGACGGCAGCTTTAAACCTTCTCATCTGCAAAAAAAAAGGATTTGATTGCGCCGGCAAGACTGAATCCGAATACTTATTTTCAAGAACAAATTTGCGATGCCCAACTAACTCATGCAGTATTAGCCCTTTTAGACCTGTGAAGCTTGAATATTTTTTTTAGTTTCTCTGCTACTTTGTTTTTTATTTACCAGTTTACGGATTTTATTCTTTTAACCAGCTGCTTGAAACTTGCCAATTCCTTATTTTGCACTGTGAGTCTATCTATCACGTTTGCAGCACTACTAATATTATTAATATTAAATTACTATTTAACAAGGATATGAAAGCAGAGTTTATACTTCATATAAGTAATTTATCTTGTCTGCAAATCGGTCTGCTTGCTTCGTAATGTTCCTCTAGCAGGAAGTTGAAAAAACGAAAGAAGAAAAAATTATTAAGAAACTTTTTATAATATAAATTTATCGCCTATGTTTCACAAGCAATCCTATTAACGGCGTAATTAACTTTAAACGTTGGAAAATATTGTAATTTGATTACCCTTCAGGATGCATGTATATATCTATGCGTGTAAGTAAGTATGTATGCATGTAACGCATATCTCATATCTAAGGTCAATTCTATGCTGTGTAATTAACTTCAATTTAATTAAATCTTCTAAAGGGAATTTGTGCATGAATAAACGCCGAAGGACATACTGGAATCCATATGTGTGCCTTTATGCTTATGTATACATACAGATGTACCATATACAAGTATGTGTTATTTCTACCCTTTAGCGGAAAAATAAACTACTCAGCAGAAATTGTAGTTCATGGACCGGCAGTTGAAGGAAAGGTCGTACTAGTTCTAAAGGGACTAGAATGCAACTAGTTGCGAAATTCCCAATTGTTCTTTTAATTGTTGTTATGTTTTTATATAGCAATATTTTATAATTTTTACGTGAAGTGGTTTTCATTTCGTTTTGGAATGACTACAATTTAAAAACAAAATAAGTCATATAAAGCTGAAGTATTTTCCATTTAGTACCCTTTAGTAAAAAACCAAACTATTTTGCAGAAATTTTTGTTCATGCATTATTAGTTGAAGGAAAAGTAATAATGTAACTATTTTCTTTTATTATTTTTTTGTTATTATTATTATTATTTCTTAGGCGTCGATGGACGAGCGAGAATGGAGAGTAAAATTTAAAGGCCATGCAACGTTTCGTTCCGCGAGAGAGAAAAAAGATATAACGTAGAGGAAAAGGAGAGAGAGAGAGCTATAAAAAACAAATACCAGTCTAACGGTTAGACGCGATAGAAGTGAAACCTTCCGTAAAACAAACTGAGAGAGAATGAGACGAAAGCAGCATTAGGAGCGGGATAATTATAGGTTCATTATAATATTGCTATAAAGTTCATATTTTATTTTCTTCATTTTATTATTATTCATCCTCAATGTTTTCAATTTCAACAAATGATACGAGTGGCTTATGGTAGCTAAAATATGATACAAATGCTTTGGTTTCGATGTTGTCAACATATCTTTTAAATACCGCGTCAATTGTTGTTTTTGATCGTGTTGTCGATTCAGTGCGATTGTTACACATTTTTAAATTGAATGTTGTATTGAGAAAGTCAATTAAAGGAACCGCTGTGTCCAATCCAAAATTTACGTTAAAATCACCACTTAAAATCATTTGAACTTTATCGTAATCTCTTCTAAGTATCCGCGATACTTTTGGTGTATACTTTATTAAATTTTCGTGAATGAATTCCGTGATACTATTTATTGATTGATTCGGTGAAATATAAATTGCCACAATTAAAACTGTTTTTCCATTGGTCAATCTGGTTTCGCATGCACATATTTCTCCCACTTTAGAGAGCTGAACAGGCAGTGATTCTAGTTGCTGTGCATTCAGATCTATCTGTGGAGTTATAATATTATATGAGCACCGTCATTTTGATTGTGGTATATTGCAACACCGCCTGCAATTGCGGTAAATATTTAAAAATGAAAATATTTACGAATATAAAAATACGGACGCAATACAGCACACGCGGTTGCTATTATGAGCGTCGTAACGCGTATATTACACAGACATACTAACATACACACAAACATTCGTAGGACGCTTGGTCTAAGCAAGTATTAGGTAGTGTAGTATAGGTATACATAATGCCTTCTCGCTCACCGTGGCTCCGCAATACGCAGGCGCGCATACATACGTACTAGCATACATACAAACATACATACGTATGACGCTTGACGTTTCCACGACAGTCGGTTCTACGTTACCGAAACGACCCGGCTTTATATCCGGCCAAGGACTGTCACTCCAGCAGCATTCCCTGCATGTAAGTATGGGGAATGTGTATGCTGCTACAACAACAACAACGCTTGAACTAAACACCAAAGCAAATAATAGGCAGTGTAGTATACATACTACAATACTCACTATACTAGCGGACTCAGCCACACACATATACGTATATCAACATATAACGCTTCGAAGTGTCGCTCTTTCGTTTCATCGAGTCTCAAATCACTCCCAACGATTCTAAAGAAGTTTTCACTTCATAAAATAATTGGCGCGTACACTTCTGTTAGGTGTTTGGCCGAGCTCCTCCTCCTATTTGTGGTGTGCGTGTTGATGCTGTTCCACAAATGGAGGGGCCTACAGTTTCAAGCCGACTCCGAACGGCAGATATTTTTATGAGGAGCTTTTTCATGGCAGAAATACACTTTACATTGGAGTTAAAAATTCGCAGTTCTGTGCGCCGTGAAATGTGTGATGGGTTCCAAATTGCTTGCAGGGAGCCGAATGCCGCTACAGGTTTCTTTATTCCGCTTTTCATATCATCGCCCGAGCCACTAGAGACCGATATAACGCTGCCTAAATAGCAGAAAGATTGATTAAGTACATCTTCGAGTTCGATATCAGCAATTGAGAAATGTTGCGTATTTCCTGAGTTTACACGCATGTCTTTGATTTTCTGGATATCGATCTTCAGGACGGCTTTCTCAGGTGCTTCTCGCACTGCTTGAATCTTCGCTGCCATGTCAAGATAGTTGTCGGATAGAAGACAGATGCCATCTGCATAGTCAAGATTCGCTAGGTGCCCTTGCAGTCCCCAGGTAATAGTGCCTCCAAATGACGAGCCGTTTTTCACGTCAACGTCCAAAACGATGTTAAAGAGATGTGGCGAGAGATCACGACATCCTTGTCGTACATCTGACAATATTTTGATTTTATCACCCAGAAGCTTCTCATGCATTATCTGACAGCTTGCGTCCGTTTAAAGTGTCTCGACGAGTTGAATCAATTTAGATGGGGCGCCTTTGCACTCGAGGGCGTTACGAAGGGGGCTGTGATGTAAAGTATCAAATGCTTTTTGGAAGTCTATAAAGACGAGATGGGGTGGGGTGCTCCAGTCAAGATTTTCAATTAGTTGTTTAATATATTTTTTAAAGATTCTGCCTTAAAATACTCAAATTAATAAATTTGTGAATTTATATATCAAATTAAAATTTAAACTCTTTAAATTAAAAAAAAAATTTAATTTGTAAATTAAATTTATTTCTAAAAAAATTAGATCTCTTTATAAATGAGTAACATTTTGTTTTTAATAATTTATTTAAAATAATTTGTCACGCTAATTTTAATAAATTATTGGCTGATATGAAATTGAGATTAACAAATAATTATTAGTTAGTTGGTCAAGCCCAATGCACAAGGCACAATAAATAAAATTTTCTTTTAAAATAAAAATTTTTCAAAATTTTTCAATATTCTATAATAATACAAAATAAATAATAATGAATTGTATTTTTTCAATAAAAATTACAAAAACACTAGTTTTAATAGATTAAATTAGTAATAAATAAAAATTATTTATCAGGGTTATCTACAGGGTTGCCCATATTCGACGGACCTGACGGATTTCGATGACTCTTTGGGCTCATTCCAATCGACGAGGCTTGTCCGCAGACAACAATCTTTGCGTCAATTGAATCTTATACGGGAATAAATGCAAATCAATGCGGATAATTCGTTGTAAAGTGGTCCGAGCAATGCCCAACTGCTGAGAACGGCGATTTTGGGATGTCCTTGGCGACGTCTCAACACTGGCCCGTACAAGAGCAATATTTTCATCCGATCGCCTTGGTCGGTTCTGATTTGGCTTCTTTGGATTAGAAAGAGCATCACCAGTCGACAACTTTTCGTACAACCGTTTAATGGTGTTCTTAGAAGGCGCACTTTTCACATTATTTCATTTTTTATACGCAAGTGGAGTTTTCTCAATTGACTTCTTTTGTTGAATGTAAATTTCAACAATTTGGGAGCGCTCGCGTGGCGTGCACTGTTCCGTGGTAAAAATCTGCTTAGACTGCCGCTTCCAACGCGATATGTCATTAAGCTATCTGACGTCTCTCTCAAAAGATACAGGATTACCAGATGGGTCCGTCGAATATTGGCAACCCTGTACTGGTGTAAGACTGATGCAAATGCTGAGTAGTTTGTTAACAGCTGTCACGATAATGCATAGCCTGGCATTTCATATGAAAAACCGAAGGATTATTATACGCACCAGGCATAGACGAGTAAAGTAAGAACAAATTTTGTTAAGAAAATCGATTCGAAAACTTTAAACGGGTTTTTCTCAAAACGGGTTTTTTCTGGGTTTTCCTACACCAAAATCTATTTACCGGATTGGACTAAAATTTTCATAAGTTATTCCACACATCAGTAGTTCTAGCAGGTGCTACTTTCGTTTCTTTTCAGCCCTAACTTTCCATACTACAGTCTGATTTCTAACCGAAAAACTTACCTTTTTTTCAAAAGTCCGCGATTTTGTTATTTAAAAAAAAAAATGTTCCCATTGTAGCACCTGCCGGAATGGCAAGCCTACAAAATAATAATCACTTTAACTTTTTCGTTTCAGATGTCCTGAAGAGCCAAAATCCTGTTGACAGCCAGCTATCTTTTTTTTAAGACGCTTACGTTGGTGCCGCACTACTACAAAAAATATGTCAAAACAAAAAAACAAAAATTGTTTTTTATGCTATTTAATGTCAATAATAACATAGTATAAAATGAAAACGATCGCATTTTATTTTCTTAAAAAAAAATTCCTAAAAAATATCTATAAAAAATGAGTATTTGACCAGACCACTACCTTAAGAAGTCGCCGGCTGTAGGCATAGAAAAAAGATAGCAGACGAACTACGCCTGCTGCAAAGTAACTACTGGTGCATACCTTAAAATTTTCAGGTTTTTCTACAGGGTCTCCACATATTTTTATACAGCTACTTTACATACACATACAAATTTACACATGCAGACTTTAACATTAAAGCAGTAAATAAGAAGTTGAGCTGATAAGAGCTTAAAGTGAAATATAAAGGACTGCGTGAATAAGTATATAAAGCTGATACTCATTAAAGGAAAAGTCTTGGCTCACATGCACACACACACACGCACTCACCCACGCACACCCAATCAGCTCGGAAGTGAAAATTTTCTGAAGCGAATTAATGCCAAAAGCCAACATCAAAAGCAAAAGAAGTGCGCATAATAATAACGAATAGCTAGAATTATCTGTGCGAGTGTGCCCCCGTGCCCGCGCCTCTTTTCCCCGCAAACTATAGCAACCTGCACATGTAAATATGTATATTTCTTTAAAGGAGTGAGAATAGCTGGGTGAAGGCCAGAGACACAATCACAACTGAGCCAATCAGTCTGGATGCGCATACACGTTTTGTTATCCTGTTTGGAAAGTACATAGAATCATTGCTTATCAGGCACGCGTGGCTCATACCCATAAATACGAGTACCTACATACGTACAAGTACGTAAGAATGAAGGAGATTATTTGAATCTGAATAGATACGCTGACATTAGCATGTGCTCATATCTACTCTCATATCTGTGTATACATAAATATTTTTCACCATGCAATGCTATGCATTTGATTACAGGAATCGAGTTGAAATTAATCGCTTTTCTTCATGATTCGTCTACCAACAACATTCATTTCTTTCACACGCATACATTCACACATACACAACTCTGATCTGAACATCTCATTAAGTATGCAGTAATTAACCAAATGGCAGCTGTCAAATTATAATTTTATGGCGTGAATGTGACTGCAATCCACGTGTATGCATCTGTGTGTGTGTGTGTGTGTGTATTCGTGCATACCAATTCCTCAAATTCCCAATGCAACCGAGCAACTAGTCGGTTAAGCATTCAAACAAACAAACAAGCAAAACCAATGCAATGGAGTTGAATGAATAAACAGGAAATCTTGTTGGATGCGCTTGTGTTAATGCAAATGGAATTGCGCACAATCAAGAGCGCATCATCATTATCTGATTACCAGGAAACACCCAACTCCTTGCCTTAAAATAACTATCAGAGCTCTTGAATTAATGAATTCGTTGAATTTGAAAATGATTCGTTTTCCTCAAATTTTCCATACCGCTATGGTATTTTTGGTGGCGCTAAAGTAATCATCCTATCAGAAAATGTTATAAATTTTGCGATTGGCCCCTAATGTCAGTTCTGTTTTGACATTTGTGTAGTAAACACATGCGAAATACACGTTAATAAACAATGTTGCGCTACACTGCTCCAGAACGCTGACTATTTATTTAACCAATAATCGGTCGGTGTCTTTGGCACAACGTGAATTTCGTCGCAGATTTCCTCGCCGTCCAACGCCTACTGGTGAAACACTGCGACGTTTAGCCGCTCGCCTCGAAGAGACTGGCACAACACGATATGCTGCCAGGCATGGCAGACCCCGGAGTAGCCGTTCTGCAGAGAATATTGCTGCTGTAGCCGAGGATGTCATGGAAGCGCCGTCGACATCGACCAGACGACGTGCCACGCAAATGGGTATCAGTCGACGGTCTTTACAGCGAATTTGCGTACAAGATTTGATGATGTTTCCGTACAAAGTCCAGCCAATCGCGTCTAACATACGCTCAAGCCATCCTTAATCACCACTAAGAGGAAGATGATTTTTCATCAAAAATGGCACTGAAAATCCGCGTGCCAAAGGCATGCGTCCAAATATGAGCAGGTGTAACACATGGATGTCATGTTTTCTCGCCACTTCTCTTTAAACATCATTGTGGACGATGACATGAAAAACGGCTCGTCATTTGGAGGCGCTATTACCTGGGGACTGCAAGGGTGCCTAGCGGATCTTGACTATGCAGATGACATATGGCTTCTGCGCCACAACTATCTTAACATGGCAGCGAAGATTCAAGCAGTGCGAGAAGCAGCTGTGAAAGTCGTCCTGAAGAGCGATATCCAGAAAACAAAAGTCATACGTATAAACTCAGGAAATACGCAATTTTTCTCAGTTGATGGTATCGATCCCGAAGAAGTACAATCGTTCTGCTATTTAGGCAGCATGAGACCGATATACTCTGGATGTTCAGGCGATGATATTAAAAGCGGAATAAAGAAAGCTGTGGCGGCATTCGGCTCTCTGCAAGCAATTTGGGACGCATCACACATTTCACGGCGCACAGAACTGTGAATTTTTAACGCCAGTGCAAAGTCGATTTTACTTTATGGTTGGGAAACGTGGATTGCGACGTCAGCTAACCCAAGCTCATTACTAGTTTTTGCAAACAGATGCCTTCGAAAAATTCTCAAAATATTCTGACCAAATATTATCTCGAATACTGATTTATGGGCCAGAACTCAGTAGAAACGTTGCCAATGCCATGACATCCAATATGTGGCAAATTGTTGGCCGCTTTGATGTAAAATATGTGACCATTTGGTCGACGTTTCGCATCTGGGTGTGCCTCATTCCATTTTTGAATGGCTTCACTTGTATATCGATTTGTTTCCGAAATGATAATGAATGAAATATTTGGTGTAAAAATTGCCCTAAATGACCGTAAAAGATAGTCTAGATATAGATTTTCCATGAAAAAGTAGAAAAAAGCAGGTAGAATAGTAAAAATTCAACATATTTCCATACATTTGTATAGGAGCCCAGCCAGACCAGAGGTGCGAGAAGGTGTAACTTTTTAAATCCTTTTTTTCCTCTTGTACGAGAATCCCTTTTAAAAGTTTTTATCCATAAATCGATAGTAAATTAAATTGTAGGCAGTTACTTGGAATCCCAAGTCGTTAGCTATAATAGAAATTTGTGAAATTCACGACCAGACCCGGGTGCCCAAAGGTGTGAAATTCAATAGTCACCATCGATTTGGATTGGCCACCAGGACAGCAAAAAAAAACAATTTGTTGTCACTTTGAAGTTTTTGTTGTCCCTTTTAAAATTTTAAACTTATCTCCAAATAATAATGTTACGCTCATTTTACAAAACGATTGACAACGTAATTGAAATAATTTGAATAGATAACCAAATTAAAAAACAAAAAACGATTGTTACACCAACCTTTTTCGGACATCCCTACTACCAACTCACAATGCACGTACTTATATGATAGAAAATCCTCTGTGCTCTATATATAAACTAAATCGTTACGATACATGTCCCCCACACATCAGTCCATATGCAATTATATAGACACACACACACACACACACACACACACACATGCATGCATGCGTACAAATTGCCAACGCGTTCAAGAGGAAGCAATTTTTGCACACATCAATTGATTTCCGTGCAGCTAACGAGCAAAAATCCCCAGCGATTATGCGTTGTCTATTAGCAACTGAACTACAACTCGACTGCTACCAACTGGCATTTCTATGATTGTTTGCCGATCTCAATGCTGCAACCCGGTCAACAGTCAATGCATTCAACCAACTAAATTACGTTTTAGTTGCAGTTACGTCAACTCGTCGTCGTTACTGAAAAGTCATTGAAAGCTCAATCAGTGGTCAAAGCCTTTGCGCAATACCCTGCAGGAAAAAAGCCATGTAGAAAAAAAATTAGCTTAAGCATCTACCAGTCAGAATATTAGCCATTGAATATTGCGACAACCACATCATTAGACTACTCTTTTGTGGCTTATACACAAATATAGATAGTTTGGACCTACCGAAAAAGTGCTTTATGTAAATCATTAGACAAATTTGGTGGTACTTCCGAACTAACTGAAAAACTTAAATCTTCAAAAGCAACGCCGTTTAAAATTTACAGCTTGACTATAAGAAAAGCAGAAGGAAGGTCAATTAATCGTTTTTAATATGATCAGCTGGCTCCCTCTTAAATGACGGAGAAATTTTAGAAATGTGTAGAGACACCAAGACTGGACCGCGTCTGATCACATCGAACTTTTCGACAAGTGCTGAATTGAACATGAAAAAGTGTTCCAGAGAAGGTCGGCTCAGATCTACCGACGACAATTACAGACGCTTGAGTTAACGGCTCATCAACCATATCATACACAGACAAGACGGTATGCATATGGCATTTTGGCACACTGTCGAAGTTCTATCTGCTTCATAACGAAAGTAATGAAGACTATCAGCGACTCCATACGTCATAGGTAGACAACCTGGATGCTGGTTTCTTTTGTGGTTGATAGCCACGACTATCTACGGCTCCACCCTCGATGTACAAATGCAAATGCGGTCCCGTGGTAAAAATCAGTAAGACCAAGACTATGAAATATCCGGATATTTTTTTCATATCCACTTAATAATGCCTTAGTTTATAATTATTGTATAACAAACATTGTTTTGAGAAACAGTTCAAGAAAACAGATGTCCACTTCTCAGGCAGAAATATTGTATATGGAATAGAAAGATTGCAGACTTCAATATCAGGCACTACTGAAACCTAACTGCTGCAGCCGTGACAGATACCCCAGTGGCTGTTAAGGCCCTCAGATCTCACTAACCTTAACCGGTGATGACCGCAGCATTTGGCTACCTCCCTTATTAACGCTACAGCGCTCACCAACCCACCAAGCCTGACATAACACATTCTGGTGGACCCAAAGAGGTCAAATTTGGAGTCGTCCGTAAAAATAACCTTCCTTTAATCCAACTCTGGTATTGTTTTACCGATTGTAGTCGTTTCAGGCGCATTCTCATTGTTAAAAGTGGCATAAGGCCATAAGGCGATATTCAGCAGCAGAAGTTCACCGAGCTGCTCCTAAGCCAGGCTTTCGCGACGTAGAGTTAAAATTTTAACTTTATCACATTCGTTTTTTTTTCTTCCGCTTTTTTCACGACTTACCAGCTACACTTGAAATAATAAACCCAATAGTGACAAAAAAAATATATAAATCAACTAAACGGCTTTCCAAGTGTCCGTATTTCAATACCCGCCACTGTTTGTGCATAGAAGTACTTCGATTGTATGTAAAATTCTCAGAAATTCTGCCTTGCATACGGCGGTAGAAGCTGAGCTATATTAAGCCTTGTTTGCTGCTTTGGCTGTGTGGTTCCCTTTCAAACTGAAATACTACTGAGCTGCTTAACTATTAAGCTTTGTATGGACAAAGAATTACCAGAATTTGTGCAGTAGTCAAAGGATTTGTTGGTAAATAAACGATATTTGTTATTGCTTTTCCTTTCCCTTTGCATGGCATGAACGAAATGGCATTGATATGCAAGAAAAATTTTTGTATTTTTCAGATTTTTCTACTATTTATAATAGTGAGCAGCTTTTAGAGTGAATAAGAATTTATTTTCATTTTTATTGTATTCAATGAGCATCACGGGAGTCTTTTTGCATCGTTTAGAGCACTGACATTCTATACTAAAATCAAATATACCCAACAGGCTAGAGGAAGAATTTGGTCGTAATTCACGTTGTCCCGAAAAAGAGGAAAGTCAAAAATACAAAAAAAGATTAGATTAGGTAAGGTAAGATGAGTCGCTTTTTTTATCAAAAGGATAGATTGCCAGAAAGGTTCACTATGGTATCCAGAAGAAGAGTTCCACAGACTTGTCCCCACATGTGCTCATCTAGATTTTTTGGCGAATCCAGCTAGAGACCCTAGTCCTCCGCGATGTAGGCACCTTGCCGTGGTGCGGGGGCTTAGTTGAATCATTAATCAGGCCTTATCATTGGGTGGCAGTGGGTTCGTTTACGTACATTCCAGTACTGAGCGAGTTTACTCCATTCCTATGGGTCGGACTGCCTTTTTCAACGATGACCAAGTTCTGCCCTACCCTATTAAAAAAAAAAAATCTGGGTTGGAATAAGGTGTAATACGACCCGTGCGGAGGTTCAGCCTGGCTGGGGACCCAGATCAAAAATAACCCAGTCGCGAACGGAGTGCTCCAGATACCTGGAGACCTCCGGCTGTATCTAGTCTTACCTGTGCGCACGGACCTCTGTGCAGGCGGACTTCCCTTGTCCGACACTCGTGGGACCAAAATGGGAAAGAATTAAAATAAATATATATCTAACAAGGAGGACGGGCCTCCCAAAAAACCGACGGAGGTGAACCCGACTGTTGCCACAGCTGCGAGCAAGTTAGTGGTCAAACCGCCATTAAAAGGATATAGAGGGGGCTTGAAATGGCCCCAGCACGAGTACTGCAGGAGGCAGCGGGGGACGAAGAGGCTAGGGAAAACCGGTCTACAAGCGATCAACATGAGGAGTTTCGGGATCTACTCCGCTTAGGGCGAGCAATCTACATTTTACCTCAACCTCTTTCAGGGGACGGGGGTCGGTACCTGCTTCCAGGTTTAACACTGGCAGGTTACCATAGAAGGGCCTAGTACCTCTAGGCGAAGTACTATCGTAGGGCAGGGGGATAGGCTAAACATGTCTGTCCCTCTAAGCAAAGCTACTACTACTAGGGTCTTATTTAAACTAGGAGAGGTAGCAGCAGAACATGCGTAACAGCCAAGCTACTATGGCCGCAAATAAACAAGAAAAGGAGAAAGAAATTGCTTAGCCTCTCAAGAGATGATATCTCGAAGGTCGTGGCTTGCGGCACCGGCCCCTGGCTATTTAGCAGGCATTCCTTGAGACTAGGAGTATTCTCCCATGAATATTTTAGAAGTTGTAGAGATGAGGAAGATGAAGAAACAGTTGAGCACTTCCTTTGCAATCGTCCAGCCTTAGCTAAAATCAGAGCAGGTTGTCTAGGTAAACACTTTTTCAATTGAACTATCTGGCGCGGAGATTAGACCAATCCTGCGCTTCATAAGAGCCTCAAAATGGTTTCATGGAAATAAATAAACAAGGTTCACGTGTCACACAGTGGTATCACAACGGGCCTGTAAGGTCTAAGTGAGTTGGCCATACGGACCGACTACCACTATAACCTAACCTAAGTCCTCAAAGGAATAGTTTCCGTGAAATATGATTCATGATTTTCGAAGTGCAAAGCCTTCACATACACAAGGAATTCTTAATGGATTCTATCTCTTCTAGCTTATAAAGAAATCGCATAAAGGACTCCGCGCCTGGCTAACATACGGCCAGTCGTCCAGAGCCCCGTTAGTATTCTCGCGCGATGAGGATAAGGAAAACTTGCAGGATAATTAAAATCCCCCCACAGTAACTATTGGATGCACGTAGGCTTTACTTTGAAGTCATCTACAACAATTCAAAGAACTTCAAAGAATGCCAGGAAGAACTTGCTTTAGCGCGCACGACAGACATCACTCTCATCTGGGCACCTGGCAATAGGAACAAAGAAGAAAGTGAGAAAACTTATGAGCTGGCTAGACAGGGGGCTTCCTATAACAAATCCAAAGCGGTAGAAATAGGCTGACCCCAAGGTGTGCGCAAAAGGGAGATCTTCTCGCTTTTCCGGAAGCAGGCCGTTGGCAGATGGACTAACCCGGGTACCTGCAAATTAACTAAACAAACGTGGCTCAATTTCAACAAACCCAGTACTGACGAGTTGTTAACAAAGCCAGAAGCAGACATATTCAGAATTACATCAACAATAACTGGCCACTAGCCCTTGGGAGACCATACCAGGAAGATGGAGTGGCCCTACAACGATAGATTCAAAAGCTGCAATCAAGAAGAATCTAAGGAAACACTCTTTGACTATCTGTGTGTGAGAAGTCTAAGTGCTCTACGTCATATACTGCTGGGGTAATTCCCGATGGTCAACTTGAAAGAAATTATAGAAAAGAAAATAGGCGACATAAGCAAATTCATAGTCAAGTCGAGATGGTTCAACTAATGAAAGGTGGTTCTTCAAGCGGTGTATCAAAATGGCATCTTTTGTGCGAATTGGGTCTGGCCAGTGTCAGTCAGACAGCATCTCCAAAATGGCATCTTTTGTGCCAATTGGGTCTGGGATGTGTCACTTAGACAACACCTCCACCAGCCACCACCATTCTGGAGAGAAGCCGTTTTCACAGTATTTTTTTATTCATCGAGCGAAAACTAAAGTGAGTTCGATCTTTTGCAGTTGCTCGAAGTAGTTCACTTATGATTATTAGCTGTTCGAGCTTTCCTCTTGAGTTCTGAAAGCAAAAATATTAAAGTCGTTTGTATGTTAGAATCGGTTCTCTTCTCAGCTGTTTTCTTCGCGCACACGTCTGCTTTTTCATTAACCGGAACACCACCGTATCCTGATATCTGGTATAAATTCCGATGTACCGTCAAAGAGGTTTTAGGAATCTTCTATCTTGATCTTCTTGATCAATCAATGCCAACCTTAGAGCATAAGATCGAAGCATATAGTATCCGTTTACACAGAAGCAAGTTTTGAAGTAGCGACGTTCATCAAACTTAACAACTTTGCCGCCTTATCAATTTCAGAGAACTCAGCCTAAAAAATACTACAGTAATCTGAAAGTCTGTAAGTGGCTCCTAATGACAAACAGAAAAATAGCTATTTTGGCATGAAATATCGCCTTGACCACGAGCATAAACTTTAAATTAGTTGATCGGCACTTTACGAGATATCGATCACTACAGCCATCTAATGAGAAAATAATGGGTTGTTTCCCCCAAACTAATATTTTCAAGATCCCACGACTTTAGAGCTTACATTCCGATCAAGGGCTTTGTTCAATTGCTTTTAACTTGCTTTCTTTCTTATGACATTTCAAAATTATCCAAGCTATGCATCATTCCAAGCTCTTTTTTATGTAATTATAAATAAATATGCAAATCGCTTCTGACGTTTGGCGCAAAATATATCCCACCATCAATCAAAATCATTTCATATGCAAATATTCGCTTTTACCCACACATACACAAGCACATATAAATGAATGAAAAGCACATATTCGCGTATACATTTGAGCAAATGGCATGCAGTCGGGGGCAAAATAATAGCAGTACGTACATATAGATATATTTTTGACTTTAAAGGAAGAGATATATTTTTGTTATTAAAATAAAAAAATACTTATCTCAGGCACATCAAAGCGCAAAATATTCCCATAGAACGGTCAAATTCTACGAATAAGCAACGATAGAGCTACAAAAATGATCTGCAAAACAAATACACAAGGCGACAGAAGAAGAGGCTGGCCGAAAAAATGATGGAGAGATGACATTGAAGACGCCTTTGGAGCTATGGGCATATCTGATATCAAACGAAACCTGAGGACCGAGTGACGTGGAGGTGACACGTAACGGAAGCAATGGTTCACCCTGAGCTGTGATGCTATGATGATGACGATGAAGAAGGTTGCGAGATATTATTTAAATAAAGCAGAAATCTCTCCAACTGTTGAATCGATTTCGAAAAATATAGAATGCCACTTATACGAAGCTACACATTCGAAATGTGATACTGAGAGAGCTGCAATCAATGGCTTTCAACAAAAGGCATTAAAAATTTCATTTCATTGTAAAAAACCCTTAAAAGGTTGCCGCATTTTTGAGTTTGAGTGGAATACTAGTACTCTTGAATTAGTCGATTAGTCGAGAAGTTAAAGAGTTCTCGGAACAACTGTCATGTGACGTTGTAAGTCAACTGATTTGTGTTGTGTCACTTCCGCCGACCGAGGCCTTTTGGAAGTCACAAACGCAGAAAGCCATGAGCCCGCATGAGCTTCGCCAGCCGCATTCTCCTTTCCCTCCTTGCAACGCTCTTCGATTTCCCAGCTTCTCTGGGAGGTCGTGCCGCCACCGCAGTGGCATCACAACTCAGGCCCTCCGAAACCGGGAAATGTTTTTCAGTCTTTGGAGAACAGGAGATTGCGATAGCAACCCCCGTCTCCTCCAGGACGCGCTCTCGCTTATATAGTTGAGAGACTTGCGTCCAGAACCCATGCCCCTGCCGCCGAAGCGGGTGGATCGCCACTTGTGTGGGTTCCACCTGAAGTAATTTTCTATTACCTTTTCCGGTTTCTGGTCGGGACTCCTCCCTAGCCAGTTTGGTTTGCGTACGGCACCCTGATTCTATGCCAACTTTGAGTCATCGCACGAGTGTTGGAACCTAACCCAACTGGGAAGGTCACTATTGTGTTGCTAGGGCTTTCCTATCCACCACCTGGGACGCGCCCGATGGGAAATCAGGCAACTCCTCGTGGGTAACGGACCTCTGATTCCCTACCTGGGATAGGCTCTGAGGCTAACTTCTTTGGCCCGGAGCCCGTTCAGCCACTCACTTCTGCAGCCATCAAAGAGACGGTTAGCAAACGGGTTACTCTAACCCACAAGCGAGCTTGGCAGGCTGATAGAGGCTGCAGAGGGACAAAACTGATGTTATATGTCATGCCCGACCGACTGTCGCAGTTCCTTCTGTCATTAAGCAGAAGGGAGTGCAGACAGCTGGTTGGACTGATGACGAGCCACTTTCTGTGGGCGAAGCACAAGGAAAAGGTAGGCATCTCAGACAGTGCACTCTGCCCAGCTTGTGAAGAGAAGGATGAGACGGCGGATCACTTCTTGTGCGCCTGCCCCGCCTTCGGTCGAATCAGGTTTGAGGTCTTTGGCATTGATTTGTCAAGAAGCGGCCACCATGGCTCCTTGGCACCACAAAATCTACTCTAATTTCTTCGGAGATCGAGTAGATTTAAAAAAAATTAAAAGGGAATCCGAGAGCAGTGCAATGGACTTAATTGTGTCTGAGTGCTGTACTTGCTAGTTGTCCCGACAAAACAAAAAAAATATTTGAGTTGTGTTTGTTTTGTCTTAGATTTTCACGTATGTGATTAACATTTCTATCAAAATTTTATCACCATTGCTTGATATTTGTAAAAGTTAGCCATCTTAAGAAAATCTACCTCTGCACGAGCTTTCGGTTTTTTACAACTTTAAAGATGGATTTGAATTTGTAAGTCTAACGATGAAGACGAATATAGTGGCAGGCTGTCGACATCAAAAACGGACGAAAACATCAACAAAGTGAAAGAAAAGATAATCAGTAACCACAAATTGGTCCATCAGAGAGTTGGCAGGGGACTTGAACATTGCTTATGGATCCATTCAGAACATTGTAGGCCAAAAAGAGACCGCATTGGTATCACTAAAGACCTGATTTATAATGCTTAATCCGATCCAACATTCATCAAATATTTAAACACTGGAGACAAGACGTGGTTTCATAACACGACAGGCATTCCTGTCATCAGTCAAAAAAGAGAGTGCTGGGCTAGTGAGTACACGTGCAAAGAGATCCTTCTGCACACGGGTAGATTGGAAGCACTCGAGGGAACTACCGAAGCTAACAAAACTCGAATTTATTTATTTGTTTGTTTAATCAACAAACAAGGGGCTTACAGACTATTACGTAGGTAGCTACAAATTAAGACCTTAGGACAAGATTCTTATAAGTAACTTCTTAAAAGAAAACTTAGGGTAAGAAAAATCAAAGACTAAGGAAGAAGAATAAGCATTAATATACCCACAAAAAAGAGTTCATTACAACGGAAATGCGTGAAGGAACAATAAATAAATTTTCTTGAGAAGACACGGACAATCTATTGAGCCCGCACAAATATCGATATAGGATATAAGGATATTAGATTTATTAATAAGCAACGAGTCCGATAAGACGGGATGGGATCAACGAATTTCATCGAGCGCAAAGCAAAACGCAAAAAATCTCTCTGAACAGACTCTAATCTATTAATATAGACTGCATGAAATGGTCTTCCAACGAATACCGCGTATTCTAACCTGGACCGAACTAAGGACGAGTGTAACAGTTTTAGAGTACATAGATCAGAAAACGAAGAACAATTTCGACGAATAAAGGCTAACATTGCGAACGATTTAGAAAGTATAAAGTTTATGTGGGTGGTGAAGTTGAGCTTGGAGTCAAAATAAACACCCAGGTCCTTTAACTTACTAATTGACTTTAGCGGCGAGTTCGTAGTAAGCTGTTGGAACAACATTTGCTCAGTATCCTTACCGGACATTGTTCGTTAGATGTACATGCGGTGAGATTCGGGATTCGGCAAGCCCTTTCTGCAAAAGCTATATGGAGGATGAGGTGGAATCATCTCTACATCATCTTTTCAGCTGCCCTGCTGTCGCCGGACAAAGAATTAGACATCTGGGCTCTCGAGTTTTCGCTAAACCTGCACGAAAAGCGGGTCGTCATACGCTCATCAAAAACTCCTTCTTACTTTTTCCTTCTGTTTGGTTCTTTTCCTTCTGTCAATCCCCCAAGTGGGCTCTTCGTATGTGCAGCCATTTCTAGTCCTACCTTCCATTCCATCCCATCAAAAAAGAAACCGATGTTTATGGTTTTTATGGTTTACGTGAACCAGTTCGCCGAAAAAGAGAGGATTTGTAGGAAAACAACTCGTGGAATTTACATTATAATAACCTGCTGTCCCACAGTACCATTATTCTCCGTACATTTTTGAACACGAACGGAACAAATACCAACCAACAGCCATCGAATTTCCCGTTATAGCACCCTGCGATTTTTTCCCGTTTTGGTTGAGCCAAAAATTACTACGAGAAACGTGTTTTATCATCCGAAAGGAAGTAGTGAAAAAATCGAATACGACTCTGATGGCCATACCAAAAATAGAGGCCCAGAAATGTTTTGAGAGCTGGTTGATGGGGAGTACTTTGAAGGCGATAATATCACTTTGAGAAATATACAGGGTGCGCCATTTTTTATGACGGCATGTAAACGCTGAATAACTTTGTCAATTACCAACCGATCGACTTCAACACAAATGTCTTCGATACGTCAATTCAGTACAATTTCAACCGTGGATCGCTTCACAATGAAACAACGCGCTGAATGATCGAAACGCTATACAAAGAAAACAGTCAACAGTCGTTCTATTGTTCTAACTCAACGCGCATATCGCAAAAAGTGTCGCGGCAAACAGGCACCGTCTGACAATACTATTCATCGTTTGGTGTGGAGTTTTTTTGAGCACGGGACAGTAGGAGATCGTCAACATGCCGTCCATCAACGACCAAGACGTTCCAATGAAATTGTTGAAGCAGTGAGGGGTGAGGGAGAGCGTTGTCCGGGAGCCAACTCCGTCGTATCGTCGTCGCGCTCAGCACTTTGGCGTCACTGAAATCACAATGCGGCGCATTTTCAAAGGATGATTTAAAATTGTTTCCGTATAAAGTGCAATTGACACAAAGAATATTGCCGACAGATCATTCACGTCGCTTGGAATACGGCCAAACAGTCGCTCGAATAGTTGACAATGAACCCAATTTTTGAAAGCAAATTTTAATGACTCTTGAATGAGGCACATCTTAACCTCTCTGGCAGCGTGAATAAACAAAATTGCCGCATTTCGGGAACTGAGATCCATGAAACGCCATTGCTTGGCCGAAAAGTAACTGTTTGGGTCGGCATTTGCGCCTCGATGGAAACCAAAATCGATGGATGTTGGCTCATTATGTTTGCCCGCAAATGCGTGAGAAAGGTTTAGACGGCTACTGGTTTCAACAAGACGTTGCGCAATGTCGCACTGCGAGTGCAACAATTGAATTTCTGCAACGAAAATTCCCGGGACGTCTAATGTCAAAAAGAGGCGACATCGACTGGCCCCCCAGATCATCTAACTTAACCCCTCGCCGGACTTCTTTTTGTGGGGTTATCTGAGCACTAAGGTTTAAGCCAACAAACTGTAGACTATTAACCAGCTTAAGGCAAACATTCGTGCCGAAATCGACGCAATAAAACTCGAAATGCTTGACAAGGTGATGATAAACGCAGAAAAAAGATCGCACTTTGTTATTGCTAATAAAGGTGGCCACTTGAATGATATCGTAATCAAAAAATAGTTTTAATAATAAACCAAATAAAAATACCTCACTTGTAAAAATTAATTTTTTTTTCATAGTTTTTCAATGTTTTCATACCGACATAAAAGATGGCGCACCCTGTACTTGTTGGTATTTTAACTTTTCTGATTGTATTCGTGGTTTTTGATTATATTTCTGGGAATTTGAGAAATCATTTAATGCAAACCTTAACCTAAACTTAACTTCAAACCCAAATATTCAATGGGAGCAGTTCACGGATATGATGATTACGAAAAAATAATAAAATTTTCAAAGATATAATATAATACGCGTGCCTATTGTTGTTGTAATTTGAATAAATAAAATACAAAATTACATTATTACAAATTAAATTAAATACAAATAATCTCATCTATTTCCATTTTTCATAGGTCACTACTATTATTTTGCGCACAAGTGTATTTGAAAAAATATTAAATTATTGAGTGACGCACTGAATTTACGAATTTTGGGCATTTACCGATTTGTCAATGGCGCAAATCAGTCAGCCAGATAATATTCGTAATATAATAAAACACGAATTCGCAAATTGATTTTGACATATGAAGAGCGAATAATGTTTGCATGTGTGATTACTGGTAGGAGTACTTGAATACTTATTAATAGATAGGTAACTAAATTTTTAACAGCATTGAGGATTCGCAAATAAAGTGTGGACAAATTTGATTATGGGAATTAGAAAATTGTCGATGAAAATTGAAAAAATAAAAAAATTCAGCTCGCTGATTTTCGCAGATAAAAACTTGATTTAAATTTAATTTGTCGCTGGCTTTGCAGATGCTGTAATCAGAAATTCAATTTGATCGCAAATATAAATCTATTTGTATAAAAGTTAAATGAAATTCGGGCAAATTGGTGGTCCTGGAAGAGATAAGTAATTAAAATTCGAAGGGAAAAAACATTTGAGTTGCGATATCAGCCACAAACCAAGCTTCAGTATTGGTGCGTGGCTGAATGTCATTTTGGGCAAATATTTCTGATAAAACTAAATTGCGGTAGGTTAAGAAGAATAATTATAAATAACAGTGAATAGCTCGTCCTTATCGGCCATGATTTCAAATTAAAAAATTCCAAAAAATAGAATCAATCAACAACAAAAGGTTGCTTACAAAAAGGTGTATAAAGCTGATATGTTTCGATATTCACTACATGTGATCCAATATCCTCAGAGTTGCAATTTGTTAGATAGCCTCGGTAGTCTAGCGTAAGTGCACTAGCCTGCCATCCCAGAGGTTGTGAGTTCGAATCCCACGTAAAGCACGGTCCTCGCACTTTTCCAAGTTCACCTCCTTTCCATGTTTCTAACAAAAAAAAACAAAAAAATCATTTCTCAACCCCAAAAACTTATCCTTTCCATCCATTACAACCTTACTACCGCACAATAGTCAAGGCATTATTTGCTTTGTAACTGCTAAAACAAGCGAAATCAGTGGCACCAGCAAGAGGAAACGGGCGATCGCGAAATTTAGCGAAGTCCTCAACCATCTGTGCGATCCTTCTGCCAGAAAAACGTGAAACACAGATGGCGCTGCTAACAGTAAGAAAGCGTTGTTCCTAAGCAAAGACAGGTGGGTATTCCCACTACTACCTGCCCTGTCAGAAATCAAAATAGATTAACGAAAGCAACGCAGGACTTAATCTTGTCTAGGCCCTATGCTCCCGAGAGGAATGAACAAGGAAAAAAAAATTTGTTAGGTTATAAAAAATCCCGGAAAAAATAATCGGTCCTCTTCGTGTTGGCGATAACTACTAGCTGGCCGAATGAACCACGAGCTGTATGGTCCCTTTTACTTTATTTTGACTTCATAATGGCAAAAAACAGGTGGAGATAAAATCAAAATATTTTTTTTGTATAGAAAAATATACACATACAGTATAAAAACATTTTTTTTTTGTTTTTGTGTGAACTATTGAACCATTGAAATTCTCTTACCGAATGTAATTCAGTTCAATTTCATTCTAATGACACGCAACTAAACTAAGCAATCAAATTCAACATATCTGATTAAATTAAAGTAAAAGCATTTAAAGCTTACGAGATTTATATGAATCGCAAGTGTGTGCGAATTTATTGTCATTTCAATTGAGTAGAGGAAATGCATGCAGTGTCAGCTGCTCTGATTCTTGCAATATGCATTTATGTCACACAATGCCTTTCATCTTATTGCTGTTAACATTATTTATTACACTTGCACCACTTCCAACACCTACAAATCATAAATTGCAAAAGCAATAAAACGTTACTGGCCATTGCCTGAGCGCTGATAGTACCGAACAGTTGCCACACTCAATTCTGATTACAATTACAATTGCAACTATTGCAGCTGCTTTCAACGGCAATTGCTTATGAGTATAATTGAGTGACGGCATTGAGTACTGAATACAACAATACGAGTACTTGCAGCTCACTCTCACGCCACCATACAAAGCAAGACTCGTTGCTCACTTTCTCCCTACGGCCATGCCATTTCCTTATTCGCACTTACAGTCACACCTACACTTACACATTTTCAATTCCAACTGAAACAATGGCATTCATAAATACTTAGTGCTGTTCAACTCAAAACGCTGGCAGCCAGTCAAGCGAACCAGTTATGCGACACATACAAACAATAAATGCTTAATGGCTACTAGCAAACCGCTGTACAAGCGGGGGAGGAGTAGTGTTATTAAAAGGTGCCTTGGGGGCTGGCAGGCGCCTGAATCGGGTGTGGCAAAATGTGACTGCAGGCGAGGCAATTGTGGCATCGAGTGTTATAAAATGCAGCTTGCAACATTGTTGCATTCTTTAGAAGAACTTATACGCGAACAATTCTTGATAAGTGCCCAGTAAACCAAAGAAGCAAAGTTCAGAAAACAAGAAAAAAAAGTCATGTATTTTTACATACGCACTTATCTCAATTTTTAAAACGAAATTAGTATTTTGAAACTGTTGGAAAATTTTAAAATATTTCTCAAGGAAACCAAGGTACTATTTTTATTTTATTTGAAGCTAAGCGTGTAAGTTCGTCTGTAATGCAATTAATTAAAGAAAAGCGAAAGCTGCGCAAAATATTTTAAGAAACTGGACACCCTAGAGACAAACAAAACTTCAATGCTACAACACGTAATCTCAAAAGCTTACTTCGGGAAAAGAATAATTTCCAAATACCCAACTGGACTGTCGGCAAACAAAAATATTGATTACTTCCTATGGAAGGCAACGAAAAACTTCGTCCATTCGACAGCAAGAGTTTCTTCAGTAATAGATAACTTGAATCGCTGGCTGAAGAATAACAAACTCAAAGGTTCTGAGTCCACAAAACACTTTAAATCCGCATCTATCAACATCGCCAACAGACAAAATCGACATCTTTGAGTATCTTGACGTAACTCATCAAATGTCTCTTCCAATTATACCTACAAAAATATCAGAAATAAAAAAATCATCGGGGTCATCAAAGCAAACAAGGCTCAAGGATACGAACTTCTAGCCGGCAAAGTCCTAAAAGAACTCCCGTACGCAGGCTTAAAATATATCCCTCTACAACGCCATTCTGCGGACCAGTCATGTTCCACAGCCATTCAAAGTTGTTGAAATTATACTAATCTCAAAGCCTGGTAAGCTACTAGAAGCTGTTACTTCTTACTGACCGACTAGTTTTGTCCCAATTTTATCAACACTTTTTGAAAAAATCTATTAGCGCGACTGAGCCAATACTAATAGAAACGCAATTAATACCCGATCATCAATCAATCAATTATCATCAACGGAACAAGTTCAGCGAGTCTATACCACAAAGTTTGTACTCCTGTTTTCCTCAATGTTTAACAGACATTCAATAGAGCTTGGCAGCCCGGTTTACTGCATAAATTAAGAAAAACATTGCCGCACAGCCACTGTGAGGTCTTCCTTCACAATCAAACTAGGCGACGAATTCCCGGATTTAGCTCCGATCTCTGCAGGTGTACCACAACGAAGTGTTCTTGACCCCGTTTTGTAAAAAATATTTACAGCTGATCTATCACTCTCAAGAATGGTTGAGACTGCAACTTACGCCGACGATACCGTCATTAGGTCTACCAGTCATAAGAGTATTTTGGCGCCATATTTATTACAAGAAAGCGTTGAAGATATAGAGAAATGGGTCAATAGATGGCGTATGCAGATAAACCCAAAAAATTTCACTCAAGTTATCTTTACACTAAAAACAGAAACATGAGCTGCCGCAACCTTATTCGATCAGCAGCTGCCACAAGCGGATAACGTGAACTATTTGGTATGCACCTGGACAGACGCCTAAGGTGACAAAAACATATAATGACCAAACGCAAAGAGCTCGGTCTTAAACTCACTTCACTACAATGGCTTGTAGGAGGAAGCTCAATGCTGTCTCTAGAAAACAAACTTCTTCTGTACAAAGCCGTAATTAAGCCCATTTGGATTTACGGCATCCAACTATGGGGAGCGGTGGCGAAAACGGGCATTGACATCATAGAGAGGTTCCAAGCAAAGGCAATGCGAATAATCATAGGAGTTCCGATTTGCTCTGGCATCGAGCTAATATGCAATAAAATGATGATACTTTCAGTACGAGAAGAGTTAAAACTATTCAGTTACATATACAGCAGTCATTTGTCGAGCCACCCCAAATTATAAAATCAGCCTCAAAGTGCCACGGCTCTGACTTTATCTTATCAAGAGCATGCGGTGAGCAACTTCTCTAGGTGAACTTGGACTTTACTCTTTAAGATCCCCCCTTTAGCCTAATTATATAAATTGCTTAGGGTTTTTAGGGTAAAAAAAAATCGATTTTGGTTTATTTGAGAAAATGAATGTACATAATGTCAAGAATGTTGTGTCCAAATTTTAAGTCAATCGGTGCAAAACTCACAAAGTTAGAGCATTATAACCGTTGGCCGCTCCGACTCGGCTACCTATGGTCGAACTTTAAATCGATTTTCTGGAAAACGACGTTTTTCAAGTCGGTGGACACTTTTTCTCTGAAACTACTCGACCGATCTTCCTGAAATTTTGTACACACTTTCTCTACATAATTACCGAGGTAACCCTGGGAGGTTTTTTTTCAATTTCTATTTATTTTACAATAAACAATATTATGCGATTTATCGTCTAAAAATCGCACTTCTACTTCAAATGTTAAAAAAAATTGAAAAAAAAATTTTTTTTTATAAAAACTCGACAGGGTTACCTCGGACAATTGATTACCTAATGAAAACTTTTTGATTTTTTGATTTCAGATGATCCAATGCTGAGAAAAACTGTCCACGGCAAATTGTCTTTTTTTCGAGACGTCTGCGTAGATCTGCTGTCAACGGCTCAATTTTGTATATTTTCTTGTGAAATTTTTTGAAAATATTTTTGAAATATGAGTTTACAGTATACTAATTGGATGAATAAATTTACATGAATCATCTTTCCAAAAAAATTCATAAATAAGTGCATATTTTTAGTGGAATTAATCAGTAGTGAATAAATCCTAGAGCTTTATATGCCATCTTTGACTTTTAGAATAGAATAGACATGAAGATAAAACAACGCGTTAAAAATATTGTGACTGATTATGAAAATGGTCGACCTTTAAGAACGAACAACATATCGTGTCAAAACAAAAAACAAAAATTCATGATTTTTGGTAGAAATAATCCAAATGAGTCAACAATTCAAAGGTTGGTGAAAAATTTTAAGAAACTGGTTCTATCGCACGTAACTGGACGCTCTGTTGAGAAAATTGCTGCTGGAGTGTAAAGTATTGCTGAACAGCCTTCAACACCGATATCTCGACGTTTTCAACAACGCATTATCATCACCTTTGGCACTACAGCTCCTTTTGGGCTATGGGCTGCTGCACGTGGGACCTCCATGCATCTCGATCGCTTTGGCGTTTTTTCCAATTCTTATCCCAAGTTTATTGACGACCTCCTCTAGTTAACCGGCTTATCTTGTTCTTTGCCTTCTGCTTGCTCTAGTGTTGAATACTCTGGCTTGTGCAATTTTCTTCGCCGCCCTCGTACCATTCATTTTTGTTATATGACCCAGCCAGCTTAACAGGTGCGCTTTGACAAAATTGAAATGAAATTTTCGTTTTGAAAAATTAGTCATTCATGAATCGACTATTTGGCTTACTTTACTGGTAGCCATTTAAATGATGTAATTTTCCACATATAAATGCTAAGAACTATGTATATTTTGAATAAAAATAGAGAAGCCTGAAATAATCTAAATTTATACATGATTTCTTGGTATGGGAACAAGTTTCCATTCTTTCTTATCCAAAGTTACAAATTATTTAAACAATTAAACAATACCTGTTATTATGTGAAGTATTTACCATTGGAAGCTACGTCTTGAATCCATCTTTCAGGCAGCATAAGGATTCCTCTGACGGAGAATTCGAGTTCTTTTGACTTGATCCATTCATTGAGCCAGTTTGCGATGCTCTCGCAAGAAGTAAACCGCTCCTTAACAAGGGCTGACTGCATTGATCGCAACAGATGGCAATCCGAAGGCGCAATGTCTGGGGTATGCGGCGGGTGGGGCAAGATTTGCCAATTCAGTTCATCTAAATATTTTTGGTCCGCAGTCGGTAACGATCGCCAGTAATGGTTTAAGGAGTTCATAATAGATGACACCTGATCCCTCCAGATGCTCAACATAACCTTTGAAGCATGCATTTATCTTTCGCTGTTCATGAATCTCCTCACCTGGCAGACTCGAATCTTTTCAACTCTTGGGGTTATTAAAATAGATTCATTTTTCATCGCCAGTGACGATGCGATGCAGAAAACGTTTTCTTTTCTGCCGTTCAAGAAACATCTCACACGTCACCAAACGTCCCTCGATATCCCTCTCCTTCTCACTCAATTGATGTGGCGCCCAATTACCTACTTTCGGGAACATTCCGCGGGCAAACGTTTACCGATGGTTTCTGCCAACATTCAATTCTTTAGACACATCATCAAAGGTTCAAGATGCGTCTTCATCTAATAATTGTTGTAGTTGAGTATCCTCGAATTTGTCCGGTGCCCCTTCTTTATCCCTTACGTCGAAATTGCCACTTTGGAAGCGTCGAAACCACTTTTTACAAGTTTTATTTAAGGGAGCGTGATTACCGTAGCAGCGGCACCTCTTTTATGAGGACGGAAAGTTATTCCCATACCCAATATTTTAAAACAATAACAAAGTATTTTCAATAAAAACAGTGAAGCCTGAAATAATGTAAACTGATAGCCTATTTTAAAGACCCTCTAATTGAAATTATTACAGGAAAAATTGTGTTCTCAAAGGTTTTGCTATTTATTTCGACGACAAAATTAGCCCAGTTATAAATGTTCTCAGGCAAACAATTTTCTGACTCCTTTTCCATTCGACTCGTCTCCACGATTTTCATGATTTTATTAACATATCCACCAATGACGTACCAAAGCCCGCCTAATCTTTAACTTGAATATTACATAAATAGGAACTTATGAGTCTCCGATTTGCAATTGTATTCAAAGTTGTACTACGCCTATAAACAGCATACATTTTTTTTGGCCGACTGATCCCAGTTTTCATTTTGGTCTTAAGGAACTTATCGAATTGTCCTTCTTTTACATTCAGCTTGGATGCTGTAACACACAACTGGCTTTACTAAACACAAAAATATCAAAGAACTTTTTAATGGTCTTACAGCCATAGTCAAAAGTATTTACACAAAAGTATTCACAATGTTTTCTAGAAATCTTTTGTTTGCTGTTGTTAAGCAACTGTATTGAAAAAGGTTGTTGTTCTTGAAATATTTATAGTATACAAAGATACCTATATATATAATTGGCGCGTACACCCCTTCTGGGAGTTTGGCCGAGCTCCTCCTCCTATTTGTGGTGTGCGTCTTGATATTTTTCCACACAAATGGAGAGACCTACAGTTTCAAGCCGACTCCGAATGGCAGATGTTTTTTATGAGGACCTTTTTTCATGCCAGAAATACATTCGGAGGTTTGTCATTGCCTGCCGAGCGGTCTTAATTTTGACCTTTCACCGAGATTCGAACCGACAATCTCTCTCTGAATTCCGAATGGTAGTCACACGTCAACTCATTCGGCCGCGGCGGCCGCCAGAGATAAATAGCTTGAATTTATGCCCAATTTATTCTTTGCGGTAGTACTTTTGACTATGGGTGTATACAGAGAATGCTGCCATGGACGGGCCCTCTAATATGGAAAAACATTCCTGACGGCTTTTTTTTAACAGAAAATATTCTGTGTTACTTGGACTTTTCCATAAACCGACGTGGACATGCAAAGACACCTTTTTATAAAAAAAAATCCATTAGCGAACTCAAATCTGGAATAAAAGAACAATTATATATATATTTTTTTTTTAATCATCAACTTTAGTGTTACTCCTCTTTTCAATTTTGGTGTTTCTCAGCAGTTTCATAAATTCTTTACTTTTCGTGTATTTATTCAGAATTATTCATTTGAAAGAGCATGAAAAGAAAATCCGCACAAAGTGATGAGAAAAAAATTGATAAATTCTACTTAGAGTAGTTTCCCGAATCTTGGCATTGAAATCACCCCTTGCAATTTTAATGTCTTCTTTGTGAATGTTGTTCATGACAAGTGTCAGCTGAGAATAGGACCCCTCCTTTTCTTGGGGATCTGAGACTTCTGCGGGGGCATAGCACTGTACTATGCTGAGTTTCCTTACATTTGATTGTAAGTAGATTGTGGATTATTCTCTCGTCTCATTCTTTTAATTCAATCGCTTTCTCTTACCTGGTTTTGATAAAATAAACGCCATACCACTTTTTCTTTTTACTTCTTCCGAGTAAATTAATTTTCAGCCTTCTGTTGTCACTTTTTCGCCGCAGCCGTGCCTTGTACTTCGCTCAGTCCAATGATGGTTAGTTCTAATTCACTAACTCATTCCAAATATTTCCTAACTCAGTCATTTCTAACACCGTTCTTATGTTCCCGGTTCCAAATCGCGTCCTTGACTTCATACAAAAGTTCGTAACCGGTTCCGTTTTTTTTAACTAGTTGAGTTTGCAATAATGTTGAGTTTAAGGCGGACAAACTTGTTGGCCTACCATACCCTAATCTGAGTGATGGGGCTGCCAGTGGCACTCTCAGACAGACTGTGCCTCAACATTTTCTCTGTGCGTTTGTAGACTATACCGCCTAGTCGCGATCGTCAAAGCCTCGTTTGTCTTAGCAGAATACACCACGTGCTGGTGAGGTTGAGGGCTGGAAAGTAGTGGCTGTGTTTTACACATATCTCTCCCATTGGTACGCTTGGTGTGCGAGTTGCAAGCTAACAACTATCAGCATCATCACGAGTAATCCACTCTGGAGCCTACTTCACTTTGTGCGAAAATATTAAATAAAAATGTTGTGCTTCTGCTTTATTCCTTCGGCAACTGTCACATTCAGCATCTATTTGGAACCAGTTTAAAATCAGTTGTGAAATGACTAATAAACCACCAAGAACATTTGAGAAAGTTTCCCAGCTTTTTACTGCCACAAAATACCACAGCCACACTTAAGCGTACATGCACACACACACACACACACGCATACAAACGCAGTTAAAAAAATTGTACGCTCACAAAGCACTGCAGCAGTCAGCGCAGGCAAACGTAAATGATTTAGATGCATGCCCCCACTTTTTCTAATGGTTATGTGCATTCTTTTGGCATTGTGCATAGCTCACATGTTTCCTCGCTTGTTATATTTCATTCTAATTTATATGCATACACACATAACGCCATACATCCTCGTACGTGTGATATATTCTTTGCACGCAGCGACATATGCAAAAAGAATTTGCTTTAATTTCCGCCTCACAAAAGGGAAACAAAATGAAAAGCCGGCAACTAAGCATTGGAAAAATATTTGGTTGTGGAGGAAATTCAAGCTAAAGCGTTAAGGTAACTGGAGCACAACGGAAATGCGGCAAGACAATACGCTGACAGTCTGCAGTAGCTCTAAAGCGTTGTGGTTAATATGGCATAAAAACGTAGTTTTGCTGCTAAAATTGTGGATTCCTTTAACATAAGAGTACAGAAATTTTATTTGCCCTTGATTTTATAGAAAAAAAAAGGTGCAAAGGAAAATTTTTATTTAGAATAAAAAGAAAAAAAAATTTTTTTTACTGTGTAAAGGTGATTCCATCCTTATTTGTTTAAATTCCAGCATAAACACAAACTCTTCACTTCTACAATATTTGCTCCGTACAACTATGCACACATTGTGATCATCTTTCAGCTTATTTGTCCTTGGTATCAGACTTGCCACTACGTATTCCACCGGTACGACGGGCAACGATAAAACCGACCTTACGACCAGGTGATGTGCCACGCTTAACGATCGAAGCTTTACCAATATGTTGATGGCTACCACCACTGTGAGGATGTTCAGCGGGGTTCATGCCATATCACGAGCCTGCGGCCAGCTGTTACCTTGCCAGCGGTCACCTTGTACTTATGGTATGCACGACATGGCTACAAGATAGGCTTGTCAATACGGGCACCATCGGCAACAATACCGACCATAGCACGATTGGCAGAGGGCACCACCTTTTTGGCGCCAGACGGCAGTTTAACACGAGTCTATTTGGTGTCAGGATTGTGGGCAATAACTGTAGCGTAGTTACCAGATGTACGTGGCCAAACGGCCACGATCACCAGTTTTCTCCTCCAAGTTGCAAATGATGGTACCTTCAGACATGACTGATAAGGGCATCACAATCATCATCCGATTTGCAATTTAGCTTTACGCCCACAGTACACGAATTGGCCGATGCGCATACCTTCAGATGCGATAAACAACTCCTTGCGAACCTTGTAGCGGTAGGGGTCACGGAAGAGTACAACAACCAGAGGAGCACCACGGCCAGGATCATGGACGACTTCATTAACCACACCACGAATGTATCCATTACGTTCAGAAAAATCTAGAGCCTCAATTTAGCGACTCCTTACGTCTCTTCACAAGGGCCTCAAAGACGGACCCAGCGCCTTTACTTTGTGCACGAATAACACGACCCATTGTTGGCTTTCAAGCCAGAAAAATTACAAAAGAAAGAGTATAGAGAAAGGAATTTTGGACACAAATGACCGTGGGCTCATAGTGCACACCTCATTTTTATTCATATTGAGCAAACATTTTTGCCATAAATTAGCAAAATAATAGTTTTTCTTATCTCACTTTGAGCTTCTTATGAATGTGACATTGTGTGATGTTCCTCTCTACAGATTAAATTGCCCCCTCGACTATAGTCATGCTACTTATCCCACCTGGTGGAATGAAGATTTAGCTCAGCTTAAGAAAATGACAAAAAAAATCTACGGCATTTGCTACAAACACAAATACCTTAAACGCTACAGAGATTATCTTGAAAAATACACAGGAGAAACTCAGACAGAAGCTGGGAAAAATTTCTGTAGTTCCACTGAGTCAACCAAAGATACGATCAGAATAGTAAGTAAGCTTGTGTCCAAAAAATACTCCTGGCCTTATTTCTTGAGGAAAGACAACTGGGAATGGACAAAATCATCGGCCGAGATATAAGACTATCTCATAAACACATATATCCCAGGTAACACAGAACATATTGAGAAAAATGAGAGTATAAACAGTACTCAAATGTCCAACTAGTCAGCCAATATAAACAACAGCATTGTATCTAAAAATAGAATTCTATGGGCGACGAAAAACTTTGAACCATACAATGTCACTAGTAGTACTTTAGGGCATATTTCAAAAAGCTGGAGGAGAGTTGAAGTAATTTGTATCCCCAAAGCTCATAGACGCAGCCCTGATACAGTGTGGGTATATTCAATAACGCAGTATAATGCGCAACGTACTTTTGCAGTGTTGGCAATGCGTTCAGAAATGCAAATATGGCAGTACTGCAAATGCAGCGCGTTCCAAAACGCCATTTTTGTATCAAAAGTCGTGCATTATTTGCAGCAAAAATTTTCACACTGCCGCTGATTACGCTAGTATGATGTCTGATGAAAAGTGAGTATAAAACTAATTATTAGCTTTTAATGCAAAGATATATTAAATATACGTTATTAAAACAATATTTTATTACATTTTTCTTGATTTTCAAAAAAAGATTTTTTTTTTTTTGAAAATTGGAAAAGTAATGAATTACAATCACAATAAATTAAAAAGCATTCGCGACTAGGAAAAAAAGATTTATTTTTGGGAATTTTTCGTTTTAATGAACATCTTGCTATATGTGATTTTCTTTTTAGCTTTACACGTCTTTTTTTCTTAAATTTAACAAAAAACTATCACTTTTTACTTCAAATATATCGTCAACAACTAAACTCAATAATACTTCCATTTTAGTGTAAAACGCGTTCATAAATGCAACAAATCTTTTTGCAAATCGTCAACAAATCTATCAATTGCATCACTTGTCACATTTGCAGCGTTGCCAGCGCTGCAATTACTGCGCCTTTATACTGCGTTATTGAATATACCCTGTATGATCATAGCAAGACCCACCTGCAGGGTGGAAACTAATTTTTCCGGCACGGCCGGCATGATAACTCATACAGTTTTTAATAGTTTTTGATGTGGTTTTTTTTTAATGTTCAAAAGTATTTTCTCTATAGATTTGATTTTTAATATTTTTATTAAAAGTTTTATAAACATAATTAGAGACTATAACTACAACTTTATTTTAGAATAATTTTTTTAATTTTTATAGATCCATTAACATTTCAAGGAGAAATGATGCCGACCGCGGAACAACTTTTTTTCATTGTACTTTAGGTCACGTGGTTTTTTGTAAGGGGTTTTCCAATAAGAGGTGTTATTTTGATATTCAAAGAAAAAGGCTATGTTTATTTCATTATAAGGAGGAAAGTATGCCGTTAATAGTGGAAAATAACATCAGCAAATTTTCCAGGTCCTCAAAGAAATCGCCAAGATATTTGGTACGGCTTCTTTGAAGTGTTGGATATTCACAGAGGACCTGCTGTACCGACTCAATTTCTTCTTCAACTCCACAGCTCCTGCAAAAGTCATTGGGGCGCACACCCATTCTACTGGCTAGGCTGCCAATAGAGCAGTGACCCATTAACACACGTATGAGCACGCTGGCAGTTGATCAGTTGAATCCAAGGAGGTATTTTATCTTTCTAAGATTCAGTTTTGGTTAGACCCTGCAGTTAGTAGTCACAGACGACCCTCTACTGATTTCCGCGATTACGCTCAAGTGAATCGCAGCGTGAGGAATGCTAACGTCCTCTACAACTCACTGTAGGTTAAGGCACACTGTAGGAACGGCTCTGAACGTTCCTTGCACACTCATTCGCTCCTTCATTTCCTTCCACTCGAGAGTGGTCGGAGACGCCACCAAGTGTGCTGATGTGTTGTTGGATAAGCGAGAGCGGCCTCCTGCATTCTTTAACACATCTTGCATTGATGCCCGTTGAGGTCAGTGCTTTGATCGCTGCTTGATGCGTATTTTCTTTTAGAGTACCTGCTGCTTTAAGCCCTGAAGCAGATTTGGCCGCTATTCTTTTAACACATAATTTCATGGTTGGAATATGCAAGATCATTTCCAGCGTCGCCTGAGGCGTCGATCGGAGCGCACTTGTAGCCAAACACAGAGTAGCCAAGTGCTTTGTGAAGAACCAAACAGGAAAATAGCGGTTTTGTTCCTAAATCTCAGCAGAAAGGACCTGAGAGTACTGATGGGATAAAGTTCATACACTTCCTCTTCCGGATCTCTTAAGATCCATCAATGAAGACAAGGGATTTGTAGAAGAGTGACCTCAAACTAATTTTACGTCTTACCAACCACATTTTTATTTTTTTTAGTTCGCAATTTTGGCTCAATATTTTCGCTCAAATACTTGGAGTTTGTTTTTGCCTTTTTCACTTTTTATCGACTCCCATCCATATCAAAGATCTGGACAGACTACAGATTTATACAGTGTAAGTTTGCAAGGTCTGTTCAACAGCTGTGATTTAAAAAGCTTGATAAGTGAGTAGAATAATTTAAATGCTGCTTGTATTCCCTCGTCGATTGTGATGCTCATTGCATTGTCGTATTTTGTGACTTTGCTTAAACCCTAAAGACGTGAAAGTTTTCAGCGCTTCAAATTAATTAGATTTATGCCACCAAAAATGAGTTTCTAAGATGGCAACTAACTAATTTTACACTACAAAAGACACTAACAGCCAAGATTTTCGGCCTAAATCGGCACATTAAATTCGACGGACAGCCACAATTTAAATGTGAAAATTCCAAGAATCTAAAAACAAGCACCTAAAAGCCACTTAACGCTTGTGCCGCACACCTGTGGCCTGTTAGGCTTATGCGGCTTACATACAAATGAGACGAAGGACACAGCAAAAAATTTTAAGCTTAAGTGCGGCAGCGTGTTGTGTAACCAGAGAGAGCTGTCACACGAAGACAGCGCAGAGTTTGCTCTGATACAGGTAATTTTCCACTGCATTGCTTTTAAACATCTGGTGAGTGAGTATCAGTAAGCGCAATTGCGACATTTTTCAGGTTCAGTTTTTTATTATTTTTTTTTTTCATTATTTTTTTTTTCCTTGTTCACTCCTCTCGGGAACATAGGGCCTCGATAAGACTCAGTCTTGTGTTGGTTTCGTTAATCTGTTTTTGATATCTGACAGGGTAGGTGATTAGCCTGCCGCTACCAGTCCTAAGTGATGGAAATGCCCACCTGTCGTTGCTTAGGAACAACACCTTTGACTGCTTGGAACGCCATCTGTGTTTCACACTTTTCTGCTAGAAGCATAGCACAGATGGTTGAGGACTTCGCTAAGTAACAATCAGCTAACAATAACTAGTATTTTGTAGCGCATCCTTTGTTCGAAATTACCATAAAACATATCACCGATCCATGGAATTAATGAGATTTTCACATCGTTCCCTACCTATCGATTTCCATAATCGCTCTACTGTTGCCCAAAGCTGATTATTATTTGTTAGATGAGCATCAGCAACTGCCTCTTTCACATCGCACCACAAATTCTCTATTGAATTGAGGTATGGAGACTGTGCAGGCCATTCCATAACCTCAATCCTATTTCTCTGAAACCATTGCTGCGCAGCAACTTGCTTGTATGTTTTGGGTCATTGTACTGTTGGAAGAACCAAAGCAGGGACATTTCTTCGCGAGCATGTGGTAGCATGATTTCCTCCATAATTCGAACATACACAGTACACTGCACGGTTTCCTTTATTCAGTATGCCGGTCCTTGAACATAAAATGACAAACATACCGTAAATCATAATACTCGATCCTCCATGTTTAATAGTTTTAGTTGTGCATTTCTAGTTGTACTCGGAATTAGCGGGTCGTCTGCCGTATTTACGATATTCTCTTGTACCATACAGCACGATTTTGGATTATTTGGTCCACAAAATGTTTCTACATTTCGCGGTGAGCCAATCGAAGTGCTCATTTGCAAACTCTAGCCTTTGTGTCACATTACTTTTTATTACTAATGGCACTTTTCTTGCGCTATAAGCTGTCAAGTTCTGTTTCCGGAAATGTCTACGAATAGTTTCCACGCTTGTCTCCAGCTCCAGTTTACTTTTAATTTTAGTAAAAGGCGCGAAAGGATTATTCTTTGAGTACTTACACTAAGTGTGTGTGTTATTTTATCACTCAGTGCGGGATGCCATCCTCGTGCTTTAGGTTGCGATTTATATATGAATGCATTACATATCATTGTCGCTGAACATCCCACAATAGCTTCAACTTCTTTGTAGGTTTCCCCCTTCGAAATTAGTTTTTCGATAAGGTTGCGTTCTTCAGCCGTGAAGTGCTTTCCTCGTCCCATAGCTGAAAAATTTTCAATTAGATTTTCTCAAAATGATACGGAAATACTTAAAAAAAATGCAGTGCTTACCTTAAATTTACTTCTAAGTTTTTGACACAAATAAATAGTTTATATGAATTTTTGGTAGCTCACTCCTTGCCAAGGCGCATTTATTAAACGTGGTGGCACTAGACCAACAACAATGTTCTGTACGTTTGATTGTCAAAGCAAAGGAAACTGGAAATCAAATAATGAATTTGCCTTTTTTCATTCTGTGCTGACAGCCACATGGACAAGGCGAAAGAAAAAAAGAAATCAGCTAATTTACCAACATCACTTTTAATAGATTCGCCTTGCTCCTTGCACTACTATTATTTTGACTGACTCATTAGCCAATCCATCTGAAAATAAACGAAATTACGACATCAAGTGCTAACGTATACAGTTATAATGGCACTTTTTTTTTTAATTTCGCCCAAACAACAGCATCTCAAGGAGAATACGGCCAATTTAGTATCGAATTTTTGTTTTTTTTTCTAGCTAATATTTATTGCCTAAGCAATGGAATAAATGTCCACAAGGCGGTCCGACTAGACATTTCGACATTTTCATCGATTAATGAACATTTATTAAAGTTTCAAACTTTACAAAACATTTAACAAAATTTAACAAATTTTCATAATTTGTTGTCCATTTTCACAATATAAAAAAATTTCGAGCATTCGTTATAGAGAAGAAAATGCGTCACACCGCCAAGAAAAAATATCATAAATCAACGCAAATTTTGAGCTACTTTAGAGTGAAACTTGATTATAACGAAATTCAATGGACTATAAAACTGCGCCATCGGAACTTTTTCAAAAATTCTGATTAAAAAGTTTGAAATTTATTCGAAAGTTTTTAGAATCCTTTAGATTTTGCATAAAGTTAAAAAATTAGAGATGCAGGTTTTTTGTTAAGGTACAAAAAAAAAACTTTTTTAAATATAAAAAAAAGAAAAAAAAAGAAAAAAAAAGGTTTTTTTATTAAAAAAAAATCTAGTTCAAAAATTAATTAATAGTCTAAACTCTACAATACATCTACAATGAGTATTATTGCGTACAAAATTCAATTGGCTATAAAATTGGACGTTCGAGACTTTTACACAAATTCTGCGCGAAATTTTTGTGAAAATTTTTTGAATTCTTTAAATTTTGCATGAAGTTGAAAACTACGAGCTACAGGTTTTTTGTTAAAGTACCAAAACAAAAAAAAAAAACAAAAAAAAATCTAAAAAACAAAAAAAAAAAAACAAAAAATATTAAAAATTAAAAAACAAACGAAAAAACTAAAAAATAAAAAAAAAAAAATGTTATAAAAATTTTGTTGAAAAATTAATAAATAGTCAACACTCTGCAACATATCTCCCTGCACTGCATTCGAAACTTTTTGAAATATTCTGTTTAAAAAACTTGAAATTTTTGGGAACATTTTTTGAGTTCTTTAAATTTGCATAAAGTTAAAAGCTACTTTGTTAAAGTAACAAACAAAAAAACAAACACAAACAAAAAATTAAAAAAAAAAAACAAAAATCCGTTTAACAAAAATTAAGTTGAAAAATTAATAAATAGTCAAAACTGTGCAATATTCTCTTTGGTATTATTGTGAACACAAGTGTACATTCAAACAAGGTGGCGCAAAATTAATCATCCTATCAGAAGATACATACTTTTTGCAAATAGTGTCGTATGTTTGACATTTGTGAATTAGACAGCTACTGTATACAAACAGGCAAGCCTCAATCGCTCAAAATTAAAAAAAATTTAATTAAAAAAAAACAAATGTATTAAAAAATAAAATTAAATTAAATAAATAAAAAATAAAAAAAATAATAAAAAAATAAATAAATTATAAAAAAATAAAATCTTTGTTCAGTAAAAAAGTTATTCAAAAAAAATTGGATGATTAATTTTGCACCACTTTGTATCATATTTATGTATTCCAGCCATCTCTTCATATTATAGAAATTATTGCACTTAAAATAAATTTTTATGTGGAAGAAGAATTTCGGCGAAAGTTGTGGTAAACCCATTGGAAACCACCACCCAACTGCTTAGAATCCAAAAATATGGTAAATAGTTACCTGGTTACGGTCATTTCAAATGATTCCATCAAAACTATGAGAACATTAATGCTGGCTGGGTAGCCTATTACCCTTAGCGGTTGGCTGTCTCACTTTCAGCAGATATGCCTTCGCGTTGGGACAGACAAGCAGGCAGCAACAGTTACTATGGATTTTCTTAGTTTATTTTGAATTTTGTTTTTTGTTAGCTTCTTTATGTACAAGTATATTATTTCGCGCTCCTCGTTTTCCGACGCGCATTATGGCTTTGTGTGCGCAAAGCACCGTCGCATGCCGTCAATATGCAAAGTGCTTGAACAAAGGCAACAATGGCTACGAAAGGTTTATGAAAAGATTTTCTCAATCTAATTTTTTTTTTGTACTGAAACTTTGTAGCTTTCAAGTTTTACTTCCGCTAACGGTTTTTATTTAAATTTAAATTTGGTTTCTTTTGAAGACAATAAAGCGAAAAGTCGTAATCCTAACTAAAATACAAATTGAGAGTAAAGCGAAAAGTTTGAAGTAGTCGAAACAAAGAACCGAAGAACAGCGAAGAATAAGAATCTAATGAATTGAAAGCCAAAGCACTGCATTATGCAGCATTTTTACATTATTTTTTATTTTTATTTTTATTCTTGTTTAGTTATTCTGCAGGAATTGCGTGCTTAACATATTTTCGAGCGCATAGCGGTTTTTGGCTTTGCTTAAGAAATTTATCGGCCTGTCAGAGGATATACAGCCCGCCGCAATAGGTAGCACTTGCATATTTTCAGCAGTTTTAAATAATTTTTTGTTTGTTTTTTTTTTTATGCTCGTAATTTTTTACAGTAAAGTATCGCCCATTGTCGAACAAAACACCATTGAGAAAGTGTTAAAAAAAATTCACAATCTTCCGATCCGAATTACACGGTTTTTAATTAGAATTTCTGGAAAGATTTTTGGTGTGCAGTTTTGTAGCGTATTAAGTTTTAATCTGAAGTTGCTGGAAATTCTCGTTGACTTTTTATAATTTTTTTGCGCTCACGGTGTTGCGCCTTTTTTCAAATAATAAATGCAAAGAATTTTTTTAGCACACACACACATCTTTTCTCACAAGATTCAACTAATGAAGAGAAGAAAAGAAAGCCACTCTCACGCAAATCGATGCTATGAGAGCGAAAGAGTAAGGTACGATGCACTAAACAGGGCACTAAACAGAGCTAGTTTACCGAGGCGACAGCCCTTGGTTGAGAAAAACCCGACTCATTCCGCTAACGTAGAACCGGCTGCCATAGGAATCGCTTGCCGGCAGTACTTGGGACAAAGATAAAGAAGAAGTGTTGCTGGCGACATTTAAAGCAATTGCCCGGTCGGTTCTGAATTATGCTGCGCCTGTCTGGTCGCCTGGCGCCAGTGATTCGCAGTGGACAAAGCTACAAACATTTCAGAATACTGCATTCAGGACAGCTACGGGATGTCTCCTATTGTTCCCCCTGCAATACGTTCTCAATGAGGCATCAATGCTTCGAATTTGAATTAAGGAGCACCACCAAATGCTCAGCAATCAATTTCTTCATAGGGTGATACTAGAGGTATAACAGCTGCAGGGGTGAAGAGGCATCTCCTTAACTGCACTGACAAGATTTAGGAAAAAACACAATTACAATTACTGAACCAGTCAGTATGCAGACATTAAACGACATTCATAGGGAGACGCTTACCACCTTCTTCCATCCAGTCCAACCACCACTTATTGTAGGCGAAACGCTTCTACTGCCTCGCGAGACCCACGTAACTTTGTCCCAATTGCGTTCTAGTTATTGTAATAGGTTGTACTCCTACTTAGCCAGAATCGGCCCCGACTTACCCAACATATCGATGGTTTTCGAGAAAAGTGACACAATTCAAAAATATAAAATACTGAGGTGGGTCAGTTTTGTAGATAATTGACGCGCCAATTCGATCACCTGACAATGCGACACTAACGCCATCTCTCAGAATTGCTTCAAGATTCGCTTATGACGCTTTTCCAGATAAAAATATATAAACTCTGTAGTTGATTTTTGGTTTTGACGGCAAAACTCCGAATTTGAGTTAATTTTGAGTTGTGTCGCTTTTCTCGAAAACCATCGATATGTTCAGCATATGAAGGCACACTGCGCGACACTAACCACTTTTTCACATCCGCCATTAAACCTAGTCACCTAACACCCCTCTCCCTCTGGGCCCAACCTGTCGAAACAGCACATTTCCTGGGCCTATCATTAGATGAGTTAGACGAAGACGACCGGTGACTACATCGCACAGACAGGGTTTAGTAAGCGCTATGAGACTATTTAAACATGGCTAAATAGGCAACGAAATTTTATACCCTTCACACATGGCTATAGCATTTTTCAAAATTTCAGTCACTTTGAGGCAGCAGAGATTTTTTAAATTTTATTTTATTTATTTGTTTTTGCTTTTCTTAAACTTATATTTCTTACCTTTGTATTTATTTTATTATAGTTTTAAACCTATCCACATAATTCTTCATGTAATGAAGGGAGGTACTTTTTCAAATCATTCTAACTAGGTAGGTAGGTGAAAAGATATTCCTGTCCGAGATTTGCCCTGAGAATGAGACGTTAATTGGCCGGCACCTCCCTACCACTATGAGATCTTGCGTCTACGAGGGAAACTTGGAGGTGATACCTGCCCACCTCGCTATAAGCAACCTTCGCAGTTGCAACCACCGCACTTGTTGTAAGCCCTCAACGCCCTGAGTTGATAAATTTTGTATTTTCTTGGCATCGCGCCCGCTCGTATCTTATGATCGGTTACGTTTAGCCACTGGTTGGTACCGAGGAGTTTTATGTGTCAGTAGTTGTCCTCGCGGCCATGGTTTCGTACTCCGAAATTACAGCCTTATATCTGACCTTGATCATCTGGTCTACCAGCCACTTCACTCTTAGCTTTCTTAGTCAGAATGAATTTGGCTCTCAGGCAGCGCGCTTTGAGCAGCGACCAAGAGGATTTTTTATTTTCCTTTTTTTCATCCCTACCAGAGGTCGCCGGAGAAGAGGATTTCGTTTGTTGAGTTACTGGCTGTAGACGGCTGGGTTGCAGCAGTGGTGTGATATGGTGAGCAATCGTCGAGTTCGGTCCGACCACTGTGACCTGGCTAGAAGCCAGCGGCTTGTCTTCCGAAAGTGTGCCCAGCACACTATCCGTTTTTTATTTGGCATACCGCGGTAACGCACTAGCCGACCTTGCCTGTGCATCGGAGGGGACCGTTAACGACTAGTTATTTCGGCACTACTAGTCATGCAGCTCTCGGCACGGGTACCTCAACACCTTAACTTAAAGTGCTGACAAGGTTTTACCACCCTGACTCGGTCGACAGAGCCTTGTTTTGATTGGGTTCCAAAAGAATATGCATACAAGCAGATTGAGTCTCTGTTATGTTACAATCACTTCCACGTGAGGCCAAACCCCAAACGCGGAATGACACACAAGCACGACAAGCAAATGTAAAATTATCAGATCTCAGAGTCATGAGCATATTCTATTTCACTGTCAGGTGGTTGGATGCTCCAATGAAGACAGTGTTTTTATCGTCACCAAGCCGTTTCTGTTTCGCTAGGCCTATTAGCGTTGAGTTAACTCATAAACAACAAGCTAAGATGTGGTTTTTAGTCGCCTCTTACGACAACTATCCATTAATTTCGATTAACTTTTTTCAGTATTCATTGACATTTTATCATGAAAAGGCTTACGCCTTAAGGAATCATCAGCCCATATTTCTTAAAAGATGAGGCTGGCGCCAAAGTAACAGTGAATAGGGAACGCTACCGCACCATGACAAACGACTTTTTGATGGCGGTAACTGCAGCTCGTGATCTTCAAAACATTTGGTTCCAACAAAACAGCGCTTCTTGCTCGTCGTTTCGGTGAGCAATTTATATCTCGCCTAGGACCAGAAGATTGACCACAAAGGTAGTGAGTTATCACACCTTTGCACATTTATTTGTGGTAGTATGTAAATTATAAATGCTTTGTGGATAAACCAGCTTCGATTGAGGCATCGGAAGCCAACAACCACTAAAGTTATTCACGAGATACCGACCGAAGTCGTTCAACGAGCCACTCAATCTCGGTGTGTACGAATGGGCTAATTACGGCACATTTGCGGTCAATATTTGGCAGGGATTATCTTTACAAAATAAATGTCATGGATGGTTCCACACGAAAATAAGAAAGTTTGCCCAATCCATTTAGAATTTGGTTGTTTTATTTCGATTTAAAATCTGATACCTCAAAATTGACAACCCTTTACATATTCATATGTAGCGGCAGGCTAATCACCTACCCTGTCAGAAATCAAAATAGATTAACGAAACCAACGCAGGACTGAGTCTTGTCGAAGCGCTATGCTCTCGAGAAGAGTGAACAAGGGCAAAAATGTAAACGACGACAAATGGTAACCATTAATTTTTTTACCCGTTTTGACTATTTTTTCTGTTTTTCGACTGTTCATTGCTTTTTTTTTTTTTTTTTGTTAAAGTACAGCTTATAGCCTAACAAAAACCATATAAACGCAATTTTCAAAATTTATATAAAAATTAGAAAAATTCTACTCGATTCCAGCGGTGTTTAGTTAAAATTTTTAAAACAATTTTTGATATGCAATTTTGGAGTTTACTAATTTTAGTCTAACAAAGTGCAAGTTAATAAAAAATTTCCTTGATTTTTCATAATTTTTTTCCTTGACGATGTTGCAAGTTTGAAGTTGCTAAAAAATTTCATTGATTTTTCATATTTTTTTTTTCTTAAAGATGTTGAAAGTTTTAAGTTGCTAAAAAATTTCATTGATTTTTCATAATTTTTTTTCTTGGCGATGTTGAAAGTTTGTAGTTAATAAAACATTTCCTTGATTTTTTCATAATTTTTTTTTCTTGGCGATGTTGGAAGTTTGAAGTTGCTAAAAAATCTCGTTGATTTCTTATAATTGTTTCGCTTGATGCGCATTTTCTCCACATTAAAAAAAAAAACTTTTTTGCATTTGTTTTTCATAAACATGCAACAGTGTGTAAAGAGTGCTGAAAGAAAAGTCATTTTCTGGGATGAAAGTAATTTTTCATTGTCTTCCTACTTTAATGAATATATTTCAAAAACCTTTAGTTTGGCCCTAGTATTTTTGTACATTTTTCGTTGCTTTCTGGCTTTTGTAATTATTTTATTTTTAATACTTTCACTTTATTGCGATATATTGCTTTTAATATCTACATAGATTTTCTCATTCTCGTGGCGAGTGTAACTTAGTGGAAAGCAGAAAGCGGAAAGCGAACAACGCAGAAGTAAACTTAAATAGATACTTCTGTGGGTGTTTCATTCGTATGTAGGAGTGTTTGGTCGCCTGTGGAGCCAGTGAGTTTCACAGTTCCTTTCACGGCAATTAAAAGTTTACCTTTTCTGCTTAGCACTCCCCGCCGTGAAAGTTAAAATTGCATTTTCTTTACGATGCCGCCATGTGCGATAAATTTTAATTTTCGCAAATTGCCAGCGAAACCATAAACATATATTTGTATGCAGCACGCAATAATTACATGAAATCCGTATATACGAACGTGCATTTAGGCACTTGGGTGCATGCGAATGTAATTACAAGCGTACGAATGCAACTACACACGGCTTAGCGCCTGTGTGTGTGCGCTTTAAATGTGGCGCATTAGTGTACGACGCATAAGTAAACATATAATAATATGTATGTGAATATGTAAGCCCAAAAGCTAATGGAAAATGCCCTTAAATGCACAATAACTAAACTAAATTTGATTTATAAATGCGTGCAGTTTGCGAAATTTCTGCATTTCGGATTTGCTCGAAAAGCTCCAGTTCAGTATAAGAGAACTTTCAAGCAGTGCCATGTAGTAAAAACGTATGTGTGTATGCGTGCCAAATACACTTATAGGTATATGCATAAATGCCTGCGTTAGTATTTGTTATGGATCCCTTGAACCTTTAGCTATGTATGAGCGTAGAAACAATAAATTCTTTGTCAGCAAAAAATTTGAAACAAAGTTTGACATTGATTGCATTCCATTTGCAAAAGTTCGGCGCAATAATGCTTTCAACATCACAGATATACGATAACGAAAGTTTAAATGTAGGCATGCATATACACATAACTGTAATATATGACGTATGTATGTGCATATTTGTATGTATGTACAATCTTAAATGTCTAGCTGTGAACGAAAGATAAATTAATTTATATGATTTTATATAATTTCTTTCATATACCGTCTTTTTGGAGCAGATATTTTATTGCTCGGCTTAGAACATCACAAATTCATCTATGGCATTAAAAATCTTGCAACTGTGTATATCAATGCTTTTTCCTAGCACTCACTTAGCTGAAACGGGAAATGTTCATCTAAACGCAGACCCCAGTACTTAGTCAAAGATCTCTGCCTCTTGCATGGGGAAACCAAAACACAGGTTTCCAGGCTAGCCGGCTGTTTAGCCATACAGTTTCCTGTAATTTTCTTGTACCCATTTAAAGTTTATGGATTTACAATATTCTCTGAATGAGTGATGAAAAACGTCTCATTAGCGACCTCTTCTGCATGAGTGCTGCATTCAAGCGGTCCAGTTGTTGGCAGTACAGGTCCGAATTGAGCGTTTGGCCATAGGGGAGCAGCTCATAGTGGATGATTCCCTGCCAATCCCACCAAACACACAGAAGAACCTTCCTGGCCGCCAATCCAGGCTTGGCCACCGTCTGGGCAGCTTCACCGCTTTTCGACCACGACCGTTTGCGCTTCACGTTGTCGTAAGTGACCCACTTTTCATCGCCAGTCACCATCCGCTTCAAAAACGGGTCGATTTTGTTGCGATTCAGAAGCGATTCGCATGCATCCATACGGGCAAAAATGTTTTTTTGCGTCAAGTCGTGTGGCACCCATACATCGAGCTTCTTTTTGAATCCAAGCTTCTTCAAATGGTTTATAACGGTTTGATGACTCATGCCCAGCTCTTGGCCGATGCTACGGCTGCTTCGATCAATTCAGCGATTTTATCGCAATTTTCGACGACAGGCCTTCCGGACCGTGGCGCATCTGCGATCACCTCTGCACCAGAACGTAAACGTTGAAACCATCGTTGTGCGGTGGAAATGGAAACTGTATCGGGTCCATAAACTGCACAAATTTTATTGGCAGCATGAGATGCATTTTTGCCTTTATCGTAGTAGTACTGTAAAATATGCCGTATTTTCTCTTTATTTTGCTCCATGTTTGCGACGCTATAACTCACGAATGACTAAAAGCAGACAACAATTAATCAAACACGTGTTAGCACGTGAAAAGAGCTTTCCAAAAAGCTCTAGCGTGAACCGATGCGACGAATACAACTAGAACTACGCATTTGCAAAGACAAGCTTGCGAAAATACCGCAAGACTTTTTTGACAACCTTATATAAAGTGAGCTAGATGCAAAGAAATTCTGTGTTGGCATTTATTTGGACATAGAAATAGCATTTGACAAGGCTTGGCACAAAGAACTGATCACTAAGTGAAAACTAGTGCTTCCTAACAATATATGCAAACTACTGGTAAGTTATGTATGTCAAAGAATTCGGACGCAGTCGAAAGCGAGGTCAAGCATTCCCTGGCCAGTTTAGAATGCACCGTCACTGACCCGAGGGCCCTTATTGCCGCTTAGCTGTCAGAGTAAATATTTACTTTCTCGACTGTTAGTACGCATATGAGCAGCCAATCAGCTGCCTCCTTGATTGCGGCTACCTCTGCCTGGAACACACTGCAGTGGTCCGATAATCTGAATTTGAGTCTGATGGAGAGCTCCTCGCAAAAGACTCCTCCGCCAACTTTTGCTTCCAACTTCGATCCATCCGTGAACAAGTTCACCAGGCCCTGCCCCCAAGTGTAGCCCTCCGTCCACTCTTCCCTTGGCGGAATATGAGTGGAGAAGGTTCTGGTCGGACTAAGCGAGGGTATACACTGATCAGCCTCTCTAATACTTTAGCAATAAATCTATCAGATACTGCCTTACTGTACATTTGCCCGAACGCCGCCCTTCCTTTGCTTAGCCCGGAGTTGACATCTACATCTGCTCCGCCGTCTGCCGCGATAGTGCAGTTGGGATAGCAGGAGCTTTCGACAAATTCCATCGGACACCCGAAAATCATTATATGCCTTGCTTTATTGTCGTATACCACCGCAAACAAAAGGATAAAAAAAACTCATATACTTAGAGCGTCCTCTCCTTTGTCAACAGGCCGGAATTATCACGCTTTAGAGGACACGTTTACGTAGAATAGGTCTACCGACAAACGATGTTTACTGCAGCTGCTTTTATGACAAAAGCATCGAATATTATATTTAAAACGGCCCCGCTTTGGTAAGAGCAAAAAGGCTTTCCTTTAAGCGGGGAAAATGAAATAGGAGCTCCAACATTGATATTCCAGTGGGTTTACTATGCTTAGGTGCGCCTCTGTTCTGAATAATATGTGTGTGCATTAGGCTGGGTCGATTTAAAAATCGCTCATTGCTCTGTGAAAATCGATCAAAATAAGAAACTTTGCCGAAGGAACCATACCTCTAAAACGAATTCTGATGTCCCCCAATTTGGGTCGAACGAAAAATCTCACTTTGACCCATTTAGAGTGCTCCAATCGAGTCCAAATGTATGACCGACTCCCACTAACTTTGGACGGCCACCCATGCCAGTGGAACACCCCCTGGAACTCCCCTGGGGGTTCTCTATCCAATCATTTCAAAATATCACCATTTTTAGCCTTTACATGAGAAAAGAAACTAAAAAGTTCGACCCAAATTGGGGGACATCAGAATTCGTTTTAGAGGTATGGTTCCTTCGGCAAAGCTTCTTGTTTTGATCCCTAGAATATGATTTTCACAGAGCAATGGGCGATTTTTTTTGCCTCCCCACAAATCGACCCGGCCTAGTGTGCATGTATAGCCCGCCATTCGAATTCAAAGAAAATTGCTAATATTTCTATTTACACCTCACTTTATGTGAATTGCCCATTGTCAGTGGCAACTAAAGATTGCAAGAGCTCTTATTAATGGCGTGATAACTTACGCACCACATGAAGGTGTATAGTATCCTCTTATATATGTATGTGTGTATGTAGTATGAATGTCTATGCAGCACGGGCTCATATTATCAGCGTATTATGGCTTCGTAATTTTTCATAGGTATTTATAAATATAAATATGTTGTAGTGGGACTCCTGCATAATTTGTTTTTTTTCCTCCCCATTTTTCCCCCTTTTTCTGTATATTTAATATTCAAAGAATTTAAGGTAACAAAGGCAAAAGAAAGGGTGGACTTTCGTTCACATACTTGCGCATCTCGTTAGTGCTTTATGGTTTGTGCAAATGAGTCGGATCTTCGTGAGTAAGAACGTAATTTTAGTTTAGCAGGACATCAGTTTCAGCTTCAAATATTTTATGAAATCCCCAGAATCCTAAGTAAGCCATCAAATATGCAAATCTACGCATTTTAGATATCCATACCATTGAAACCGGCGTGTGCAGGGTACTTCTAATGCGAGTGACGTTTTTTAAATTTTGTTTATTTTTTTTTTTTTTTTAAGTTCGATGGAAGTATCAAGATAGTTGTGAAGTAGAAAATATGCAATTCACTAAAATAAGTTCGAATTCGCTTAAGAACCATGCAAAAATACTTCAATTTCAGTAGGAAGAACTGTACTTATCATTTATCCTTCATAAATCCATAAAATATGAGTTGAATTTAAAAGAGCAATTGGAACATGAAAGACCCTGTACGCACTTACATACAAGTATATACCTTTCCCGAATTACCTTTTGCTTGTCCACATGGAAACACTCGCCTATGAAAAAGGTACAATATAAATATGCACATAAATAAGGGCAAACAACAAGAACTGCAACAACAACAACGATAACGCTGAGCTATTCAAATGTCAAGTGATAAAGGCCTACTGTTTATTTAATATTCACAAAGGCATTTCACTTAACTGTTGCAAAAAACAGGAACTCAGTGTGTGTTAGTATAAGTGTAAATGCGTGTATGTATGTATGTGTGTAAGTGTATGTCTGTATGTGTGTCTGTTGTTCATTCCTGGCAGCTAACTAAAAAGCCAAACAATAATGCGGGCATAATTTGTGGCCTACATATAGGCACTTACATTGGTAGCTCACGCAGTGGCGGCAGGAGAGAGAATTATGCGAGTTTCCCCCTGATTCTTTTTGTTGCCATGCAATTTTTTTTAGTTGCAATGCCATCACTTTTTTCACCACCCGCACTCAAATTTTCTGGCTTTTATCATAGCTTTCAGTTTTTCGAGCTTTTATCAGCAGATATACTTACTTTTTTTATTATATGTATGAATATGTTGGTGATTGCAGCGCTGTTTCTGAAGGCCACAAATATTTTCCAACCTTTATTTAAGAGTATTTTTTTTTTGTTCTGGTCCAACATTTCACAGTTACAAATATCATAACAAGTGAGTGCAAGAGAAATAAAAATAAATCATCATGCGAAGCGCGTAAAAACTAAAATAGACAAAAGTTAAAAAAATCCTTTCAAGCGTTTTGACTTTGCAGCTTTTACTGTAAATATGGATTGAACTGGAATATGTCACAGTTATCCCGAAGTACAATTGCATTTTGCTTTAGTGTACTTTGGTAATTGTAAATAATCTTTTATCAGAAGAGAAATCGAAATTGTGAGTTAAAAACAATATATTACTGGAAAATTCTCAGCAAAGTTGTTTTATGATATTCGATATAGAAACGAAGTTTAATTACCATTCATGTCTGTGCCAATGAAATGTTTATTATTCCAGAAGAAAACAATGTTAGACTACTACCAGAATATTTGTGATAATACCTAACTATTAAAGTCGCGAGACTTGTGATGCGATACTCGCAAATGATATCTATTGGGTTTGGGAATAAGTTTCCGTTCTTTCTTAGCCGAAGTTTTGAGACGAAGCCTAATTACGACTAGAGCCTTCCACTAATCTCGTATGATGCCTTTTTGTTGCTGTTGTTTTTTCTTTTCTTTGCTTGAGTCAGATTCATTTCGTGAGATCCAAGTAGAACTTTTTATATCTACGTCTGTGATTTCATTAATTTGCTATATGAAAAGCTTACGGAAAGAGGCTTTACTTTAAATAAGGATCTACTTCAGTAAAAAACTCAACCACTTCAACAACAGGCGTACACAGATATATGATTTCTGCAAATATTGTCTGCATGAAGAAGGGAAAGAGAAGATGTTGCAACTTCTGTGCAACTGTGCTACTCTAACCAGACATAGATTTACAATTTTAGGTAGACAATTTTTTAATGACTTGAATGATCTCAGTAGTGTGAAAATAAAGTATCTGAATTGTTTTCTGTTTTGTATGGTAACTGGTAACTAAGTAAAAAAGTGGTAAAGTAAAAGTAAAATATCTGGAGTATTCCTACGTATTTTACTTTAACACCTGCACACCTGTATATCAGTCTGACTACTGGAGTAAAAAGTAAATCATTGCATATTAAATTTCGTATACAGAGATTCCATGCAAGTGATCCAATTACTTTTGGCGTTGTCGTCAAGTCTTTCGAAAATTAGTTTGAAGTATTAAATTAAACAAATTTAAAATTTTTCTATATTATTTTTTTTTTTGCCAAACAATTTTTTTCTTTTTATTTTAATTTTTTGACAAAAAACAATTTTGTTAAAATAAATTTTGTGTTTTTATGGTTTTTAAACATACTGGAATACACTTAAACAATTTTTATTTTTTTATTTTTTTTGCTTTGTAAAATTTTATTTTTATTTATTTAACTTTGTTATTGTTGTTTTGGGGAAAATACCCCTAAATCTGATTATAGAAATATCCTCTTATTAAATTGAGAATATACTACAATGGAACTTGCACGTTTAGTAGGCAGGAAAATTTAACCGCCAAACATTTGCTGAGAGCGTGATGCACTGATGCATGAGCGGCCACAACCATCTGAATAAACATATTTTATGAGATGAGAAAAAAAGTCAATAAAGTAGGGCAAGTACTCAAGTTTTTTGGGGAAGGTTGTCCCAGATAAATAATCTGATTCCACAAAGGGGACATAATATATTTTTTAGGTCGCAGTTTCAAATCATCCTGGTTTTTTTTTTCAACTCTAAAAAAAATATTACTTTTAAATTCTTTAGTGTAAAATATATTTGTTGAAACTTTTTTTGGAACACAATTTAATATTTTTTATTAAAATGTCTTTTTTTTTATTTTTTTTTTGTAATTTTTCAAAGACCCACGTCATAGCTTTTTCTTAATTTTGTTTTTTTTTATTAATTGCTGCGACTATGCTCAGTATTCCGGGAATGTTTGATATAGGGATTCCATTAACTTTTGAATTAAAATTCAAATACAAAATAGACTATAATGAATAGTCTTAGTTATTAATAAAAAATAACTTTCTCAAGATAACAACAAAACAACAAAGTCTAAAATTTTTTGGTACATTTTAGGAGCTTAAGGAAAAAATTTGAGAAATTTTTTAAAAGTTTGTATGAAAAATAAAAAAAAATTCCAAAAAATTTTCCTAATCTTTCTTATAAAAAATGTCTAAAAACTTCAGATTTTTTTTTATAAAAGATTATTTTTTTTTTTAAATTACCAAAAATTTCGCAAATGTTTTTTTTAAGTCAAAAATATGTACTAAAAATTTTTTTTTTAATTTTCTTCGTATATTTTATCAAAATATTTAATTATATTCACGCCTACAAATAAACCACTTTTCAAAAGAATTTACGACAATGTCAAAAATACTTGAGGCACTTGTAGTGGAATCGCTTACAAGCTCCTTTGATATTGACAGCCTTTTGAGGCTCAAAAAGTGACCAAATCTCTGTAACATATTTCCGCTGTCTGAAGTGAGTCGCATCGTTTTTCAATATTTTCATATGTATTTTTAAAATTTTTTCAGATATATTTATTTATTCTTAAAAAAAAAATTTCTGCCACTTTTGTTTGTTCAAAAATTTGTAAATAAAAAATAAATTTAAAATTTTGTTGTCGTCTGCTTTGAAGAAAACGTCTCTGAAATTGTTTTCTTTTTTTCGCTTAGATTATGCCCAGTAATCATTGCAAGTTCAATAATGGAATTCCTACAATCCTGCGCTTCTGGAAAATCCTTAGTAACGTATAAATTTTACATCAAAGTTACGTTATCCGCACGAATCTCCATGATGAAGCACTAAAATGAAAAAAAAAATTGACTAATAGCTCTTCGAAAAGCAATCATAGAACTGCAAAAAAAAAGATTATCCTACAGTGGTATTTCTACATAGTTAAATGTTTCAAAAACGATGATTTCTAATGCTTAGAAAACAGAGGTAGTCAGAGGCCCGAAAAAATTATGATTTTAAATAATTTTGTTGCTAGTCAATTGCTTTATTTTACCAAAAAAAAAACATAGCATTAATTCATCATGTTTCGACTTGACTTAAACAAAATTTCAAAAAACAAAATTAATAATTGTAAAAGTTATCGCTGTTTATGTGGAGCCCTTTTCTCCAGAAGTCCCTTGCGGTGATGATCACAAGTCCTTGGAAATTCAACTAAAATGGAAATTCATCTAAAATCAATCGGACAAGAGAAATTAGTTTTATTAATAGATAATCTTGTGCCTGATCGAAGCTTTTTTTTCAAAATTGGCGGCCTCAGGATGGCGACCTCTAGAAATATTTTTCAATTTTTTCGAGAAAAAACGACGGGTTTTTTAATAGTTAAAGAAAAATTGAAATTTTTGAAAAAAAATCCTTCGATTAGGTATGAGTTTTTTATATTATTCAAAGGCAGTATAAATTTTATTGAAATCTACCAAGCGGTTTTTAAGTTATAGTGGTCACCAGTTCAAAAAACATAGTTTTGAGAAAAACGCATTTTAAGTTTTGCTATCGATTTATGTAGAGTTATACGAACTATTTAATTATTTACACTGTGTCATCTATTTTTGGGTCATATAATAGTTCTTCAGCCGTCATAGAAGCTTCCACAATATCGATTTGCTGTTGCTCACGTAGCATTCTACCTTCTCAAGTGTTGCCGTTAGAGCTGTTTGCTCTCGAACGCTCCGGAGCGCTTGAGCGCTCTTTCTTAATTGTTGAATAACTCAAAAAGTATTCGTCGGATTCATTTCAAGCTTTCACACTATATTTTTATGATATTATAGGTACTTTAAGAAAATGCAAAAAAAAAATAGAAATTTTTGGAAAAATGTGGCGACCTCTAATCCCTTAAGTAAATTTCCACAATTTGGAAGCGTTGCCTTAGGCATTTAACGATTCAAGACGACCTGTCAACCTTACTGCACAGAAATGTCATCACAGTTTGCCATTCTCAGCTCTCAAACCACAGTTATCAATATCAATATTTTCTTATAAACAAACAAAAAAAACACCCGTTACATTGTGCATTATTCCAGCGCCTGTATCAATAAATTCAAAAACGTGTTTCAAATATGTATTTTTTCTATTTCTTATTTTTTTCTGCTGCAGGTTGTGCACACATAGCCGCGCATGTAGGTCTATGTTAACAACCTTTACAACACACCGTTGTCGTATTAGCAGCAATAACATATCGGCAGGAACACACAAAATGTGATCCATCGTTCGAATGCCAAGCGCTATGAGTAGCAGGGGCACGCACGGTATTACACACAAACATTTAGATGAATGAAATTTATACACGGATATACAGGCAAACTTATGCGTTATTACATTTGTGTGTATATATACAGTTGTATGTGTGTGTGCATTTGTGTGTGTATATGTACATTTGTGCGCGTTATTGTATACATCCATTTTGTACACGAAAACCCCACGGGTCTTATTCAACCTGCTGTCATGCCAACGCCGCTACGGCCTCCTTCTAAACCCCGCCATTGCAATGAAAGTTTTAGCCAAAGGCGATTACTTCCAAATTCAATAAATTACATTTTGGTGTTTAAGAGCTGGTGCGTGTATGTATTTTTATGTGTTAGGCTGAATGCTGTATCAGGCGACCAAACATTTGATCAACAAATTCCTACAAAATATTCGAATTATATTTGGTGAACTGTTTATCTACATACATATGAACAAATATCCTGAATTTGTTTTATTTCAAACTGCTGAGAGCTATTCGTATATTTGCACGTATGTATGTATGTATTATATATCGATATGAAACAATTTTTATTTAAGAATGTAAATAAAGATTACACTTAAATGCTGCTTCAATACGTGAATCTCCCCTCGCCGTTTTTCGGTGTAATTCATTGCGAAAAATGGAACATAGAAATAAAGTTTTCCTATGAAGAAGCACTAAGCTTTGCACATTGCACGTTTAAATTAATATTCGCATAGCTCGTTGTTACGGCATCACGCGTGCTGCCGCAAGAAGCAGCCATATTTCAACGTGTATTTAATATTCATTTATTTATACACTTACACATACACACATATTCTCAATCTGGCGAGTGTGTGAGGACACACACACATTTGTGGGGTACACATTTTAATTTTGCTCGGTAATTTTGAGAGCTCGTGTGCGGTTGTGGCCTCACCTGGTTCATAATTATCATCGTATATACGTAGATCCTTCAAAATGAAAATGGATATCAGCGCTTGCTTATGCCACCAGCTCATTATGTGCATGAAATTTCCACACTTTGTTATACTTGTACTCAAATTTTGTGAGCTAAAACCCTCCTCGAAATTATTATTTTTTTCTTTGTTAAGTTGTGATAAAAATATTACCTATATTTTTACGATGTTTGTTACACCAGAACTAGTTTAAAGAAACTAATAAGCAGTATGATTTTGACAGTGTTGTGGGATTTTTAAAAAGAGAATTTTAAAATGTCTGCTTTATACAATATTAAGAACCAAGAATATCGTTTTTTTTTTGTTGCTGAAGTCGTCGAGAAAGATCTGCGCCATTGAAGAGTTTGCTGGCTTCCTGATTAAAGTACCTCTGGAGCCTCATACACGCTGAAGTCCAAAATAAATGAAGTCCAAATAAACCAGACTGTTTCTGATGGTGCCATCTTTTTAATGAGTAATTGCGTTGGACGTTACATTCCTATTTGACTTCCAGTGAAGGCATGGTGACATTCAGTTCAGCGGAAACGAAGCTATTGCGTCTAAAGGGTCAGTACTTTTGTGTCATTGATACTAAAATGAGTTTCGAACAAGGAGCTAATATCAAATTTTGTTTCAAAATCGGTAAAACGTTTACCAAAACATTTGAATTGATGAAAAAAGTTTATGACGATGAGTGTCTATCTCGCGCCAGAGTTCATGAGTGGTTTACACGTTTCAGAGGTGGTTGTGGGGCCATAAATGATGAATGACAATGAACATACGGGCCGCCCAAAATCAGTAATCACCGAAAACTCCATCGAAATTTTTCGTTAATTTATCAAAAATGAACCAAAATCATAATTATCATTCATGGAATCGGGATTAAATATCTCCAGTACGTCGATTTATCGCATTTTAACTGACCATTTGAGCTTACAAAAGGTTACGCACGTTTTATTCCGCACAAGTTAATTGAGGACCAAAAATTGCTCAGAATTCAACATTTGAACGACCTCATTAAAGGGGCAAGAAAAGACGAGAACTTCCTTTACAACATTTTAACTGGTCATGAAACGTGGTCTTTCCAACATGAACCTGAAACTAAGCGTCAAAGTGCCGAATGGTAGGCTGCAGACGACCTACCACCCAAAAAATTGCGTTTGGAGAAGTCAAAAATCAAGTCGATGCTCATTTGTTTTTACGATTCCAAGGGAATTATCCACATGGAGCTCATGCCAATGGGCCCAACCGCCAATGCAATTTTCTATCTTGGCATTTTGAAGCTTTTGTTGCATCGCATTTGTCGAATACGCCTTGAATACCCGCGCGGGAGGTAGCTCGCGTTCATTGCATGATAATGCACCATCTCATCCATTCACTCTTGTGACTGATTTTTTAGCTAGAAATCGCATTTTAAACATCAATTATTTACCGCATTCGCCTCATATGGCTCCCTGTGATTTCTACCTATTTGGTAAATTGCATTTAATCATGAAAGGATAACCTTATGAGTCCGTCGAGGCCATCCAAATGCTTGCACCGACATCCTGAAGGACATTCCGGATTCCGGTCAATGACCTGAAACACTCTGTCGAAATGCTTTTAGATCGCGCAAAACAGTGTAGCGAGGCCAGATGGGACTATTTTGAATAAATAATTCTATTTTAGCTGAGTCTTGTTTATTTTGGCTTCACCTTGTATAGTCTTAGGTTTTCAAGTTGTCACTACTTTTTTCGTAGATGGTCTTTTTGACAGCTGTCACTTGATTTATGCTCAGTTTGGTTTGCCATTTCATAATGAATAGACTTACACCTGAACAACGTTTGCAAATCGTGCAAATTTATTACGAAAATAATGGTTCGGTTCGCGCGACGCATCGCGCGCTGCGTCCAATATTCGGTCGACATAATCGTCCATCAGAGTCACTAATTCGATTAACCATGGATCGGTTTAGCACCACGTTTGCTCTAGTGGCAATTGGCACGTTCGGTGAATGGGCCCAAAACGAGATGGCCACCGATCCCGATTTTCACAAGAACATTTTGTTCAGCGATGAAGCTCACTTTTGGTTGAATGGGTATGTCAATAAGCAAAATTGTCGCATTTGGAGTGAGCATAATCCACAAGCCATTGCTGAGACGCCGTTACATCCTCAAAAACTCACTGTTTGGTGTGCTCTATGGGCAGAGGGAATCATTGGTCCATATTTCTTTAAAAATGAAGCCGACCATAATGTTACAGTCAATGGAGAGCGCTATAGAGCCATGATTAATGACTTTTTCGTGCCTGAATTTGGCGATGTTGATGTGGACGACCTTTGTGGTTCCAACAAGACGGCGCTACATGCCATACAGCCAACGCAACAATCGATTTATTGAAGGAAACTTTTGGTGAGCGCATTATCTCGCGCCGTGGACCTGTGGCGTGGCCTCCAAGATCGTGCTATCACACCGCTGGGCTATTTCTTGTGGGGCTATGTGAAGTCGCTTGTCTACGCAATTAAGCCCGAGACGACTGACGTCTTGGAAGAGAATATTCGGCGCGTTATTGCTGACATACGGCCCCAATTGCTGCAAAAAGTGGTCGAAATAATGGCTACACATCTTCGAGTGATACTTTATATCAATTTCCAAAGTTGTGGACTCGGCTACAAACCAGACTTCATAATTACTTGAGCGTTCATATTTGTTTTTTTTTTTTGTTTTTGTTTGAGTTTTTCTCAACTTTTAATTTTACCCAAACATTTTCAATAAGTTTGGCATCGGCGACTTTGAAGTTCAATCCACAATAAAAATCTAATTTTGCTGTTTCTACTCCATCACCTGCGTATTTATACAAACTTTCAAATAGATATTCACGAGTATACTCGTATACTAAATACTGAGGGACCTATTTATATGTTTTATATAACTCACCAGAATTTCAAAACCGGTTCAGCAGAAGTTCGGAATTTATAGGACACATCCAACAACTGGAATAAATCAAAATAAATTTTATTAGCGAGACTCGGATAAGTTTGACTTTTTTTATTTTTATTTTTTATGGATCATCTCTAAATTGGTTATGAATTTAAAGTTTGTTCAATGTTTAACAAGAAAAGAAAAAGACAATTTAAGAAAATTAACGCTTCTTAAATTTTTTGAGAAAGAAATGGAAGAAATCTATGAAAATATCTTCGAATTTCATACTTCATTCATATTTTATCACTCACTTCCTTTTCATCTCACTTCATCATTTCCTCTTATTGATTATGTAGTATAAACGACCACACATTAACAACACTGGGAAAGAGCTGCCAAAACTTATATTTGCTCGGAAGCACTTCATGAGTATTAATAAGAGCTCGTTCAAGCAGGGAAACATTTGTTGCTTCAACTCGTTACTTGTTAGGCTCGTGCTCTGTCAACACCCTTTGTATTTTCGTTCTTCTCAGTGTTGTTGTTGACTGTAGACTAGAAACTATCAATTTCAAGGTATTTGAAGACGAGGAGAACAACAAAAGAGAATTCACAAAGCTGAAACAAAAAATTTTGCTCGAAATAAACGCGTTATAATGGAACTTGTCAGGGTGACTAAATATAACCGTATACAAACTTCTCTGTGCAATTAGATGTATGTAAAATTTTTTTAGCGAATACTCTTATTTGTGATTGCTGTGTGTGTTCTGAAGTACAAAAAAATGTATTCGTTTCTGTGCCAGCTCTTTCTAAATACTTTGTGCAACGATGTCAAGTAGTCGCTCAGCTCTTATAGCCCTGCATCAGCTAGGAGCACGCAACTGCAAGATAGCACGGAAGCTTGAAATTGCACGTTCATTGGTTTCTCGTGCAATCAAATGATTTAAGAAGCTTGGTAATGAAGGTGACCGTCCTGGAAGAGGAAGAAAACGCACTGTGAATACTTTCAACAACTGAAAAATCATCAAAAAAGAGTTCAACGAAATTCTATGGTCTCGATGAGGAAAATTGCTCGTGACACAGGCATCAATCGTGAATCAGTTCGCTTTATAACAAAAAAAGAACTTGGACTTAAGCCCTATAAACTACAAAAATGCCAGCTGCTCACGGATGAAAACAAGCAAGTAAGACTCGAAAGATGTCCAACGTCGCTCCAACGTCGGGCCGCAGCTACGGGCTGGGAACAAATCGTGTTTACGGATGAGAAGCTGTTTACCGTTGAACAAGCTCACATTCATCAAAACGACAGAAGTTGGTCTAAAGAAGCCCCTGGACCTTCGTCCATTGTTGAACATCGTCAAAATCCGCGATCTGTCATGGTATGGGATGGAATTTGCGCCCGTAGCAGGACTCCTCTGATTTTCATAGACCAAGAAGTCAAAATCATTACTTCCCAAGAATGGACCCCCTACTCACCGGATCTGAATCCGCTAGATTACAGCGTATGGTCGATTTTGGAAGCAAGGGCCTGTTTAGAACGCCACAAAACTTTGGATTGCCTGAAGCAAGCGGTGCAATAAGAGTGGGCCCCCATAACGGTAGACGAACTACACCCTATAGCCGAAAATTTTTTGAAACGTTTGAGCTTGTATATTCGTGCTAAAGGTGGCCACTTCGAAAGTGGCTGAAAGCAAAAAGTAAGGAGAATTTGGTTGTAAAATGAAAAATCTTTATTTATTCTTGTAAATCAATTTCATCCCCTTCAAAATAATCCCCTCTCGATGAAATACACTTATGCCAACGGTTTTTCCAATCACCGAAACATGCCAAATAGTCCATTTCCGGTATAGCCATCAGCACTTCTTCGATTCAGCTTTTATCTCCTCAATCGACTCTAAACGCGTTCCCCGGAGTGGTCTCTTGAGTTTTGGGAATAGCCAGAAGTCACACGGAGCCAAATCAGGCGAATACTATCGGAACGATATGCGTGGAATTTTTGGCGAAATGGTCACGAAGAACGAGTGCAGGGTGAGACGGTGCATTCTCGTGATGCAAAAACCAAGAGTTGTTGGCCCATAATTCTGGTATTTTTAGTCGAATTTCTTCACGTAAACGACGCATAACGCTCAAATAATATCTCTTATTAACAGTTTGGCCAGATGGAAGGAATTCATAGTGCACCACTCCACGAAAATCGAAAGAAACTGTCATCATGACCTCTATTTTGTCCTGATAGTCTGAAAGCATTGTTTCACACACATCAACGCGACGACTTTTTTCCAAGAAATTCAGAGTTTTCGGTACCAAACGAGATTTGACTTTTCGTAGGCCCAAATGGTCTTTCAAAATGGTTTTCACAGATCCTTCTGATATTCCGATCATAACTCCTTCACTTTATTGACGTGTTGGTCATATGTTGACGTCGATGGTCGTCCGGAGCGCTCCAAGTCATCAACACGTTCTCGACCCCCTTTGAAGACTTTGTACCACTTATAAACATTTTTCTGCGACATGGTCAAATCACCAAATGCCTTCTGCAACATGCTAAACGTTTCCGCAGCCGCAATTTCATTCCGCAAACAAAATTTGATGGCACTTCTCTGCTCAATCAAATCAGACATTGTAAAAATCGAAAAATGCACTCTTGGTCGTTTGGTAAACACAAGCGTAAATATATTACTGATTACCAGATGTTATTAACAGTGCTGCAAACTCATGAAAAATATAACTAGAGCGAAATTTTAATCCCGCGAAGTTTGACAAATAAATTCACCTTACTTTTTGCCCACAGTCTTCTGAGGTATAACCACACCCGCTAGCGGTGAATTGTGATTGATTACTTTGTTGCCCGCCCTCAAGCGAGCAAAGATGTGGCGAATCGAAGACGCCTATTATCTGTTTTGAATATGAACTTAAACGTATAATGCTTAGAATTTGAAGAGTAATGATTTCAAAATGAAAAGTAGCTTACAATCTGCTTATAAAATTCCTCAACCTAGTAGCCATTGTCCAAACCTAAATGAAGTTCATCCATTTCGAAGATAAACGCGTGGAAACAGAAAAACAGGAAAGTAAGCAATAAAAATGTTGTCTTATTATAAAATTTCTTATTATATCCTGTTTGCCACAATCATCGTCAGCAATTATTTTTATTCTTTATTTTTATTTTTATTTTTATTTTTTTCTTCTAGACAAAAACAGATGTCCTGCAGTTTACTATAGCATAGAAAACACAATAATTTTCTTACTACTAAAAATTTGTGAGAAAATAGAATAGAAAGGACTTCTCAAGATATTTATCGAAAGCGAGTTAAGAGCGCATGACTTCGCTGACTGGACTGAGTCATATTCCCCGAAAAGCACCAAATTCCGCAGGGAATACAAAGTTCGCCTATTAGTCGCCACCAGATCATCCCTAAATGGCAAGATAACCCACGCACTTTGCTACTTACGGCTTAAGTTAAATATATTTCGAAAAGTTTCGCGTCAATACCAAGTAAATTCTTTTCGCATCAATGAAAAATTAAATCACAAAATTAAAGTATGTCTGTATGTGTTGGTTGACAGCGCACCCCCTACTGCATATTATCACGCATTATTTAAAACCAAAAAATAATCTGCATATTTTTTTTGTTTTCCTTTTTCATTGGATCTTATCTAATTTCCGATGAGCGATAGCTAGAAGAAGAAGAAGACACAAAATATTCTAGCCTCTTGTCTGCATAGCTACTTTCTGACGCACCACCCAAACCACGATGCACCCACTACAGCCACTCTGGAGATACGAGCAGCCGTACAAAAAATGCATAGCTACAAATTTCACATTCATTGCATATTCAAATTGAAACCAAATTAATAATAAGCTCATCATAATTTAATACGAAAAAATGCCTTTGGAAAGATGACAAAACAAAAAAAAAAGATTTTCATAAGCAGACAAGAAAATAACTGAGAGCCAGAACTGATGTAATAAAGACGGCATGAAGACAAAAAGCTATAAAGACGGCAATTTTATGGATGCCGCGGGTAAACAGAAGCCAAGCTGAAATTTTTCGCACGAAAGCGCGACGGAAAATATAATTTTGTATACAAAATGAAATAAAGCGTTGTTAGAATTAAATTTGCTATTACGCCTTGACGTTGCAGTGCAGAAATGATAAGTGATACGTGAGAAACAGGAAGTAATCACAATTGAATACAAAAGCAACAAAAGGGATGCTAATAAATGTTAGGCCTGAGTAGTGAATGCAAAGGGTAACAAAGGAGGAAGTGCCTACACGAGCACAGTACAGCAGTGGGCACAAAATAAGCAAATTTAGCATAAAGCTATACGGCGAGCGCAGCAGCTGACTGCCATTCGATAGGGCCCAGATTAGAAACCCACTGTATGCTTGAGATATCAAGGGACGGAAAAAGGTTTTTCTAATAGCGGTCGCACTTCGGCAGAGCAAGGCAAACATCCAAGGGTATTTCTGTGATGAAAAAGTCCCTCATAAGAAATCATTTGCCGTTCGAAGGCGGGGTAAAACTGCAGGTTGCTACATTTGTGGAAGAACATCAAGATACCAAGCAACCAATCAAGGAATTACACCCTAAAAATCAAACCAGGTTGATGTGTAAGCCTCTAAGTAAGACTCATCAAAGCATTAAACGATTCAGTTACAAAGCGTAAGCACATCAACATTTTCACCATCTCAGACAGTTTTTTTTCTTGTTTTTAATGGTCAGTGCACTATTGGCAATGACTTATGTAGGAGTTGTAGAGCGAAAGAGGAAATTGAGCCGGAATGACACCTCCTCTGTGAATGTCATGCACTTTAAAGAAGCCGTGTCAAAAATATCTTGGCGATTATTTCTTTCTTTGTTTTTCTTTTATACTGTTCGAATCTATTAATCAATCTTAATACTAACAATAGGGTTTCGACTTTTAACCTAAATTATAGTACCTACCGCTTCTTGAAGAATGTTAAGGTTGTTATGGGGGCCTCAAATATGCATCATAGGGTTGGAAGGTCAATTCTTCTGAGACATGACGAAATGACGGTATGCAACAGCGACCGAGCCAATGGATTTGGTTGATGTCTCAGCCTTTGATAGTAGTTTTGTTGGATTACTGCTATTTCTGCTGCCACTAATGGAGCATTTAGGTCTCGATGGATTGGTTATGTACCACGGCGCTCCATTAACCATTCGTAATATTTTATATTGCCTTCGTTGTATAATTGCAATATTGCTGGCCCTTGTATTACCCCATAGTTGTGACGCATACGTCCAGATTGGCTTGATGATTGTATTGTAGAGAAGGAATCTTTGATCAAGACTAAGCCCGGAAAGGGAATTGATTAGCCAATTAAGATCTTTCGTTTTTAGCTTCATCTGTCCACTTTTGCCCTCAATGTACTTTTTCCATGTCAGGCGCCTGTCCATATGAACTCCAAGGTATGTAACTTCTTTACAATGAGGTCTGAAGACCTGGGAAATTTGCTAATTGTCTCTCTGGAAGGAATAGTTACCTTCTTAAAACGACTTAAGTGGTTTAAAGAACTAAGTTAGGGGATGGAAATCAAATGCAGGTATCACAATGGTCCTTAGGGGCACTGAATCTCGTTGCCTAACAAAAACCATACAAATACATCAAATTTCAGAGAAAAATTAGAAAATTCCGTCAACTTTTCATCCCGATTCCACGGTTCATAATAAGAGTTCCTAGAGAGTTCTTCGGTTTGCAGTTGTACAGCTTATGAAACTTTTTTTTCAAAAAATCAAGATTACATAATTTCAGAGTAACTACTTAAATCAAAGAATAATAAAAATCTATAATAATTATATTACAAAGTTACATCGAACTAACTAAAAGATAGAGTTCAATAGTACAGAAAATTATTTCTTAGATTAGGTTAGGTTAGATTTTTGTGTCAGTCAGTTTTGAATAACCAACTATCTCAGACCAGGTAGGGGTCCGTTGTGGTATCACGTTATAGCCCGGAAATCTCAGTATTTATTCATCATGGAACCATTTGGACGCACTTATGAAGCGTAGGATAGGTTTTCTCCGAACATCGAATAGTTCCGTAAGAGGTAAGGTTAGGTTAGCCTGGTTTCCAACAAGCCACGCATAGATCTTTTGGTCCCTAGCGATACCAGGTGAAGACCGACCTCTATGAATACCTAAAGTGGTCATCATGTAGGATGTCAGCGCTTTTGGCGAATCTAAGCAGAGCTGTGAGATCCGCTTTTGCGACGTCCTCCAGACCCAGATGGTCTAGTCTAACAGGACTTTTTGCCATCTCATCTACTATTTCGTTTCCCATAATGCCTGTGTGACCAGGCACCCAATAGATATGCAGCCTACTGTTTGTGGCTAGCCTTTCTATGGCCTCCCTGCTCCGTCGAACATTTTTGGACTTAATACAATATGAGCTTATTGTTTTTATTGCTGCTTGACTATCCACGTAGATATATATTAATTGTTGAGTTCTTTCTTGTTCTAGTGTAGGCTAGCTCCACGGCTTTCGCCACAGCAAAAACTTCAGCTTGGAAAATGCTGCTCTGGTTTGACAGCTTGATAGGCTGCCTTATCCTTAGTTTTGAGTAGTAAATACCCGCTCCCACTCCGTCTGAAGTTTTAGAGCCATCTGTATAGATGTCAAAGTTCTATGGCCAGGCTTCATGCCTTTGTGCAATCCCTCCTCTTCAATTGTAGTGCGAAACCTTCTCTCCCACCTAAAGCAGGAAGTCATGTTGTCTATGCAACCTGAGCTCCACTTTCCTATTGAGAGTTCTGTAAGAGAGTCAAAGGAGTATTTTCCTAACAACTTTGCTCTACTCCTAGCTAAAGCTGGACAATTGCAGAGGATTGCACGTCTCTACAACTTCTGCAGTATTCATGAGCGAATACTCGTAGCCCAGAACATTGCCTGCCTAATAGACAATGGCCAGTGACACAAGCCACGACCCACGATCTACGAGATGTTCCCTCTTGAGAGGTTGAGCAATTCTCTTGACCTTTTCTTATTTATTTGTGGCCAAATTAGCCTGGTTGTAGCATAAGTATTTTCTTCTCTCCATGATCTATTGACCTCCTGCAGAATATTATTTTGTATCCTTAATTTGCAAGTTACCATAGGAATTCCGATACTGCCTCTGTTTTCAAGCAGTGAAAGATTGTTTTTTGAATATAACTCCTGATACTATGTAGTATAGAAGCATGGCCAAACCGCCGAGTCTTCCATAGCGCCATACTATTAAGTCTAAGCGCTGAACCAGCGGTCAGGTGTTTTCCTACCCGATTAAGAGTAGGCAGGTTGACTAGCACCTCGAGCGCTTTATTAGGGGTGGTCCTTAGCAGGTGAAGCATAAGCACCGACTTCCTTGAACTGTCATATGGCTTGCCTTTTGAGTTGATGCCCCCAACACAAGTATTCCATATAGCAAAAAAAGGCCAAACTACCGAAATGTAATGTCAATGTGTAATACGAGTTGTTAATCCCCATTTGATATCTACCGCTTTTTTGCAAAACAAAAAGTATTTCTTGGAAAGTGAGACATGGGCGCCGATATACCCAAACCTAATCTAACTTCTGTTCTTCATCTCTTTCGCAGGCTCACTGCCGCAAAGCAATAGCACACAATGGGAACTGCGTTTTACAGTTGATTCTACTAACCGTAGTTTTCTAAAATGATAACGAAGACTACGTGCAATGTACAATATTTGGCAATTCGGAGCAAAATGAGAATGACTTTGGCTGCTGCGTCATAGAGGATTTGATAGCACAATTTTGTAGGCACATTTCACATATATTCTTACGTTCTTTCAGACGGCTAAGAGGTAAGATGCACAGTGGATGCATTGATTTTTTCTCATATCACTAACACAATCTCAGTTTTTGTCGACTTCTGTTATAAACAAATCGCTGTCATCTCACTTATTACGTCCGCAAATTAGCTAATTCCTTAAAATTCGTGGAGAGCCGATTAGCGGTTTGATGCATCTTTTTGTTTTATAAAAACCTGTTTAGTGTGAAGCCGCCTGATTTAAGTGCAGCACAACTCACTTCTATTACTACTAAATCAGTCAGCCAGAATCTTAGTTCGCCCTATAGTTCTTATTTTTTTTTTTATGGTTCGCCAGAAAGACGTCATGCCAATGTAACACAATATGTAAAACTATTATATATCAAACAAATGCAACGCAACAATCACCCAATCTTAGAACATCTGCCCTAATCGTCGGATCTTCTATCTTTTTGTCTTAGGTAGGTTAGGTTAGGTTGTAGTGGTTGCCCAGAAAGTGGGCCCACTTGGGCGAAAGAAGTTTGGTTCATCCTTTGTGATAGCATTGTAAGGGGGGAAAAAGAGGTGAAGGAAAACGATAGGACGAAAAGGAGAGGTGTGGGGGCTTGAGTATTTGTGGACTATGAACGGTGACTAATTTTCGGCTGTGTTAGCCGTTTTATGCTGCTGATGAAGTTCGTCAGATTTTTGATATCAAGGCCTGCTATATCAGCAGGCGCAGAAAAGAAGTAAAAATCAAGATGCTTAAATCTTAGGCAGCTAAGGAGATGGTGACGCAAAAAGTACTCGAAGTAATTCCAATACATGCCATGAGTATGCCCCGTGGATAGTCTCCCATGAGGAGGACCACAAAATTTGTGAGTTGAGATCATCTCTCGAACGCCTCCGATCCAAACGTGGCTGGAAGGATTTCGCGACCTTACAAGTTTGTGTACATGCCCAGCGCTCGCTGAGTTGGTGCAAAGCCCATCCTTCCAAGAGTAGAGCGCAGGTTGTCAAAGGGATTCCGATTTTTTCCTTTTGCGGGCCCACTACCTCATAGGTCCCTTGTCTGGCCAGCTCGTAGGCTTCGCAATTTTCAGCAATGTTACTATGACCAGGTACCCAAATTATCCTTATGTCGAAGAATTCTGATGCAATCGGAATTGGGACCAGGCATTCCCTCACCAGTTTCGAGTGAACCATAATACAGCCTAGGGCCCTAACTGCCGCTTGGCTATCGGAGTAAATTCTTAGGTAAAACAGCATGAAAATGAGGAAAATTAAGGTATGTTTGAGCTTACAAAAGAATACTTCGCGTGGAAAGTCGTGCACGGATGCACAAGGTGGGCCAGAACTAACCACTCTATCGGAAGACTTAAGATTTTTACAAATGGCCTCGTACGTCAATCATAATTGACACTTGTGAAGTAAACAGCTGCAGTATGCAAACAGACAGCAATGAGGGTGATGGAGTGTGTAAAGATAAAAATAAAGATTTCCATCAATCCAAATACTTTATGTTCCTCTTATTTAGTACAAAAAGTTATTTAAAACAGAATTCCTGATGATTAATTTTGCGCCACATAGTGAAGTTATATCTATCAACTACCTATTAGATAAGTAAATTTGTAAGAAATCAAAGTAAAATTTTGATAGCATCAATAACAGTTTTTCTAATATCTTAGGTATAGAAAACGAAAAAAGTAAATATTTGGCTTATCCACTTCTGTTAGGTGTTTAACCGAGCTCTACAGCTTACGCCGACTCCGAGTGGCAAATGGATTTTATGAGGAGCTTTTTCATGGCAGAAATACATTCGGAGGCTTGCCATTGCGTGCCGGGGGGACCGCTATTAGAAAAAACTTTTTCATTTTGCTGTTTCGTGCACGCAGATTTGAACGTACGCACCCCCGAATGATAGTCACGCACTAAACTGCGGTCGTCATAGGTATAACGTACAATGATTCCGAAACAAGTGGACTGAAGGTACATGGTTTTCATCAGTAGAAAAAGTGTCGTACATTTTGCGCACTACTGTACGTAAGTGATAAATAATAATAATTCGAAATGCAAATGAGAAGCCATCCAATGATTATTAGGCAGCGCAGTCGCATCAGCATGAATTTGCTTTGCTGTAGATCATTTTAATATTATTACAATTTTTTGCCGCCCTGCAGCGCTACCAGGCACGGCGCTCATGCTGAGTGCTTTCACCGCTGGCGATGTTAAAAAAGCAATGATAATTTATTTAAGTCTTTGATTTATCAAGGAGTAGTAAAATTTGACCACCAATTGTGAAAAGTAGCAAAAAGGAGAACTGCAAACATCCGGAGATGACAGAAGAGATGTGGAGTGAAAACCACAGGCTTTTTGCGGTGCGCATACAGGAATATTTTATTGGTTTTGCGAAGAACGAAAAAAAAAGGTTTAAATATTGCAAGTCAATGAAGATGTACCAATTTTTTCATATAAATTCAATGATTTTATGTGTATAAATATATATGTATGTAAATATATTTTTTTTTGTTTTTTTTTTCTACATTCCAACTACTTTCTTTCTTTATTGGCCTTTCAGGTCTAACTTTTTTGTTCGCTCAATTGGAAATTTATTGCAGACTAATTCACTTAAATCACTGCCAATAGTAAACTAAATGGTGCCCACTAACCGTTAGATGAATCAATCAAAAACTTTCACATTAATCCAATTTGTGGGCGAACATGCAACACAAACAACAACAGCCGCCACATTCTGTTGCCTTGGTTGGCCTTCGCATAGCAGGAGAAAAAGGATGTGGCTTTGCAAGAAAAAAGGGACAGCGCATTTGAATTGATTTCAAATAAATGAAACCCTTACTTTATATGCATTTTTTGTTGCTTACTTTTTTGAGCAATAAATTTTACATATTTTTCTTTTTACCATTTCATATGGTGGCCACTAATTTGATATGCCGTGAGCCATATTTGAATGTGTTTGCAAATAGTGAATGGCTAAAGGATATTTAAAGGGAAAATAGCGCATGTGAGCGCATGAAGTTGCTTAAAAGTATGAGGAGAATAGCATGAAAAACCACATATTTTTTTTTCATTTTATTGGGAATCACAATAGCTTTCAATTAACAATGCAAATATAAGAAATCATAATTTAATAAACGTTTATAAAATAATTTCATAATGTACAATTCAATTAAAATTTATAAATAATATTTACATAAAACAAAACAAGCTTTTTCATAATTTTGCATCCAGTTTTTATAACTTTATTTGCATAACTAAAGAAATATGTAAACAGCACACACACAAGTCATATTTACTGACAAAACAAAATTTACTACAGTTCCTATTCAAATAAATGGCAAAAAACTCACATTTTGTCACAAAAAATGTCGGTAATTGTTCCTTAATTTTTTTTTTTTTTGCTGCAATGTTGGTACAACTGTCCTCTATAGATCTGTCAATTAGCTTGTTTTTCGCATTTAATTATATCAGTCAACAGCAGGTTTGCTCTGCGATTTTAGGTTAGGTTAGCCTGGTTGGCTTTAAGCCACGCATAGACCTTTCGGTCCCTAACGATACCAGATGGATACCGACCGATATGAATACTGAAATCAGACATCATGTAGAATGTCAACGCTTTTGGCGAATCTAAGCAGTGCTGGGAGATCCGCTTTAGAGACGTCCTCCTGACCCTCAAACAGTGGGGCTCCCAAGCATTTTAAACGCGTTTTTAATAATGCCAGATAAACGTACAGAGATGTTCTAAAGTTTCCTCAACATCCTCTCTGCATTTCCTGCATTTCCTGCATTTGCCCGTATTAGCAATCCCTATCTTGTGCGCATGTGTAGCCAATAGATCATGACCTGTCAGCATACCTATGATAGTTCTGCAGCCTTTTCGCGAGAGCGTAAGTACGAATTGATTCAGTTTTTGTCGTTAGTTCTACACATAACTTTTACTGTTTTGCATGTGGTCAGATAAGTCCACCTAGCTTCCACTAGCCTTCTCATGTAGTCATCCATTTCATTGTATATTGTATTTAGCGGTTTTGGTATGTCGCTCTCTTGTTCAGAAGGTAGTCTAACAGCACTTTTTGCTATCTCATCTACTATTTCGTTCCCCATAATGTCTTTGTGATCAGGTACCTAATAGATATACAGCCTTCTGTTTAGGGCTAGTCTTTCTATGGTCTCCCTGCTCCGTTGAACATTTTTGGACTTAATACAATATGAGCTTATTGCTTTTATTGTTGCTTGACAGCTCAGCGATTTTTACTATGGATAAAAATATCGAGCAAAGAATTTGGTCTTCAATTTTGTGTTTTGAACGGGACTTCGTGCGCCGAATCGTTGAAAATGTTGCAGAAAGCCTATGGTCAATGTGCTTTATCAAAAATACGGGTGTACGAGTGGTATAAAACTTTTGCTGAGGGCCGAAAGCCGAGAAGTCGTGGAAGATTTGCGCCGATATGTTCTTCCATTCACGTCTTCAACGGATGAAAACAAAGTCGTGGACAAAGTCAAAGAAATGGTGCGGGAAAACCATCATTTAAGTTTGAGGGAGGTAGCTCGTGACCTTGGCGTGTCTCACGAATCAATTCCCTGTGACTTTTACCTCTTCCAAAAACTAAAATTGTCACTTCGCGGACGCCCCTTTGAGTCGATAGGGGCCATTAAGGAGGATTCGCTGAAGGAGCTGAAGAAGATCTCTTGAAACGCATTTAAAAAATGCTTTGATGACTGGACTAATCGTTGACATATTTGTATTGCTTCAAATGGAGTCTATTTTGAAGGCGACAAAATAAATTTTGATGATTAAATAAATATTTTGCGTTTTATTAAACAATTCCCGCTACTACTTTGACAGAATGTATGTTATGAAAAAAAGTAGAACCAACCGCTAAATGCTCGAGAACTCACTTTGACTCAAAACTAAATTGGAATTACCACATCAAGCAAAAAGTCAAACAAATAAAAGAAAAACTTCGACGAGTTTATTGGCTAGTCTGCACAAAATCTAAAATTAATATACAGAACAAAGCTGTTGCTGCACAAAGCAATGATTAAACAATCCAATGATTCCAACAAGCAGCTTTGACCGGTAGTTAACTGAGTTAGCTTTATAATAACGTTTTGTGATTCAAACACGTCTCTTCAGTGTCTTTATCAAAACTAAAACTTCTTTATTTCTTAAAATAGTAACAAAGGTAAGGTTAAGGTATTACCGTTAAATACACATATTTATTAAACTTAGGCAAGGTTCTCCTAAACATATTTGTAAATTAGTACTCATTTTATTTAACACAACTTCAATCTTTCTCTCTCTCTTTTCAATGCATAATTAGGTTTATATACTTATGTGCATATATATATAATATATGTGGCTATATACATATGTATTCATGTAGTTAGTATACGTATGTGACTATATACATAGTAGTCGATATCTCACCATGCTTACTACTCATCCACCCTTCAAGATTCGGTGTGAGTTTGTATGTCCACGGGCCTTTTCTCCCAACTAACCCGTCACCGATTTTTTACATATCTCGCGATCATAACTTGGTGCTGTAGACAGCATCTTTTAAAATAAGTAGAATTTTATTTATATAATTATGAGGGGACATGTTAGGTAAGTGATGAGGACACCTTGGTCAGAAGAGTGAGCTTCAAAACAAATCCCTAGTCTCGAACAAATTAGTTTGCCAAATACATTCCAAGCCGCTAGTCATTAGATGAGCGTTCGGAGAAGTTGATGGTAGCGAAAGTTTAACAAGATTAGTTTATCGAAGAATTAAAACTGCTAGTGCAAGAAATTACTCATAGACAACGAAAATGTACCAAAAATGAACTCAACGAACTAAAAAACGCCATCTCGATTGTGAAAGTGATTTTCTTAGGCAAGTTTAAATTTGGTTATTTCAGTTTCGTCAATTCAAAATTTGGTTTTCGTCATGTCGCAGTTGACCTCAAGAATCAGAGCACATTTTAGTTAACGATTATTTATCTATTCAATTAATAGTCTAAAAAATACAGTATTTCTTACAGACTATGAAAACAGATTAATGCTGAATAAATTAATCAAAGTAAAATTAAAGTTATAAATAACTAGTTTCAATTGTATTGGGTGAAAGAAAAAGATAACATTTTTGATTTAATAAATGTTGCTATTGACTCCCCATTGCCACTCGAGAAAGTCAATTTCAATACTCCACAGAGAAGTTTACGGAATCATGATTTTTTCTGGTTAGGGATGGTAAGAACTAATTCCGCTCCCAATGCTCCGATTTCTAGAACTTTGGGAGAATTTAATTCGCTTTCAAATCATACTGGCCTAGAGATTTCTTCTACAAAGAACCACTGTTGAACTTAATTCTTAGTATTATCTAATAATTTTCCTCTTTAAACTATGCTATATATGGGGATACTTTTCTCACGTTGGGCAGCTGACCCTAAGGGTACCGACCCTACCAGTAAGGTCATTAGGTATGAATTCCTTGTGAGAACGCTTGACACTAGTCGAAGAAAACTATTTATAAAAAATAATTTATCGATGAAGACATTTTTGTGTACTGGCATCGTGCCAAAATAAAGCTTCTACATTATAATCAAAATTATTACGCAGGCAGAATATGTTAAACGTTCATTAATCAGCCTCTTTTTTGTAGTTTTTCGAGTAAATAGATGGGCTGATGATAAGAGATTCAACTTGAAACTCATTTAGAAGCTGTGCCACATTTTAAAAGCGATAGAATCATAATAAAGTGGCGTGCCAAAACTTTGCCAGAGTTGTGTCGCACACTCAAAAAAGTTTGCTGTAACGGAATCGTAGAACGAAGTTTGAGGTAAGGCTTCGCCTTCTTCATCATTCATTATTCATTACTTTCACTTTGTAAAATCGACAGCAGTGACCAAATTTCAAGACTTCAATCAAGACTAAATTCCATTTTCTTTCAGTAATAATCGCTGAAGAATAATAATTCATACTAATTCAGTTGGTGACGCCTACCACCAAGAGCTGCTGCTAATTTAAGTGAATGGCAAAAGGAAAGGAAGAAATTTACATGTGAAGACATGCCAAAGTTCAGTAACCATTTTGCTTCAGACAAATGTGTATAAAATTTGCATATTTCTTGCTTTTCGATGCTTATCACTTTCTAGTTTCAACTTTTATAGGCACTTTTCGTATTTTCCATGGAACGCACAAAATAAGCCTTTTTGCACGATTTTTAGCTCACAAAACTTTTTACACGCCAACGGCAGCTATTTACAAGAGCAATACTCATCAGCATTGGAAATCAAAAAGTATTTGCATAAAATCGTAATGGCCTTAAGGCATTTAAGGTCAAAAGTGCAAGCGACCCTAAAAATCCACACAAAAAAGGCAAAGCAAAAAAAATAAAAAAAATAAAACAAAAAACAAACAAATTCCAAAACAATAATAAAAGTGGAAAAGTTTAATGGGAAAAGTAAATATGTATGTATGTATGTGTGTGCATACATGGCAAAAGGATACCAGAAATTGACTTTCCAACACTCGCAACTCGCAACAAAAATCTGCGACCATTCTTTTCGCTACTATTTCCCATTCCCCACGCTCTTTAGGGTAAAATGATGCAAATTTTTAAAGTTTGTTAGAGATCTTTTGCATACCGACAAAGCAAAGCTCCACAGCAAAGCCAAACGACCACTTGTTGCTCAGCAGTAGAAAATTAAGTGCCTAGAAACAAGTTTTATTGCGCAAAAAGTCCTGTATAAATTTGAAAATAAGTCTAGGCCGACCCACTCATACACATACATATTTGGTTGTGTGTGGCATTTCTCAACATCAGCGTTAAATTGGCCAAAGGAAGTGCTAATTAAACCAAGTAGCCACAAATGACGGTTTGCTTTAATTTTATTCCGACTTCTCCGCCTCACAGCAGCAAATACATGGAAAGCGGAAACGGAAATGGTGCAACTGGGTAATCACTGGCGCACCACAAAGTCTTTGTATGAGTTAATGGATTTTTTTCTATACTACCACTTTAATGACTTGGGTGGCGGAGAGTGAGTGAGTGGTAAAAAAATTAAAAAAATTTACGCAAATTAGCTGCTGCCATCATTTGTTCCTTTCACATACTTTTCTCCTTGTTGTGCGACCACTTCCGGCTTGCTGAATTTTTCTCTTTTACTTTAGTTCTGTATTTTCAATTTGCTGTCCACTTGCTTAGCAAAACAAAAGTTTAATCTCCATAGTGTTGCGCTTGTATGTGTGCCTGGATGTGTGTGTGTGTGTGTGTATAGATGAGAAGATAATTTACAAAGAATGTATTGTGGAATATCAAATCAATCTGCTTGTGGCCGGTGGTATGTGGTAAATCACCAATTAGTTTGCCAAGCAATGCAAACGTAAAACGAACGAGGAAGCAAATTTTAATTAAAGTGCAGGCGGCAATCGAATAGACTGGCATCAAATTGTCATTTCTGCTCAAACACCACAGCTACGGAAGAGAAGGTTATTATATCCAAATCGTCTGCTTGCCTTTGCATCTACCGGAACTACTTTTATTCCTCTTTATTACTCTTTTGCGAGTGGAACTGAATCTGCGAGCTTCTACAATATTGCTGGGAGGAAACTCCTTGACTCAAGGAATATCTGCCAAATAGCCAAAGACCGGGTTTACAAGCCACAACCTTCGAGATATACTTTCTTGAAAGGCTAAGCAGTTCCCTTGTCTTTTTCTTATTAATTTGCAGCCACTGTAGGCTAGCGAGCTCCGGGGGCAAGAGTGGCTAAGGTGACTAGATTCGTTCACAGATGGACGTCGCAGGGTGGTGTCTTTTCGCCCCTACTTTGGCTAGTTGCTATTGAAGCTGTTCTGATAATGTTAAATAAGGGTGTGGTTAAGGTAGTAGCATACACCGATATCTCGGTTCTAATGGTATTGGGACCATTTCCTTCAATCATGGCTGACCTTTTGGAAAGGTCACTGGCTTTACTTAGTCGCTGCGCTGCCACTTGCGGCTTCCGAGTCAACTCTGGCAAAACTCAGCTGGTGCTTTTTACCAGAAAATATAAATCTTCACCCTTTCGATTTCCCAAATTAAACAACCACGTTCTCCCACTTTCATCGGAAGTTTGATGTCTTAGAGTGATGCTTGTCTCCAAACTGCATTGGAAGCTACACATTGAAAATCGGCCATTCGAAAGAAGGCCAGTATAGCCTTCTACTCCGGCAAATCTATGTTCGGTAAAAAATGGGGACTCCAGCCACAGGTCGTGCTGTGGATGTACGACGCAGTGGTTTTGCCAATTTTAGCGTATGGATGCCTGGTTTGGTAGGAAGCTCTTCGGAAGGGCTATAATATCACTAATTTGGGGAGGCTGCAAAGGACTGCATGTATTGGCATCCCCGGAGCATGTAAAACTTGCCCCAGTGCTGCCCTGAATGTCATTCTGCACTTACTTCCCATCAACTTTTCCGTCACTTCCATCGCAGGTCAAAGTGCAATCAGGTTAAAGGAGGTTGGCCTCTGGATGCAATCTCTCAAGGGACATGGTAGCATTTTCGGGCAGTTCACACCGTATTTCTCCGAACTTCGGGCAGATCTCTCTATCCGCAAACTGGAGTTTGAGGATCGTCCCAGGGCAATCTTTCCAAATAGACCGGATGGGATCGAAAGGAAAATCTGTACCGAAGCTTGCACCTCTGTCTTCACTGACGGTTCCAAGATGGAATCGCGAGTCGGAATAGGGGTTTTCCCTAAATCAGTAAATTTATCTATTTCCTTTAAACTACCGAATACTGCTAGTGTTTTTCGAGAAGAAGTCTTTGCGATCCTGCAGGTATGCAAAATGCTTAGGGAAAGCAGGAGCGAGGGAAATATTAACATTTCCTCCGATAGTCAAGCCGCGATCAAGGCTCTGACGATGCCATGGTGCAGAACGAAATAGTAAGCTTCTGTAAGGAGGAGATCAAATCTCTTGGGTGTGCCGGTAACATTTCTCTGATCTGGGTTCCAGGACATAGGAACATCGAGGAAAATGAAATTGCTGATGAGCTTGCAAGGTAAGGGACTGAATTGGCCTCAGAGACCTCTTACCCGGTCATCGGTATCCCCATGACAGTTGTAAAGAGGAACTGCACAAATTATTTCTGCGAAAAACGCAGAAAATATGGAGCTCCATTTCTTCATATGCTATTTCGAATCCCCTTTGGTCCCAGTACAATATACGAAGGACCTACAAAGTCCTGGAGACTTTTCGTCATTCAATTTCCGAACTCGTAGCTGTGTTTACCCGTCACTGGAAGATCGGCACACACGCGGAAAAGCTAGGGTTACCATTTAACTTTAACCACCATTGCAGAAGCTGTGGAGACCTTTCAGAGAAGGAGACTGTTGAGCGCTTTCTCTGTAAATGTCCGGGTTTGGCAGCTAGACGACTAAGGTCACTGGGAGCTCCTTTCTTCGAAAGCCTAGGGCAGTGCATCAACCTAAATCCAATCAATCTCCACCATTATATCAACAGCTCTAGCTGGCTGTAGATATCTGGCTGTTGGAGGTCTCATGATGGTATCAGAACGGCGCTTCAGTGCTACTTGAGGAGTGCCAGTCCGGTACTTCAAATATTTCACCTACCTACCTATATAGCTGTTACGCATATGTTTTCACCTCTCTATGTCCTATTGGACTCTTCGATAATGTCACTCTTAATTAATAACTTGCCATAGGCATCCCAATGGTACTTCTATCATTAAGCAGTTGAAGAGTTGTACCTTCCCTGGCTAGCTCATCGACTTTACAATTACCCGCAATATCTCTGTGCTCCGGAGTCCAACTTTAATTTGAGCAGAAACGTATTCGCTTGCGTACACAACTACTTCACATCTCGATGAAGTAAGTCCTTCGAAGATTGCCAGCTGACCATCACCAATCTGTCGATTTTAAAAGCAGTATTTCAAAAGCAATGCCTCGCTTAGTTCCTTAGTTGCTTGAAACAACATTAAATCGCACGAAACAAGATCCGCTTTCACTGCAAGGTTATTACCTCAGAAGCATATACCGAGCGAGATATGAACGCTTGCAGGCGCATCAAGTAAAACAATAAAAGAGGTAGAAAGTATCCGGACAATCTGCATGTAAATTTGGGAATGAAGTTAATAAACTGCATATGCATGACGCATGGGTGTATGTTTAGAATGTACAGTATTGGACACATAAAGAGCATACTTAGATTTTATATTACTTCAAGACAAAAGCAAAAAAATAAAAAAATGTTTATAAAAAACTTAAAAAAAAATTAAATAAAAGCGGAAATAAATAGAAAATCTTCAAGGGAAAAGTGGGCGGGTGCAGTATTTGGAAACAAGGCATGGTAAACCTGTTCACCCATGGCTCGAAATTGGATGTAAGGGTTGGCGGAGGAGTATTCTGCAAGAAGCTCCCCATCAGACTCAAGTTCAAGTTGCCGGACCACTCAAATGTATTCCAAGCAGAGGTAGCGGCAATTCAAGAAGCAATTGATTGGTTGCTCACTTGTGTAATAACTATCACGAAGGTTAATATCTACTCCGACAGCCAAGCTTCAATCAGTGCTCTGGACCCTGGGAATGTCTGACTTCACTTTCGATTGCATTCGAATTCTTCAATATAAAGTTCATGTGGGTACCAGATGAGAATAGCAACATTGCAGTAAACTGCGAGGCAAGTGAATTGGCTAGACAGGGAACCTGTGAGATAGTTACCCCATAAAACCAGAGGATTGGTATGCCGTCGACCACCTGCGGTCTGATTTTGAAGAGGTAGTCTACGCGTCAACTCAGCGAACGCTAGGCAAGTACAAAACTTGTAAGGTCGCAAGTAAGGCCAGAAAGATGGGCCACAAGTGAATCGGAAGAGATCGAGGGTTATCCCAAGGTTAGCATTATCTCAGCTCTCATTTTTCGTGGGTGCCCAGACAGGACATTGGTCAAAAGGTATACATGCTCTGATACTCGGCATTACGATGGAGTCATCTCAACACTATTTCCTTAAAGTATGCCAGACTTTTGCAAGGCTAAGATTTAAGTATCTTTTCTGTAATCTCTTTACTACGCCAGCTGATATATCAGGCATTGATATTTAAAACTTCATGAATTTCGACACCTGATGAAGAACGCCTCAAATCAGGTTTGAAGAAGAACCAGTCGTGAATTGGCAAAAATAACGAGCTACGATCACCTTTATTCAATAGAATTTACCGAAAAATTGGAAGCCTGGGTGCCTCACGAGACGAAGAAAGTCGCCTTCAAATTGCTTCTCAGCGCTTTTTGTCCCGAATCGTCAAGGAAGATGAAAAATTATGATGAAAAATTACATCCATATGAAGCAAAGAAAGGAGTGGGTGGCTCCAGGAGATACGCCAGAGCCGAGAGGCAAGCCGGGTCTTCACCTAAAGAAGATCCTGATAAGTGTTTGGTGGGAGCGCATGGTGCACTGGGAAATGCTCGAAAAGCATGCCGCGGTTAACAAGGCGCCCTACATTGCCCAGCTACACCGTGTGAATGAGGCTACTCGACGGTAAAGACCTGATCGACATGGTCAAGCTATATTCCTTGACGACAACGCCAGGCCCCATGTTGCACAAGTCATCAAAGTCGCAAGAGTCCAAGAGCTCGAATGGGAGGTCCTTCAGCATCTGCTGTATTCTCCGCACCTTGCACCGGCTGATTACCATCTTTTCCGCTCCCTGTCCAACCATTTGAATGGAGCTGCCTTCGATAATAAAGAGGGTCTTAAAAACAGGCTCAACAACTTCTTTGACACCAGACCAGGCGATTTTTTGCCACCGCTACGAACTTGTTCCCCAACTCAATAGATGAAGCACGAACTGGTTCGGCCGCAAAGTGGACTGGGAGTATTCCAGTCCCCAACTAGTATTTTTCCCTGCAGGGTATTCCCACTTATTTACAACTACTTATACATTTGTGAGTGCATTTATGCTTTTTGTATGCACTGCTGCGCCGTTGTTTTGTCTCCAGTCCACAAATTTTATACTGCCTAACAAATGCATTCCACTAGACGACGACAATCGCTTGATCCTTATAATCTACTTGTATGATATTTCGGCTGAGTGCTTCGCGTTTATTGCATTACCGCAACAGTCAAACGGTTTGTGTGCGGGCCGAGGAAAACCAACAGCATAACAACACTCGCTGAGCTACACAACAGTAATGGCAAGGAAGTACTCACACGTGGTGGATACCACAAAAACCAATGCTACAACAATCTGGGAAAATTCAAAGCTACATTGCATTACACGCCTACGCTACACTGACGCAATAATAAAGTAAAGTGAAGAAGGGTTGAGTGGGGTAATATATATGAACGTTTGTGGGCCTGTGTAAGGGCAATGCAGCTTACACAGCTCATGCAGGGAATGGTTATGCATTTCGGCTAGGATTTTCAATTTTACCTCACTGAATGTTACCTGGGCAGCGAAACGTGTGAAGAGGGCGGTATGAGTGGTGGGTTTGTGTGTGCGTGTCGCACAAGTTGTAATTGAGTGCATTTCAATATGCGCTTGTAGCCTGCGGTGGATGCAATGGTTGAGAGCAAACGTTCGTGTTGGTGCTAATTGAGGGAAAAAGATTGAATTTTAAAAGAGCTATTTAATTTCAAAAATAGAAATGAATTTTTCCATAACAAATGTGACTTTTCACATAAAAAAAAAATAAATAATTGGCGCGTACACTTCTGTTAGGTGTTTGGCCGAGCTCCTCCTCCTATTTGTGGTGTGCGTGTTAATGTTGTTCCACAAATGGAGGGACCTACAGTTTCAAGCCGACTCCGAACGGCAGATATTTTTATGAGGAGCTTTTTCATGGCAGAAATACACTCGGAGGTTTGCCATTTCCTGCCGAGGGGCGACCGCTATTAGAAAAATGTTTTTCTTTTTCTTTTAATTTTGCTTTCACCGAGATTCGAACCAACGACTCTCTGTGAATTCCGAATGGTAATCACGCACCTCGACTTTTCACATACTTTTTGAAAATAGCTTTGTCATCTGTAGGTGTAGGGAAGCACCAACATAACTGCGTACTTTGAGAAAACGACCTCAGTGGAATTAGTTAGAGTTACACCTCTAAAACCCTAATTTACTGGATGCTAATGAAACAAACAAACGGCCGCCGTAGCCGAATGGGTAGGTGCGTGATTACCATTCGGAATTCACAGAGAGGTCGTTGGTTCGAATCTCGGTGAAAGCAAAATTAATAAAAACATTTTTCTAATAGCGGTCGCCCCTCGGCAGGCAATGGCAAACCTCCGAGTGTATTTCTGCCATGAAAAAGCTCCTCATAAAAATATCTGCCGTTCGGAGTCGGCTTGAAACTGTAGGTCCCTCCATTTGTGGAACAACATCAACACGCACACCACAAATAGGAGGAGGAGCTCGGCCAAACACCTAACAGAAGTGTACGCGCCGATTATTTATTTTTTTTTTTTAATGAAACATATTTTAGCTAAAAATCACTCATCGCCTTAGCTTGGAATGCAATTTTGAAGAAATTTGAATAAAAATGTAGAATTAGATGTTAAAAGTCTTGAAAGTTGAAAAAAAGTCGTTTTGGACTATAAGAAACATCAGTAGAAACTGGGCCTAATCTCGCACCTTGGTAATAACGATTATGTCATACGGAGCATTGGTATGGTGGCCTGGTGATCCAAGATGGATTGTGAGGTCGGCGCCGGCGTATATTCGAAAGGCCTCGAAACTTCCAAGCCTTTTCGCCTGGGAAATTGGAATACCATCTTTCGAGCAGAGGTGCTCGAGATAGGGGAAGCTTGCAGGAAGGGAACTGAAAGCCATCCACAACAACTATCGGAAGTATGCAGTTGTTTAAATAATCAAGCAGCCATCTTAACTTTAAAGTTACCTAAAACCAACTCAAATATCGTCAGATAATGTAAAGAAGAGCTTAATGCTTTAGCGTACCCGACAGACAGGGATGTCCTCAAAGAGTGCGCAAAAGGAAGATCTTCCAGAAGTGGCTATTCCAGAAGCCGTTGACGGAAGGACTACTACGGATATTTGGAAAATAACTAAGCAAACGTGGCCCAATTTTAACAAATCCAGAACTGACGAGTTGTTAAGGAAGCGACGAGAATTACGTAAGCAATAATTGGCCACTATCCTTTGGGTAACCATACCAGGAAGATGGGGTAGACATACAACAATAGATGTAAAAGCTGCAATCAAGAAGGAAACAGTCTTTCACTATCTGTGTGAGTGCCCAAGTCTGGGTGCTCTATGACATGGAATGCTGGGAAATTATCAAGGGTAAACATGAAAGAAATTGTAGAAAAGAAAATAGATGGCATAGGCAGATTCATAGTCAAATCAAGATGGTTCGCATAATAAAAAGCGGTGGTTCTACAAGTGCAATATTAAAATGGCAGTGCTGGGTAGGTAGGCATAGTGGATGTCAGTTGACACTACTAGGCCTGCTGTAGGCCCAGTGAGATACCACCACGGCTGTTCTCTCATCTCATTCTACACTGGCCTAATTTAACCAACCTGTGGCTTTAAGTCAAGTTATTCAGGGAACTTTTTCCAAAAATATTGAACCTTTTTCTATCCAGAGTCATGCAGCCGTATAGAAACTCTTCTATAGTCTCTTCTTCTTCAATGTCGTTACAGCTTCTGCAATAGTCGTTATAGGGTGCTCCCAGTCTACTGGCATGCCTACCAATCAGACAATGCCCTGTTAGGGCCCCAAGCAGAGGTCTCATGTTCTTCCTGTTCAGTTTCAACAGTCATCCTACTTGTTGCACAGGTCTGGCAGCTCTGATAGTGTGTTTGTCTCTAAGCTTTTGACAAGTTGCTAAAGGTATAGGATTGTTCGCTTTGTCTGGTTGGTTCGGTAATGTGGTACCCAATCTCGCTAGACCATCTGCTTTGCCTTCTATGTATCTGTGACCCATCACCCGGAGCAGGTTTATTACAAAGTATTGTGATACTTCTGACTAAACGTCGATACATTCTTTTACTGTCTTTGAGTTAATATTAGGCGATTGTAAAGCTTTCAGGGTCGATTGGCTATATGAATATATATTTATATCTCTTGTTGTGAAGACACTTTTATTTAGAGCTAACAGGCCTTCCCAGAATTTTAGCTTGAAATACATTACAGTGTTCCGGTAACCGGAATGAGATGTTGGCATTCATTTTCTCAGAGTGGAGATCTCTGTCTACTTGTTTATTTAGCTTGGAACCATCAGTATAGATACTGATTCCACTTCCATTGTCCATTACCTCATTGTCCCAATCTTCTCTCGTTCGGAAAGTTGAGGTAAAGGATGTGTTTACATGCACAGCTCTACTGAGTTACAAAAGTCTGTCGTTTGATGTAAGAAGGGATATTCGTCTAGTATTCTTGCGTGACCCCTTCTATTAGTGGCTAAGTTAGAAGATTCTCTTAACCTAAGTGCGTATTTCGCCGCCAGCTGTTTGCTGTAGGCCTCAATCAGTAATAAGTACAACATGACATTCATCGCTGCCGTGGGCGTAGTCTTTAGTACCCCGCTGATGCAGAGACTAGCACCCCTTTGAATACTTTCTAGGCATTTTACTGTTGTTCTTTTCTTGAGTGTTGGCCACCAAACTAAGCCATCGTATGTCATAATAGGCCTCACCTCTGCTGTATACAGCCAGTATACTATTTTTGGGGTTAGGCTCCATTTTGTCCCACAATTCTTTTGCATGTATAGAGTGCTTTGGTTGCCTTTTTTTACTCTATCATTAATCGTTTGTCTCCTCGAAAGCTTCCTATCTAATACTAGTCCAAGGTAGTGTGCCTCTTCCCCAATTGACAGTGTGATTCCCTCAAAGGTGGATGGGCTTAGAACAGGTATCCTGTGTTTTCTGGTGAACATGATTAGTTCTATTTTGTTGGGATTTACCCCAAGGCCACTCTATACAGCCCACCGGCTTACATCGTCGAAAGCATTTTGCATTTTAATGCAGAGGGTATCTGGAAATTTTCCTCTTATTAATATAGCAACATCATCTGCATAGACCACTACGTGTATCCTCCTTTCTTCTAACTTTTGTGCTAATTGGGTCTGAGCTGTGTCACTCAAAAACTGGTCTTTGGTTTTTCACTTTTCATATCTGTGGCAGAATATTGACTTTATATTTAGAAACAAAAACCCCTATTCCTACATATCGATCAACTTAACCGTAGGAACTATGCTACTTAGCATTCATTTTAAATTTAAAATATGACCTTTCAAACAGAGGAAAAACAGTGCTCGTAAATACAACGAAATTTTTTTATTTTTTGAAGTGAAACTTCTTAGGCGTCGATGGACGAGCGAGAATGGAGAGTAAAATTTCAAGGTCATGCAACGTTTTGGGCTTTTTCGTTCCGCGAGAGAGAAAAAAGATATAACGTAGAGTAAAAGGAGAGAGAGAGCAATACCTTATATATATCTTAGATACAATTAGGCTATTTTTCCTGAAGTTTTCCTTGTGGTTGCTAATTTCTAGTGAGATATAACACTGCCTACTTTTTGGCGCTTGTTTGTTGGTGCAAACTTGTAGGAAATATATTTTTGGTGTATACTTTTTGGTCCTACACCGGTCGACCCTTCTCCGTTTTTTGTAAATTTTGTCATTTGTATTCTCTGCAAAACGTTGTAAATTTATTTAGATATATATCCTCTCTTTCTCTCTCTCATTCTCTCTCGGGTCTCTACCTTTTTCTTTGTCTGCCTTGAAAGTTTCACTTCTGTTATCTGTACTACGCTACAAACACTTAATTGTTTTAAATTCTTTTTTTTTTATTATTTTTTTATTACAATCTGTTAAATATTAACACTATGCAGTTTTTTACCAATTTAAACTCATTTTATAATTTTGTTTTCTTTTTCAAGGAAATAATTTAGTCTTTTCTGCTTTGCTATGAAAATTAATTTGCGTGTTTTTTAAGTGAGAATTCCGCTGCGCTTGCGAGCTGCCAGTAAAAATGTCAAACTTTCTGCGCCTTTTGTTATAAATCGCATGCAATTACTAAGAAATCCTCCAAAAAGCATTTTTTTTATTTTTGTCTTTTTAATTTTTTTTTCTTTATTTACGAGCCGTTTCAAATTTTTTATGATAACAAAAAAATACTTGTAGTTACAACAAGCTTAGGCACTTCGTCAGCCAGGAGAGGATACTTGCGTAAACTTTCAACTTTCGTTATAAAGCGAATCTTCAAAAAAATTGTTGCTAAAAGAATTAAATATTTTGCCAAATAAGTGCAAATAAAGAAGATTGAAAAAATAACAACATTTTCGCCACACAAACAAAAGGGAGTAAAATGAAACTTTCTCGATTGCATTAAAAACTGAGCAAAGTTGCGTGCCACGCGAGAAACCACGCAGCGCGCCGGCAAGAGTTGAGGCATGCAACATTTAAGTATCCGAAAGGGCAAAAGTATGAGCAAAACGTTAAGGAAATGTATCTGATATGTGGAAAAAAAATGGCCAAAAACTTCGGAACTTTCACGGAAATGCAAGAAAAAGCACAACAAAAGCAACAACAGAAATGCATTGGCGCATCAAGAGCATCATCGTGTTGCAAGTAAACATGAGCGCAGCGCAACGTTGCAGTGCTGACAGAAAAGTGTGGTAAGTAAAAGTTTGTAGTTGCTTTCGCTGATAGCAATAAAAATATACATGAAAAGTTGGCAACAACAACAAAACAAAGCCAAAACGAAAACGAAAAAAGTCAAAACACGTACGCGGCAGGTGACGGAAACAAGCAAGCAGCAGAAGAGACGAGCAGAACACTTCTTGTGGCATGCGAAAGGCACAACTTTTGCCACATTCAACTTGCGTCATATTTGGTAAATTTGCACGTTTTTATGTACACCCCTTTTCGTACATACTAGGGGTGCACTAAGTTTTGTGATTCGATAAGAAAAACGCAATCTTATGGTTTCATTTCAGTTTAGTATCTCTGAGCATCAATACACTTTTTCCAACGAGATTCCAATTTATAAATTCCATCCCTGAAGTGTAAATCTGGAGGTGCTCCGAAATACGCTTCCTCAGCTGTTATGACCTCATCATTTGACGAAAAACTTTTTCCACTCATGCATTTTTTTAGGTCTGAAAACAGATGGAAGTCGCTAGGGGCCAAATATGGCGACTCGGTGCATTTTCCTAATGAAAAAGAATTTTTTTGACTGATAACGTCTTATAATTCGATTTAGCCGGCTGCACGCACGAAAAAATGTGTCGTTACCTTGCTCATTTGTCGTTACCTTGCTCATTGCCGTTACCTTGAATGAACTGCAAGCCAAAGCGCGGAACGAACGGCAAAGCAAACAAAGCAAACGAACGGCAACGTTCGACATCTTGCTCTCTCCTACTTAAGTGAGCGCAATATGTATGTATATGCGCATATGTACATATATAAATTCACGTATTTGTATTTGCATATGCCTTCTTATTGATTATTATTAATTTGATTTACTTGAAGAATTTAAATAAAACCATGTTTGTTAATAATACCTGTTGTTTTAATGTTATTATTATTAATTTTTTTTTATATATGAAGGAAAAAATGTATGGTAATATTTACCATATACCTTATAAGATATGTTGTATACTAATATATGTATATAAACATGCATATACATATACAATTTCGCGCAATTTTCAAAAAGAACAAATCTATATGTAAAGATGCATACAAGTCAAATGGACATATGTATCAAATATACGAATCTATTCCGTACGCAAGCAAATGTAAGCTAATGTGATTGAACTGCAAGCGAGAGCGCGGAACGAACGACAAAGAGCACAATCGGCCCCCGCGTTCGGCAACGTTCGACATCTGGCTCTGTCCTACTTGAGTGAGCATATATATGTATGTATATGCGCATTTTTATATACATAAATTCACATACTTGTATTTGCATATGCCTTCTTCCTGTGTGCATGGTAATGAACCATTTCTCTGTTGAGAATAGGACGATGATAGAAAAAGTAGGAAATGAAAGGGAGTGTTTCGAGTGTAAAGTGTCTTGAAAAAGGCAAATCGATGATGGTGCCTCTTAGTGTTGTTAACTTATTAATGTCTGATGCACAATCGAAATTGAACATATCTTTCATGAATTTGATAAATGTTTCGTCATTTTGTCAAATAGGTCAAATGTAACTTGACCTATTCCATTGCAATTCCATTTACCTCCTCCACTATATCCATACAAAATATCTATCAAACAAATAAAATTGAAATTTTGTTTTGAAAATTGCAACCATTCCATCAATAATTTCTTATGACGTTGTCACGTTAAACTATCGTCAGTAAACCGGCTTTACAGACAACCTCTTTTTTTTTTGTTTTGAAAACTGTTTGCAATCCAAATCCACAAAAACAATTTCTTTCGCAACCAAAAAACTGATGCCACACCTTCTTGGCTGGTTTCTGGGCACCAACTCGTTTTGGAACCGAATAACCAGGTTCACACCACTTTTTAGTCTATTCTCTTGATTTAGTATCATGGTGATGGACCCAAGTCTCATTCATGGTAATGAATCGGCGCACAAAATCCACTTTATCCTTTCAAAAACACTCTCAATGTTGCCGAGAAAGTTGAATTGGAATGTGTTTTTGTTCCATTGTTAGCGAATGCGGCACCCATTGCGCACACAGCTTTCTGAAACTCAATACACGAAACATAAATTCCACGTACCGTTTGTGCGCACTTAGAGTACGCTCTGCCTTTAGAGCAGTCTCGGAAGATGCGACGCTCACCATAGCTGGCCTATGTCCACTGATCTGGTAACGCAGGAGATGTGTGCAGCTAAAGATATAAGGCGCAACAAAAACCAACGCGATCGCCATTTTCACTTAAAAACGGTAAAACTGCGCAGCGTAGACTAGTGACAGACATGATAGGATATTTCGGCAAAAGGGAGGTAAACCCACCGCCTCATCCCTATAGTAAAGGAATTTCTTGAAAGAAAGCACGGGGAGGTCGATTACTACGTTACTCAAATCTTTAGTGGTCATGGATGTTTTAAAGCATACCTACATCGCTTTGGGCATGAAGAGGCTCCATACTGCGAATATTGCGAGCCAGGAATCGACGAAGATGCAGATCATGTGCTTTTCGTATGTCATCGTTTCCAAAGACTTAGGAAAACACTTGAAGATAAACCCTGCAGTAGCGTCACACTTAGTGCCACTGATGCTGAAGAGCAACGACGCATCGAACGACGTACAGCATGCGGCTGCTGAAATAATGCAGCAACTTCGATACAGCGAACGAGACATAGAAACTTACCTTTCTATGGTATGGGCAGGGATATGGTGGGTGGGGGAGTACTAATACGCCAGCGGTGGCTTCCTCACCAAAAGACCTAAGCAGTGAGTGGAAACAAGCAGATGCTACTTTTTACGTGTTACATTAGGACAGTCTGGAACGTTGAGTCTAGTGCTCAAACCGTCTCCCGACGATGTATTTAACAGTAACACAGGAGGCATCGGTACTTTGACGGTAGAAGGTTTAGTTCGGATTAAAGATCCACACTGACGAGGTTAGGCATTCGATGCTTCCTCATCGTAAAAGAAAAAAAACAAAAAAACACAATACTTCAGTCCCCACCACACAGAGGCTACAATCCTTCATCAACAAATGCCTGCGCATCATCTGCAGAATATTCTGGCCAAACACCATCAGTAACGATGCACTGTGGAGATTAACGAACGAGGAACCCCTCCTTAGCCAAATCAAACGCAGAAAGTGACAATGGATAGGTCACACACTGAGAAAACCACCAGATAGCATCACGAGGATGGCATTTGACTGGAACCCGCAAGGGGACAGAGGTCGAGGTCGACCAAACAACACTTGGAGAAGGTCGATGCTGCGCGAACTAGCAGATGCCGACATCTCATGGGACGGTGCAAAAACAACAGCACAGAACCGTGTAAGATGGAAGAGTCTTGTCGAGGCCCTATGCTCCCGAGAGGAGTGAACAAAGAAAAAAACAAAACTTCAGCCAATATATTGCTTACTCTGCCAATGAAATCTCTGGGGCTTTTACTAAATCGCTTTTAGTAACTCGACGCTACGATTTCAGGTGTTGTTGCTGTTCTGTTTTTGGACGTCCTTGACGTGGATAGTCTTCAAGGTTTGTACGACCGCAAATCAGCAATCCATATTTCTACTGTACTAATTGATGGTGAAAACTCCTTATACACTTTACACATTCGTTCGTAAATTTCCTTTGATTTTAAACCTTCAAAAAATTCAAAAATAAAAGTTCAATCACTGCACGAGACTCGATTCTTTCTATTGTAGGAAATACTGTGAGACTTCGATACTAAATGCCTTATACTCGTAAACAAACAATGAATTGGCAGATTAAATGAAAGGTAGGTGAAATGGATGAACTACCCCTGATGGGATTTAGGTAAGCGCACTGCCCAGACTGTCGAGAAAAAGAGCACCCAGTGCACCCTAATCGTCTAGCTATCAAACCCAGACATTTACAGAGAATGAGCTCAACAGTTTCCTTCTCTAAAAGGTCTCCACAACTTCTGCAATGGGTATTAAATGGTAAACCCAACTTTTCTGCGTGAGTGCCGATCGTCTAATGACTCAGCTTTTCTGCGTTGAATGCAAACCGTTGAATGGCCGTTAAGCACAGCTGTGAGTTTGGAAATTGATAGCGTGGAGTCCGCAGAACTTTCTTAGTTCTCCGTTTATTGCACTGGGGCGAAAGGGTTTTCAATAGAGTACATAAAGAAATGGAGCTCCATCTTCTCTGACCACGTAGGGGGTCTCTGAGACTAATATGAAGAGTGTACCAACAGAACAAAAAAAATACAGGCTAGTAGGTTCGTTGCTTAACTTCGTTCGTTGCAAAAGTTATTGAACAACCTAGTACACGTATACAAATACAGTGCACGCATGCATGTGTGTGCACATGGCACATCCTGTTGCTCGCGCCTGACGCTGCCGCCACCGGCATACTGACAGGAAGCACAAAATCTTGAAGAATTACATATGCAACAATGGCTCAGCTTCTGTTCAGCGTTGAAGTGTTGACTTCCAGTTAGTGGCTGCTAACTAAATGATTGAGAAGCATGTAGACACACACTCGTTTGTATGCACACATATACATACACTACATATCTGTATTTCTCACAAAACCACTTAAATGAACTTAGCAAGTTTTACATTTAGATCAATGAATTACTATATTTTACAAAGAAATGTTATATTTTTATTGAAATATTCATCATCATCATCATGCAGAGCACTACAGCTCGGTGCGAGCCTTAGCTTTCTCTACAATGTTTTCCATGCATCTCGGTTCATAGCCATACTAAGGTAGCTGGTCGCTCCTATGCTTCTTATGTCGTCCTCAAAGTCGTCTGACCATCTTTTCCGTGGTCGCCTTCTTCACTTTTCACCATTGCATCCAAAACAAAAAACATCCAAGTGAGGTATTCTTTCATCTAGCATTCTGCAAACGAGTCCTATCCATCGGAAGCGCTGCGATTTAACACACGGCAAGACGTTTTCGCCTTATGGGGATTCTCGTACTGGATTCAGTATTCTTCCTTCTTCTTCTTTTTAACAAGTTTGGCAAAATATGTCTTGGATAGCAATCGTTGTACCATCCGTTCTACTGAGCAGCAGTCCTAGATATGTAATTTGGTCCACGCTTTCAATTCTCAATGATTACCAATTGTCAGGAAGGGGTCTTGCGAGATATTTCGTTTTCCTTTGTTTTATTAGTCCATTGTACTGCACTCGGGTTTCCTTTCTAGATTACTTTAAATCTGCCTGACCTCTGAAGAAATCTGAAGAGATCTTGCGGTGCCAGGGAGCCACGGAAGTCGCTTCTTAGCTCATCATTGTCAAGCCCTATTCGAGCGAAAGCTAGCAGACGCATAGAAAGTGGTCCACCGTCTCATTCTCCTCTCTGCATGCTGGGCACACTGTCTAAGATGCCTACCCTTACCATGTGATTGACTCAAAAAAAGTGGTCCGTCAGCAGTCCTACCTACAGTAATTTCAGCTTACAGACAGGACAGACATGCGACAGTCGGTCGGGCATGACAGGTAACATCAATTTCGTCCATCTGGTCTCTCTCAACCTGCCACGCTTGCTTGCAGTAGCCCGTTTGCTAATCGTGGCTTTGATGGCTGCGGAAGTGGCAGGGCTAAAGAAATTAGCCTCAGACTTCATCCTGGCTAAAGAGTGCGAGATCTCGTTACCCGCGATACCCACGTGTCCCGGGACCCATGTTAGCATTAGAATAGTACCGACATAGCTCAGCCTGAATTTACAAGACTCAACTACCTTCGAAGTAGTTGGAGGGCTAGCTAAGGGCATGAGCGCAGCTTTGCTGTCACTACAGTCACATACAGATCTGCCTCCCATCTGTTTCACTAAACAAAGTTCGTTGCTTCTTGAATAGCATACGCCTTCGCTTGAAACACAGATGCATGCATTCCAAGAGCAAAGTACAGTTTAGTCCCGCTGGTTTCCAGAGCCGGAGCCATGCTCGGTCCTGGAGCCATCCGTAAAAATGCGAGAACAGTGCTTGCCGGCCTCATTTTCTGAGTTTGACCACAACTGAGCCTCTGGCAGTACTACACGGTATCTCTTTTCAAGTACGACTCTTGATGGCATGAAGTCAAGGACCATGGAGAGAATCGTTGGATCGAAGTCCATTCCTTCTCTGTTGACGAATCCGGAGAGTGGCCGTACAAATTTCCATTGGGTTTCAGCCTACAGATGGCCTTTAACTCCTCTTCTTGGATGAAAACATCAAGTGGTGGTAGACTAACCAGATCATCTAATGCAGGGCCTGAAGTAGTCGGAAAAGCTCCGGTGCAACAGATGACCACAGTGCATTGTAGTCTCGATAAGGTCCTCCTGACTCCCACAAGAGAGAGTCTACTCATAGCCGTGGAGAGTCTACTTCATAGGTCTTATCATAGCCGTGTAGATCCCAAGATCTTATGGATTAGGAGAAAGACCAGACGTTTTCCCAAAGACACCCTTGTCAGTGTTTTGGACGTCTTTGTTTCAAAGGGTGACTTCGAAAGGAGTTTACTAACGAGGATTACTACAAGGCATTTGATCTCTCTGGATAACTAGATTGTGACTCCTTTTAGCTTAGGCAGAACAAGTCCATCGAGCTTCCTCGTTCTGGTAAAGAGCGCAATACCCGTCAGCACCAAGCGCCAACCATATTCAGAGTTTTCTGCACTTTTCTACAGATGTTCTTAAGCGAATAGCCTGTTACCAAACAGGCAACATCGTCCGCATGTGCTTGTGCGTAGGCTCCCGAGTCGTTTAAGGTGGTGAGTAGATGATCGATCACCATGCGCCAGCGCAATGGAGACAGCATACCGCCTTGGTGGCAACCTCTATTAACTCCGAATGACACCAGCAGATCTTCCTCTACTCGCACCGTGACGATCTTCTTTGGGCCAGCATCCAACGAATACAATTCACTAGTACCCGGCCTACGCCATACCAACTAGCAGAGCTGCACACTCTGTCAAAGTGGAATTATCAAGTGCCCCGTCTATATTCCGAATGATGCCCAGAGCTACATAACTTGGTAATTTTGGTGAATATAGTATCGATCCTTTTATGAAATAGTCTCCCAGAAATTTTATTCAACTAAAATGAAAAAAAAAAAAAAAAAAATTCAAATTCCATTAAAACCTCAGTTTGGCACTTAAGTGGTAAAAAGTGAAAATTCGACTTAAGCAGTTTCATCAAAAGACCACAAATATGTATTTGCAGTCACCACGAAAGTTAAGCTTGAAGTATGCACGCACTTGCATTCCAGACAGAGTCAACGTCTTGGCATTATTAGTTGCAAATTTTGTAGCAGATGCTGCAAGTGAGCTGTGAAATATTTTCAATCAACGCTTTTCAACGCACTCCGCCTTCTTCACAAATATTTCAGAAACTATGCTAGTAAATATTTTTCAATATTTTAATATATGCATGCAAACGTGTTGCTGTTTCTTGTTTGTTGACAAGCGCGCTTTTGAAATGTTGCAGTAACGGATCATCATGAGCGTGTGGTATACACTGATGTGCATACTGACACATATAAAAATCTAGCCATAATAAGTGTAGATACATATAACCATAAATCATGTCAAGCGTAAGCGTGTTGCATAAACAGTTTAGTGGCACATGCAGAATGCAAATATTGGTTTCTTTTTTTTTGTTGGCAAGCACTGGCTTCCCAATACTTTTGAATGACGGAAGAAGTGATGAGCACGAAAATTAATAATCCACAACATTTTCAGGCGCGCAGCTCACAGTCACTCACTTCACTAAGACGAGCTGAAAACAATATTAAGGTAAGCCGACTAGACCAGTGCTGAGTTCGTAAAATGCTGCTACCCCACACGAACAGATTATAAGACCAAATAAATTTCTTTATTTCATTATCAGTTAAGGGCTGCAATTTATGTTTCTAATAACGGGTGATTTTTTAGCTATTATCTTTTTAACCGTCCGTTGTGTGAAAGTTTTATATTCTTTCGTTGTTTAAAATGGCCTGGCCAGGCCACCTATGAGAACACGTGCTTTATTTATAGGCTGGTACGAAAATTATGTCTGTAATCAATTTAAGTGTAATACCGATTAATAAAAAAACAGATTGATTAGTGTTAAAAGAAATTTATTTATTAAGGTTCATCCTTCTTACTGTTTTTTTTTCAATTATTTGAAAAATTCAATTTATAAATAAATAAATAAAAATATAAAATTTTAAAAGTTGCTTATGAAGTTGAAAGTGTAGGTTTTGGTTTTTAAACCGTGAGTTAAGCACATTGCATCTTTGCAAATGTGGCAAGTAAATCAGGTTTTTCTTTTAAACTTATCCAGTTTGGTACATAGCTTGCACAATGGCCGGTACTGTGAGCTTACGGGCTTTGATGCAGTTTTTTGTGCTGGGGCCGTCGAAGTTGATGGTGGATCCTGTGAGAGATACATTATTTAAATTAATTATATATTTCAGTACGAATTCGGATGTTTGTATAAATACTTACATAAAATACATTGAACTTTTGCATTGCTATTTTAATTCCTGGTCTACCATATACCCTGGGATTTGCTGTTTCCATAAGGGGGATTGTCAGTTGTTCAGCCAATTCTAATATAAAATCCCTTCGTTGGTCTGACTTCTTGCTTGGTCGCAAATGCTTGTATATAATATAAGAAGCCAAGCCAGTAATGTCAAGCATATTAAAAAAATGGTCAATGGCCACCGGTTTGTTGCGCGTTTGCAACTGTAGCCAGAAAGCATTTTGTCCATTGTATCAACCCCAGACTTATTTTCATTGTAGTCTAAGACAGCTGTAGGTTTATATTTGTTTGAAGTTTCTGTGGCTTGCGTGTAATGCTGTGTCGACAATACTAGCACATATTTGTCTACTTTGGCAACGTATGATAACATAGATACATTTGCATCCAGGAAAGCAAACAGAGTCTGATATAGAGGTCGAAACATTTTATACGGCCTTGTCTTTTTGATCATAGAGGAACAAATTTTCTATTTGGGCGCACTGTGCCTACGACAGCTAATTCCTTCTGCATAAGAGACTTGACCAATTCGAGTGATATGAAAAAGTTATCACAATACACCGTTCGGCCGGAATTACGATACCTCTCTACCAAATCCAGTACCACTCTTTCACCTTGGTTAATTTCTCGTTCTTCATTTGGTCGTTTTCCTGTGTAAATCTGTCCCTTGAGACGGTAGTTTGTTAAAGAATCGCAGACCCACCAAATTTTTATTCCGTACTTTGCCGGCTTAGACGGAATATACTGCGTAAACCTAGTTCGCCCACGGTACGGAAATAGATGCTCATCTACTGTTATTGCTGCATTTGGAGTATATGCTTCTTGCAGATTGTGATTCATCATAGTCCAAATGTCGTCGATTGGTGCAGATTTACTCAACAGCATACGTTCACAACGAGTATTAGCTCCATCAAAACGAACAAACCGAAGCAACATTTTGAATCGATCTAACGACATTGTTGCATTATAAATATCAAAATGCCGAGAATGCCATAGATCCTTTGCTTGCATATTATTACAGTGGAACACCCCGGAAAATAATAGCAATCCAAACCAAGCATACATTTCCAATTCGTCTGTGGGCTTCCACTCTTTTGGTTTACATGTTGGACTAGCCTCGTTTCAGGCCTTGATCATTTCTCCTGCTTTCCGATTCGTCTGACGAACAATTATATCGACTATTTCAGGTGACATTATGTCACGAAAAATAGACAATGGATTTGGCAGAAATCGATGAGCAGGTCCCCCTGGTCTGGTACTGGTACTGGTAAATCGGTTCCAATGGCGTGCTCTAGGTGTTGGCGGTTCCTTTTCCAAAACATATTGTCAATCTTGCACTCGTAACATTGCTCTTTTTCACCTAGTAATCGATTCACTCCACTGGAAAGATTTGAGACACTAGGCTCTGGTTCGATTCCTTCATCCCATTCAACTTCATAAATTTCTTCGTTTTCAGGCAATTCTTCTTCAACCTCAAGCTCATTCTCAATATCAGACACCTCTCCGTCATCAACAGGAACATAATCCTCATCATTATCGTCGTCGGTGACAAACGGATCATCTTCCTCATCCTCCGCTGCAATAAATTTGCTCAGCACTTCCTCGTGATGGCGCATTTGCTCACTTGATAGATGATTACTTCTTCTACCGATAGCTAATAGAGCCCTATTTACTTCGTTTGAAAGTGACATTTCTGTTCCGGCACAAAACACTTTATGAATAATACAGATCACTACTTCAATTGTTAATAAATATGTACTTACTTTTCTCCACTCAAACAAAAATGATTGCAAAAAGCAAAATCAATCATACACAATAAAATGTGCACCTGTAATAAATAGAACCAAATTCAATTCTAACGGCATATATCTGTCGCCTGCTCTCGTGTTTTTTTTTTACTAAAACTAGTAAAACTGTCGAACATGCGGTGAGAGCGAAAGAGCGACTAAAGTTTCAACTTCTGAGTGAGAGAGAACCGAATTCACTCTTTCTTGTACTCTAATTAGTCAGAAGACCAAGTACGGTGCATGACTATACTAAAATTGCAGTGGTGGCCTGTACAGGCCATTTACCCTAACATATGAAGTTTTTGTGTAAAATGTATTTTTTTTTCATAATCACTTCGCTGGAAATGGTTATAAAATTTTCAGAAGATTCATCTAACAGACCTGTATGGTATATTTTCGCCGTTTTTTGAAAACTTAACGAAACAGAAAGATACACCCCTCTAAAATTCGGAATGGCCTGCGTAGGCCACATCACACAACGGACGGTTAAACAGTTGGTTTAAACAGCTGACGCACGTTTCGTGTTTTGTTTCACTGTCAAACATCTTCAATTTGGTCTATAATTTAACCATGAATCGTCTTCCAAACGAACAACGCTTGCAAATCATTGAATTTCATTATAAAAATGTGTGTTCTGTTAAGAAAGTTTATCGCCGCTTCTTCCATTTTATGGTCAGTTTAATCGGCCCACTGAAGCGGCTATACGAGCTATTGTGACTAAATTTAGAACCAAATTTACATTATTGGACATCAAACCACCAAGACGCTTTCGTAGAGTGCGAGCTGAAGACAATATTGCAGCTGTACCGACCAGTGTTAATGATGACCATGAATTATCGATTTGTCGCCGTTCGCAGCAATTGGGCTGTTACTTAACAGCGTGGAAAATTTTGCGAAAGGATTTAGGTGTGAAGCCTTTCAAAATACAGCTACTGCAAGAATTGAAGCCGAACGACCTACCGCAACGCAGAATTTTTGGTGAACGGGCTCTTGGGAAGTTGGCCGAAGCTCCACTTTTTTATCGAAAAATTGTGTTCAGCGACGAAGCTCATTTTTGGATCAATGGGTACGTAAAGCAGAATTGTCGATTTTGGAGTGAAGATCAGTCAGAAGAATTGCAAGAGCTACCAATGTATCCAGAAAAGGTCACAGTTTGGTGCGGTTTATGGGCTTGAGATATCATTGGACCGTGCTTCTTCAAAGATGCTGCGAATCGTAACGTAACTGTGAATGGTGAGCGCTGCCGTGAAATGATATCCAAATATTTTTTGCCCAAAATGCAAGAGCTTGACTTGCATGACATGTGGTTTCAGCAGGACGGTGCCACACGCCACACAGCACGCGTAACAATGGACTTGTTGAGAGGCGAGTTCGGTGAACATTTTATTTCACGTTCGGGACCTGTCAATTGGCCACCCAGATCGTGCGATATAACGCCTTTATACTATTTTTTGTGAGGCTATGTTAAAACTCATGTCTATTCAGACAAGCCTGCTTCAATTAACCCGTTGGAAGACAACATTAAAGCATTTATATGTGAAATACCGGCCAAAACATTGGAAAGACTGTGCAAAAGTTGAACTAAGCGGATAGACCATTTGAAGCGCAGTCGCGGTCAACATTTGCATGAAATAATCTTCAAGCATTAAATTATATGGACTGTACTATCGATGTGAATGAAAATTTCATGCATTTTCCTGAATTTTACGTGTGTTTTTTTTGAAGAACTTTCCTATAGCTCTTAAAAAATCACTTAAACTTTATAAAAAAAATGTATTTTAATTTTTCTTTACAAAAATTAGTATGTAAGAAATCACGTGACCCGAAGTACAATGAAAAAACAATTGCTTCACGGTCTGCAACATTTCTTCTTGAAATATTGATGGATCTGTAAAAAGTAAAAATTAATTAAAGTAAAAGTATTGTTAAATAAAGTTGTAGTTATAGTCTGTCGGTTCGGATTTTTGAATTTCGAAAAATTTTGCAATTTACGGCATTTAAAAAAAGTATGCGTTTTACGTCATAAATGTCACACTTTAATTATGTTTATAAAAATTTTTAATAAAAATGTCAAAAATCAAATCTTTCCCACTTTCAAATATATAAAAAAAAATATTAAAAACTGTATGAGCTATCATACAGAGCGAGCCCGAAAAAGTAGTTTCGAGAAAACCGAGTTTAAACGGCCAGCTGCCTCAATCGAAGGACAGCTACCTGTGCACATCAAACTCCCGTGGACAGTTTTATTGTCTATCATAACTCTGTATCCATGGAGAGTTTTTACAATCGACTTCTACAGAAATACGCCTAAAACTATAAAAAATAATAATCTGTAAAAAAAATTTATTTTTTTTTTGAAAATTCTGGACGTAAGTAACCCCGCCGCCGTAGCCGAATGGGTTGGTGCGTGACTACAATTCGGAAATCATAGAGAGAACTTTGATTCGAATCTCGGTGAAACACCAAAATTAAGAAAAACATTTTTCTAATAGCGGTCGCCCCTCGGCAGGATATGGCAAACCTCCCAGTGTATTTCCTTAAGTAACTACCCACACGCCGCTTAATGAACGACCTACGAGCCTAAAGCTTTGAGGAAAGATTTTAGTTAAACGTTTTACTTAAAAAATAATTTTTAATTTTAAGTAAATAAATTTACATATAAATGGAAGCATTAGCACCTCCCCTTCTACTTCCTTTATATATTATTCAAGCTTAAAGTGCTTATACTCGCATTTAACAGCAGAAGCTACGCACATTTTTAAACATCTAAGAAACCACCACCACCGCTGCATGATTAATAAATGCAAACGCAAATGATGGTTTCTTATGTCAACAAAATTAGCTTCCACCTTATTGATGGGTTCACTGCGAAAATAAGAATGTATATATGTATGTGTGTGTGTATATGTATATGTATAACTCAATAATGTATGAATGATGCTTAAATGTATATGTGCAGGCACTTATACATCTTCATATGTGCGTTCAATGCTCTTCACCTGCCATTCACCTCAACTCAAGATTTTATTTTCGGTCTAATATGTGGCAAATGAAGATTGACAACTCTGTGGGTGACAATCGAAGCATTAAGATGAATACGAAAAAAGTAGAATAGGAGGAGAGGTGAAGAAATAGCACTGCACAACACAAAGAAATAGCCAGGTTCCAAAAATCGATTCTGAGATTGAGAGTACAAAAATTGAATATGCGTGTATCGGCAATTAGAATCAATTATCGAAAGTTTACGAAATTTAATTTGAAAGAGTTCCTCCTTTTTGCACCTTTTTAAGGTAGATCTTCATATGATACTTGAAGCTTAGATGTATCTGGTGTTTTTTTAGCTGCATGATCTTTCGCAATGGGGAACCAGCTGCCCTTACTGGTAGCACTATCGAGCCATCTTGACTGAACTTTTGTTTCCAAAAATTAATCAACGAAACATCGACGATATTTGGTTCCAACAGGACAGCGCAACTTGCCCCACAGCGCACTTAACAATCGACTTATTGCACTACTCATGCCACCATTGACGCCAAACGGCCAGATTTATTGCAAAAAGTAGTCAAACATTTAACTAACCGAATGGCCCACGTAAGTCATAGCCGCGTATATATTTATGTCGGACATATGCCGGATACCAAACATAAGTAATTTTATGGAGATACCTCTCGCAACTTGTAAGCTTCTCATTAAGGACGCACTAATCAGTTCTGCAAATCAAAGATGGATTAGCGTAAACACCTGTAAAATTGCCAGGCAAACATGGCCAAGGCTAAACTTACGTCTGTCCAAAAGTATTATAAAACTGAATAGACTTCAAATCAGTACATTAGTATGGGCCCTCACAGGACATTGTCTCATAGGGAATCATGCAAGGAGATTAGGCGTTTACACACATGATTTCTGTCGTAGCTGCAGAAATGAGGAGGAGTTGGAAACAATTCAACAGCTTTTTTGCACTTGCCCAGCTCTAGCCAGAAGCAGGAACCGATATTTAAGATCCCACCTCTTAAGGAATATAGATAATCTATCACTTTAGGGATCAACAACCTTTTACGCTTTGTAAAAAGCTCAGGATGGTTTAATATGGAGAGGGAAATGTAGCACAGCCCCCGCGGCTCACAACGGACCCATTTCGTGGTCTAAGTGGCATCGTTGTCTCTATGTGCGATGCGGCTGCCAAACCTAACCTAACCTATGCCGGATATCATATTCAATAGGAAGAAAAATTCCATGAAATGATCTACCAGATCATAATAAAAAAAATATTCCAACAATATTTATATTTTTTATTATAAATTTAAATTCTCAAGCTCCTTTAAAACAACTGATACTTGCCCTAACCAGTTTTAAATCGCACTACTACGCTTTGTTTTGATTAAAAAGGCACTACTATATTTTTTTATAAATCTATACCACACATAACACATGGGCTGAAAAGTCCCAGGCCTAACATACAGTTGTCACCTGTTTTATTGCATTTCCCTCTTTCAGTTAGAGGGTTATTAAAGAGACAGCTGCTAAAATTTCTTGATATTCTATTCATTAGTTCGTGAGTTATTGTGCTAAGAGTGACGCTACTTTTGTTATTTTCAAAACAATGGATAACAAAAAATTCGTGTTCTAATTTTACTGAAAAAAAAAATACCGTTCAAGCGAACCCCGAAAACTGGTATGGGACTCCGTTCCATCACAAACAACAATGAAACGATGGTTTGTTGGCTTCAAACGCGGTCATAGAGACACCGATGACCCACAAGCCAGTGGACGTCCGAATGAGGTGGACGAGGCGTCTAGAAAACATCAAAAATATCCACAAAATCGCTTTGAATGATCGAAAAGTGAAAATGCGTGAGTTAGCTGACATCGTAAAGATATCAAAAAGAAAACGAGTTGGCTTTATATTGCATGAGCATTTGACGTTGAGAAGGCTTCATTCAATCATTGCCGCGTTTGCCCCACTGTTGACCACAAACAAAAACGTCTTGATAATTCTGAGCAGTGTTTGGCCATATTTAAAAGTAATAAACTGGAATTTTTGCGTAGATATGTGACACTAGATGAAATATGGATCCATCACTTCAGTGCAGAAACAAAATGATCGTCATCTGAGTGGACAGCAACTGGTGAACCACGTCCAAAGCGCCCGATTACACAACAATCGGATGGAGAGGTTGTGGCATCGGTAGTTTGGAATGTGCGTGGTTTAGTATTCATCGACTATCTGGAAAAGTCAGAGCGTTTCAAGGCCGAAATTGCAAAGAGAAGTCCGCATATGGGAAAGAAGGCTTTGTTTTGTCACGAAGAGAAAGCACCGCGTCAGAAGTCAAACAAAACCGTGGCAAAATTACATGAATTTGACTTTGAACTGCTTCCACATCCACCGCATTTGCGCCGTTGTTCCTGCCATCTGAAAATAAATTCAGGCGTGAATTTTCAAATCGCCGATAAAAAAATATTTTTTTTCGTCTTATTCATCAGAATTCATTGCCCGATCAAGTGGTTTGTAATACTTCTTTTGAGCAAGAATTTCGAGCCTATAAAAACTTTCAGATGTAAATTATCAAATCACTGATATATTCATAGGTATATTTTATTTTTACTTCCTCTACCAGATCCATAGCCATAACTTTCCGATTTTGGAAAAAGGCTGACTTTGTCGTACAATGTAACAAATGGGCGCCGGCAAAGAAACCAATACGAATAGCAAGTCATAAAAACATGAGACAGCAAACAAATTAGAACAGTCATTGGCCAATAAGTTCTGTTTCACATTACGATAATTCTGCTGCCTGCTCAAATTGATGCGCATTATTAGTTGGCCTTTTGTTGTACGTAGAATGTCCATATGAATGTCAGTAAGTAAGTAAATATTTTTGCCCCACATTTGTTGTGCCTCTTCACAAAGCCTTTACGCTCACAAACTGGTACATAACAAATAAATGCCAATCAACTGCTATAAAGCTAGGCCATACTACAGCGAGCAGGCATCTCAAACGACCTCGTTGTGGACGCAGCATTGAGCATTGAGTGGGTCAGACAGCTGGCCGGTGTAGTGGATAGCTGTTGCTGGTGCGCCGCCCGCAGTCAATCAAGCACGAGCACTGGCATTCATCAGTATTCATTCGTTTACATAAATCCTCATATTTCCATACATCAATTTGTCTTGATTACATTTTCAGGTGAGCCATTTTTTTTTTTTTTGCTCTCTTTCTTCTCTGTCAATTTTGTGGTTGTGCTGGCTTTGCTGTCATCGCTGCGGTCAATGCTGTCTTCAATTTACCGCTGCATATTGCTTCTGCTCCTCATTTTTCTTCTGCGGGTTCGTCGTTCTCTAGCGGTTTGGGCGTGACAGTGGGGATTAAGTAAAAAATATGTTAAGAAAAATCGATTAAATCGAAAGGATGCAGCAGCTGCAGCGCACGCTGGGAATACACTCGTCAATTTAATTATGCAATAACTTTAAAAAACCAAAAGGCTGCAAATCGTATTGCCACATCTTTGCTTGATTTTTCTTTTGAAAGATTTTACTACTTCTTCAGAAACCGCGTTTCTTCTTTTTTAATTTTATTGCGAAATTTCCTGCTTCCCACGCGTACTTCTGCAGTTTGCACGCTTAACGTTGAGGCGTTGACGTGTATCTGAATATAAATAATCAACATAATTTGATGACACAGCGAGTGATTGCGATGGTGAAAATTCGATTTTTTAATAACTCAGTTAGTCTTATTTTCAGAGATAAAATTCCAGCGTGAGTGGGTAGCGTGCATTTTTCTGCATAAGCTTTTGCTTTCAGTGATTTTGTATTGACCAGTATTTAAGGTGAAACTTGACTGTCTTTTTGGAAAAAATTAAAAGTAAATTTGTTTTTTGTTTTTAGCTTAAAAGAAACTAAGAGATTATGAAATATGAGGTAAAAACTGCTAACAGATCTACAGTATCTAATCTGGCCGTTTTTAGTGAATACTGCATTGATTCTTTCTCCGCTGGTTTCCAGGTTGACTGTATTTACACCGACTTTTCGAAAGCCTTCGACAAAGTTTCTCATAGAATCTTAGTTAAAAAATTAGCTAGTCTTGGCTTTCATTCTACATTTCTGCAATGGATAAACTCTTATTTGAGCAATAGACGCTGTGTTGTAACAAGCGATGGTATTTCATCTACCTCCTTTGCTGCCATCTCAGGTGTTCCGCAAGGAAGTATCTTGGGACCGCTTTTATTTGTGTTATTTATTAATGACATCAAAAGTTGTTTCACATTTGCTAAATTTTTGCTTTAAGCTGATGACCTTAAGATCTTCTCAGCGATCAAGACGCAAGAGGATGCCATTAAACTTCAAGCCGATATGAATAGGCTTTACTTCTGGTGCCAGAATTCACGACTTTCGCTGAACTTATCCAAGTGCTTCCAAATATCTTACACTAAAACATCTAATATTTTGTGCACTAAGTACAGGATCTCGGCATGTGCCCTGCAGTGTGTTAGTGAGTTTAAGGACCTTGGCGTCATCTTCGATAACAAATTCTCTTTTAATAACCATATAAATTATATTACTTTTAAATCTTTTTCGATGTTGGGCTTCGTCAGACGGAACGCCACTAAGTTCTCTGATCCCTATACCATTAAGTTACTGTATACATCTTTTGTTAGATCTCATTTAGAATATGCTGCTTTTATTTGGAGACCTTGTAGTCAGCAAGCTATTAATAGAATCGAACGTGTGCAAAAAATATTTCTCAAATATGCCCTTCGGCCCCTGAATTTTATTGATCCCATGCCATCATATTCTGCTCGTCTCATGCTTATAAGTCTCAAGTCCTTAGAGATTCGTAGGACTATACTGTGTCTGTCTTTTACTCATAATATTATTACTGGAGTAATTGATTGTCCCTACTTGTTGGAAAGGATTCGATTTAATGTTCCCCAGCGATATCTTAGGAACTTCTACCCTTATTATGGGGGAAACTTTAAAACTACGTATGTCAGCAATGCTCCCATTACTCGTGCTTTACGGGAATTAAATGCCGTTCATAATGATGTTCTTCTTGATTTCTCGCTCTCAAGAACAGCACTTTTAAATCTTTTGAATTCTATATTATAGTTAGTTAGTAGCTAGTATAGTTTTTAAATACATATAATATATTTGTAGCGTAATCTAAGCAGCTTTTGTATCATAGTCTGTAAGGATTGTAATTCATAGACTTAAATAAATAAATAAATAAATAAAAAAAAAGTTTCTTCTTCTTCTTCTTGATTGGTGCCAGCATCGCTTATGCGATTTTGGCCGAGATTAACAAAGCGCGCCCGTCGTTTCTTTCTCGCGCTAACCGGCGCCAGTTGGACACTCCAAGTGAAGCCACGTCCTTCTCCACCTGATCTTTCCAACGCAGAGGAGGCCTTCCTCTTCCTCTCGACTACTTTTAGAGCCGGAGCGTTTGTATCCATTCGGACGACTTGAACCAGCCAACGAAGACGCTGGAACCGCAGAGAAAAAATGTTCTATGGAATTATATGCAAGATGTGGCAATTTGTGTGTTGTGTGACACTAAAATTTAGTTACAAGGCAAATGCGACTGTTGCGTTGGTCTTCACTAAGTATTCAAATTTAGAAAAAACAATAAAGTTTCTGCTTCCAGTGAAGCTCCCAGGTCGCTTTACCATTCTCCCATTAATTTTGATTATTTTATTGGGCTGTCAACTAAGTAATTCCGGATTTTTTTAGAAAATCAAAGACATTTTTTTCATGGAACTAAATAACTTTATTCAGTAATATATTGCACCTTTTGATCAATGACCTTTTGCCATCTTTCAGGCAGCATCAAAAATCCCACGTTCATAAAACTTCTGGTTTTTATTAGCAGAAAACTGAATCAGGTACGATTTGACATCATCATCATTATTCAAATTCTTACCATTCGAGGGGTTTTGTAAAGATCGAAACAAAAAGTAATCAGATAGTGCAAGGTCAGGACTGTACGATGGATGTGGCAAAACATCCCAACCAAGCTCCAATAATTTTTGCCGAGTGCCGAAAGATGTGTGTGGCCTTGCATTGTCATGATGGAATACCTACAATACTTCTTCGATTTGGGTAAGACTCCGTAAGAAAATATGAGATTTGCAAGTGGTCTTTCGATTTCTTTGAAACTTTGGGAAATATTAGTTCTAGGTAAGATACATTCGAGTCTAAAAGGATTTTGAAAAAATTTCAAAATTGAGTCATCTACGCCATGTTGAAAATCGGGACCGTGTTTTTTTCAAAAATCAATATTTCTTGAACCGTTGGATGGATTTCAATACAATTTACAGACAATATAGAAACAAATAAGTAGTTTAAATTAGTATTATGTTAAAAACAAAATTTCGAAATTTTGACCAAAAAAAAGAAAAAAAAATTTTTTGAATCAATTTTTAGTTGATTTGGCCAGTTTTTTAGATTTTCTGTTATACACGTAACGATTCCTTATGATTTAACCTTTATTTTGAAAAAAAAATGTTATGGTGTCTATAATAGTTCTCGAGATATTGCGATTTTAGTGGAAGCGCGCACCGTGAAGTTCGCGGTTACGCAGCGCGGGAGTAGAAAAACGCGCACAGACCTGCAGCAGTCTGCTCCAGACACTTCATACAGGAACACATAACGCAGCGCGAACCGTGCGTGCGCGCTTCCACTAAAATCGCAATATCTCGAGAACTATTATAGACACCATAATTTTTTTTTTTTTTCAAAATAAAGGTTAAATCATAAGGAATCGTTACGTGTATAACAGAAAATCTAAAAAACTGGCCAAATCAACTAAAAATTGATTCAAAAAATTTTTTTGACTTTTTTTTGGTCAAAATTTCGAAATTTTTTTTTAACATAATACTAATTTAAACTACTTATTTGTTTCTATATTGTCTGTAAATTGCATTGAAATCCATCCAACGGTTCAAGAAATATTGATTTTTGAAAAAAACACGGTCCCGATTTTCAACATGGCGTAGATGACTCAATTTTGAAATTTTTTCAAAATCCTTTTAGGCTCGAATGTATCTTACCTAGAACTAATATTTCCCACAGTTTCAAAGAAATCGAAAGACCACTTGCAAATCTCATATTTTCTGACGGAGTCTTACCCATTTGCCAATTCGGGCCGCTTTTCTTCGACTGCATTCTTTAATTTCATTGGTTGGTCAATGTAGACATCAGAACTGATACAGTACACTAGACAGGGCTAGCTTACTGGGGCGGCAGACCTTGGTCGGGAAAAACCCGAGTCATTCCGGTAACGAAGAACCGGCTACCATGGGAATGTCATCAGATTTGATCGTTCGGTTGGGTGGTAAGAGTTCAAAGTAGACAGTTCCTTTGTAATCCCACCAAATTGATAACAAAACCTCCTTTTAAGGAATATCAGCTTTTGATGTTGTTTGAGTTGGTTCACCAGGTTCACCTGGCCAGCTCCATGATCTTTTTCGCTTGATATTGTTGTAAGCAACCCATTTTTCATCGCCAGTTATCAGTCGTTTTAAAAATGGATAATTTTCATTACGTTTCTTTAGCAAAACTCAGCATGTTCGCAAGAAACTCAACTAGATTATTTTATTTTGAAATATTTCATCAGCAACTTCGTTTCCCTGAACATTACAATGTTCTTCCTCTTGCATTCTTCGCTTTTTTGTAAAGAGTGAACTTGTGCGTGCGGTTTCTAAGCAAGTCCTTTCGAGCAACTTAGTTGTTACTACAGGCCCTGATTTTATATCCCAGCCACATTTCGCCAATTATCCAGTCTGTTACATTAAGTATTGCACAGGCTTGTGATTGAAGCACTGTTTCCTTTATACTCAAAGAAGCCAAGCATCTGAAGTTAGTACCAGTACCATTTTTAGTCTTGGAAATTTGTACCGAGGTCTCTAGGAGAACATCTGCATTTCTCCATTTCTAGCTTGTGGAAAAGCTATCGACATACGTTCTTCCACAAAAGACTTCCGGTATCAGTTTGTCATTAGGTGCCAAAAATAGAAGTTAGTCTTACCATCTTTTAAACAGCTCTCCGTGTTCGAAACTGAAGATGAAAGACGCATGCCGCCTTTCGTTTGCGGCATCTTCGTGCAGAATCTTCAGTTAAATATTTCACACTCTCTACAAGAACAATTAGTACCGAAGGTTATAACCCAGTCGTTTTCAAGGATTCAAAGTATTTAGTTCCTTTTGTTCAAAAGTGTGTTTACATATACCCTTGCAAATAAATATCATTAAATAAAAGCCCTTAAGCCTTACTTTGTGGAATACAAATGGGCTGTCACAACACTCAAATGAGTTGAAAATTTTCGTGCACAAACACGATATAGACATCTTCTTAGTATCAGAAACCCATTTCACCAAAACGAGTTTTTTCAATATTCCCTTCTACTGCTTCTATCACACAATGCATCCTGATGGATCTGCTCACGGAGGCTCTGCTATTCTTATAAAGAAATCAATCAAGCACTATGAATCTACACATTATAGAACAGAAGAAATTCAAGCAACAAATGTCATAGTACAAGACTCATTCGGTGCATTACTTATTTCTGCAATATACAGTCCACCTAAACACAAAATTAAAAATAAAGAATATGTTAAGTTTTTTAAAACCCTGGGAGCACGCTTTATAGCAGAAGGTGACTATAATGCAAAAAATACACTATGGGGTTCTCGACTTACGACAACAAAGGGACGCGAATTGCACAACGCAACGACATCAATGAACTTGAAAGTTTTCTCAACGGGAGAGCCAACTTATTGGCCTTCAGACCCAAAAAAGATTCCTGACCTTGTTGATTTTTGTGTCATCAAAGGTATATCGTACCTGCAGGTAACCTGTAAATCCTGCCTGGATCTTTCTTCTGACCATTCGCCAGTGATAATCACAAACATCCGTACAAATTGGACTCAATTTAAAACCATTTTGACGTCGACACTTGGCATAAAAGTTGCTCTAAAAAACGAGGAAGATATAATCGAGGCTACTGAATATCTAGCAAAATGCATCCAGGATGCAGCGTGGTCATCCACCCTCATGGGAGTCCTCATACTCGTACACAAAGAAATTCAAACATCGGTATCTTCCGAAGAAACAAACTGAAAGAGAAACGCCAGGTAAGAAAAATATGGAAACAAACAAGATCTCCTGAATAAAAAAGCCGTTTTAACAAATTATCAAAAGAAATAAAATTATTATTGAAAGAGCAATACCATAAAGAAATGAGGCAGTTTCTATGGGGTTTGGAACCAACACACCTCACCAATTATTCCCTGTGGAAAGTCAGCAAAAAAGTAAGTACCACAAAAGAGTACCGTCCACCACTTCGTAAAAAAGATGGTTCATGGGTGAAAACCGCAATCGAGAAATCTGAGCTTTTTTCTAAATATCTAAAAGATATTTTTACACCAAACGATACTGAAGCTGATCTTTGTTTTGACAGCACTGTTGCTGCCTTTTTAAACGAACCCTACCAAATGGAGCTACCGATGAAGAAGTTCACCAAAAGTGAAATCGTTAGCACTATTAAAAAGCTCGAAAAAGTACAAACAGCGCTCGACCGAAAACAAATCTGTTCAGTAGTTTTCCTGGACATATCACAAGCCTTCGACCGAGTGTGGCACCAAGGCCTACTCTTTAAAATAAAAAAGAAATTACCACTAAATGCCTATTTGCTCCTTAAATCATATCTAAGCCAACGAATGTTCTACGTAAATTACGAAAATGAAATTTCCAATTCCCAACAAATTAAAGCTGGGGACCCACAAGGCAGTATTTATATTAGGTCCAATCCTGTACTTAATTTTTACACACGATCTGCCAACCACAAAAGGTGTACTAACTAGCACTTTTGCCGATGACACCGCGACAGCAGTGGATCCCGTAGAAGCCTCTTATATGATCCAAATAAGCATAAATAAAATCTCCAAATGGCTCCGGAGCTGGCGGTTGAAAGTAAACGAACATAAATCCCAACACATAACCTTTACCACAAAAAGAACCACCTGCCCACAAATCAACTTAAACCGCAATGTGATAGTGCTAAATATCTAGGCATTCATTTGGATAAACGGCTTACGTGGAAAACGTATATCTTTACAAAAAGGAAAGCTCTAGGTTTAATATTTCGTAATATGTACTGGCTGCTAAACCGCAAATCCACCCTCTCAATGGACAACAAACTTATCCTCTACAAATCTGTGATAAAACCAGTCTGGACTTACGGAATCCAACTGTGGGGTACTGCGTCAAATTCAAACTTGGAAATCCTGCAGCGTTTCCAGTCCAAGACTCTACGCACCCTAGTCAACGCTCCGTGGTACGTGACAAATGCCCAAATTCATCGGGACTTAGACATCCCTTCAATAAAAGAGGAAATACAAACTGTAACCAGTAAATACCAAAATCGACTTCAATCGCACCCAAATGAACTGGCCTCTACCCTCATATCACCATCATGTGTCTTTTTAAGGTTGAAAAGAAAAACACCAATTCAGCTCGTCCAAGAGCCATCTATAAAATATTGAATTTATTTATTAGAAAGGATATTTCACTGGAAATATTCCTTTAATACTAAAACCAAAGTCACTCTTAAATGTAACCAAATATTTGTAAAATGTCTTCTAAGAACTGTAAGTATAGACAGAATACAAAATAAAGTTTAAAAAAAAAAAACAAAAAAAAAACAAAAAATAAATAAATAAAAATAAAAGCATTTACTCACATCTACAAAGAGCTAATGAATAAAAAAATTCCATTTCTTTTAATTATTTAAATATGAAAATATTATGCCATACAGCAATTCGGCATATCTCTATATTTCCTCATTGCCCACCTCTCAATACACGTTTTAAATATTAAATATAATCCATTCAAATACTGGTCAACATGCATAGGTATGTTTGTAGCAAGCAATAATACATAAATAGACATTCTTCAATTGTGTTGGAGACTCTCTAAAGCCAATATTTCTATTGAGTGGTGCTTGGAAAATCTTACAAATATCAGATTACATTTGAAGAGAAATACTTGAGAAGCTTATTTCAAATTAAAATACCAATAAAATTGTATACAAATACATACTTATTTATTTATGATCTAATATAAGAAGTATCACTTCTGATGCAATCAAACTTTCATTAGAATACTCATATTTACCTACAAGTACATGCAAAGGCATATTTCCTTGAGCAAATTTAATATATTCACAAGATAAAAATATGTTTTATTAGTAGTTATTACGTTTTGCTTACACGTGCCAATGCAATAAAATTTTAAAGCAATAAATTCATAGATTATTATAGAGGCAATGAGAAGAATGAAAGGCACGCAACCAACAGTGCGTATGAGTAACATACGAGTGCGTGAGTTGTTAGTGTCAAGGCACCCCGAAAAAAATGGGCCAAAGACAGAATGAAGCCGATGGAGACCACGTCCTTAATAACCTGTGTCAAATGGCTGCACAACAAAATTATTAAAGGGTTAGGCCTCTGTAGAAATTGGAGAGTATCGATTTTTGTTGATACAAACAAAGACCTTTTGACAAAGACCTTGATACAAACAAAGACCTTTTGCTAAAAAGTAGGTTTAGAGTAAGACCAGTCAGAGTCTAAGGAAGAAAAATAAACACTAAATTGAGCAAGTGTCCTCCTAAAAGGAGCATTTACCATGTATACCATAAACAGCTTTCGCAACACCCACAAAAAACAATTTATTACAACAAAAATGTGCCTGAGGTAACAATATAATGAATTTTTTTGAGCAGATACGGACAAAATAAAGAGCCCGCATAAATATCAAAGGTGAAACACATCGACAACAGAACATATCTGGACTCCAAGGGTATGAGATTTATTAGAAAGCAACGAGAGCGTAGAATATCTCTTGCCAACAAGTGCTACTTTGGACTAAGTAGGCAACTCTCGATGAACAAACGAACGTCCTAACGTATGGCGCAGAAGCTTGGACGATGACAACATACGATGAAGCGACGCTTGGAGTGTTTGAGAGAAAGAATTTTGCGTAAGATTTTTGGAACTTTGCACGTTGGCAACGGCGAATATCGCAAGCGATGGAACGATCAGCTGTATGAACTTTACGACGACATAGACATAGCGCAGTGAATATAGATCCAGCGGCTACGTTGGGTGGATCATGTCGTCCGAGTGGATACAAACGCTCTGGCTGTGAAAGTATTCGATGCGGTACCAGCTGGTGGTATCAGAGGAAAGATGGTTGCGTTGAAAAGATCAGGTGGAGAAGGACTTGACTTCACTTGGTGTGTCCAATTGGCGCCGGTTAGCACGAGAAAGAAACGGCTGGCGCGCTTTGTTAAATGCGTAAGCGGTTATCGCGCCAATTACGAAAAAGAACGGAAGCGATAGGACGGAATGGGATAGACGAATTTCGTCGGGCGCAAAGCAAAGCCCACAAAAGCTCTCTGAACGGGCTCTAGCCTATTAATATAAATTACATTAAACGATCTCCAAACGAATACCGAGTATTTTAACTTGAACCGCACTAAGGACGAATACAACAGTTTGTGATTATAAGGATCCAAAAACGAAGAACAATTTGGTCGACTGAAGGTCAATACTGTGAATGATTTAGAAACAATATAATTTATGTGAGTGGTGACGTTGAGCTTGGAGCCAAAATAAACACCCAGATGTTACTTAATGTTAATTTACTAATTGTCTTTAGCGGCGAGTTTGAGTAAAATGTTGGAACAATATTGAAAACTTTCGCATAAGAAGTTTAGTGCCATTTACTAATGTTGAGGAACAAAACGATAACGGACACGCAAACTAAATAAGATATTCAACTCATGCTGGAGAATGGATGAATCTTCTAGACATTTGATGTCATAATAAATTTTCAGGTCATCTGCTTATAGAAAAAAATTACACCTGCAAAAAATGGAGTAAATATCGTTAAAGAAGATGACGAATATTAACGAGCCTAGTACGAGAGGACCGGAAGAAGCAGCAAAAGAATAAAACGATGCATTATCGAGTCGAGCAACCCAGTGTCTAGTATCAAGATAGGAAGTTTTCCATTTCAGAAATTGAGAGTGAAAGCAAAAGCACTCAAGTCTAGCTATAAATTTTACGTAAGATACCCTATCAGAAGTCTTCGAATAATCAGTGTAAATTGCATCTATTTTAAAGCCCCTTTGAAAGATATCCAAACAATTCTCCGTAAAGGCAGCTAAATCAGTAAATGCCAGGAACAAACCCATGTTGACATAATATGAGTTTAACTTCAAAGTACTATATTTCATACAACAAAAAAAAACTTTTAGCTGCTATAAAACGGCATACCCGAAGATTTTCTAAAAATTCTTATTAAAAATTTTAAATCTTGCTGAATATTTGTTGAAATTTTTTAAAATTAAAAGTCACCAAAGTCATCATATTCCAAAAGGAGTTCAGCATTGAACTAGACGACAAGGTTAACTGTAGTACACCTGTGTTTGAAAAGAAACTCTAGGAGTGCATCCGCCACTGGTACTCAGATACCTCGAATGCACCAAAAGACATAGGCGGTGGAATATATGGCCACATAACCAAGTGTTCTGTGTCGATGGGTAGAACACAGGGTTATCACTGGGAACGAAGTAGCGGATACATTGGCGAGAAATGCTGCAGCCTAGTTATTAATAGGAGCCGAGTCCTTACTTGCTATGGAACAACATACCTTCAAGGTGAAGCTTAGAGATGAAGAGCTAAGGCTAAGGGAGGTTAGCCGGAATCAAGCTGTGGAACTACGGCAGGCGAAACACTTATTGGGAGCGTACAACCAAAAGAGGTTTAAAAAACTCATAACGCTCCCCAAGGATAAACTGATAATGATCATGGACATTCTCATAGGCCACTGCAGACTGCGCAGTCATCTCCAAAAGATCGGGAATGGTCCACTGATTCTTGTCGCTTCTGCGATCAATCTCAGGAGAATACAATGCACCTTCTCGTGGAAAGCAGCGCTATAAAGCGAAAAAGGTTGAGTTATCTCGATGAACCGCAGCCAGATTAAAGGCACATACGCTCAATCCAACCCAGCTCTATCTTAAGCTTAGTAAAGAAACTGCGTCTGGATGCGGTGCTGTGGGAAGTAGAGGGCACAAAAATCCATGAGGCCGAAGTGCAAGCTTCAAATCAGTCTATGATTAGACTCGATTACCTAATAAATCACTTTTGTTTTTCGGGCTTGGGTAATTCTATACATCCACACATTTATTCATGTCCAAAAAATTGCTAACAAATATAAAACAATAAAAATTCAGCATATCGCTCAACCTGCTATGGAATTTCCGTGCTTTTCAAAGAATCCCGCCTTAGGGTGGGCATTAGAAAATTGAAATACACCAATCGCATTTTCTTTTATGCAAGTTGACTATAAATATTTTCTCGTCCACGAATTAGAAGTTTCTTGTGGAATGTTAATAAATAATTTTTGGAAGAATTTCTTGCTCAAAATGCTTCGATAAAATAAAACTGAAAATAAATAAAGATAAAACTGCACACAATTTTATCTCAACAGCTCAAATTCATATTGCACCGAAATTATGTGTTGCTCAAATACAACAATTATCAATTTTTATTATGGGAGTATAGGAAGATATGAATAAATGCGCATATCAAAATTATTAAAAATAGCACAGAGACTAGTCAGAATTTATGAAATAAATGAATATCAAATATTATTAAATCATAATTGGCCTTGCGGGTCGAATGAATAATTGAGTTTGCCGCATTTCAATTATGGTATTATATTTTTGATAAAGTTAATTATATTCTGGCTTCCGCCACTTAAAATGTAAATGTAAATGAAATCTGAATAGGTGATACAGTAGTGTAAATATGAAATTTCAATTTGCGGTTTTCATAGGCACCACAAATTTAAGGCAGGACTCAAAATAAATAACAAAATTACTGAAGATATAAAACCAGCGGCACTTATCGACGCACGTACTGAAAAATACACAATATGGTTAAAATAATAATCGCTTTGGAAATGAAAATGCTTATATTTCGACCATTTTTCAATTATTTATAATTTAATAGGAATTTGGCAGCATCCAAAAATGTAGGCCAGCAAACAATCTTTTATTCTAGCGCCTCTAATGTGATAGATGATGGAATTGGAATGATACAAGTTTTTCGTTAAAGCCCAAAATTAATCACCCCATGACGTCGTACGCCAATCATATTTGACCCTTATGAACTAGATAAATAGATATTTTTATCACTGAAAATAATTTTTATTTTGTAAGAGAGGTATTAAAAATAAATAAGCCAAAAATGGTTGATTAATTTTGCGCCACCCGTATATGTATATAAATTTTGAGACAAGCTGACAGACACACAGCCAGTGTGACGCGTAAGGGTCCAAATAAAGATTTTCATAAGCGAAAATAATTTTTTTTATTTACTAATTAATTTTACGCCACCTTGTATATACAAACTGTTAGACCGGCAGACCGGCAGACAGACAGACAGCCAGTATGACGCGTAAAGGTCGAAATAAAAATGTTCATCACTGAAAATCACTTTTTTCACAAAATCACAAAAATTAAAGAAACAAGTTTGGATGATTAGTTTTGCGCCACCCTGTATATACAAACTTAGAGGCAGTCGAAGACTATAAATTGTTTTTTATTAAAGTTTCTCAAAGAACAAAAATTGGGCTGATTAATTTTGTGCCACCTTGTGCATACAAGCTTTGAGACAGTCAAATACGGAAAAGCGTTTTTTAATCGTAAAAATGTATTAAAAAAAAATTGGATTAATAATTCTGCGCCACCTTGTACAAACAATCTTTAAGACAGTCAAACACCGAAATGCGTTTTTTAATCGTAAAAAAATTATAAAAACAAAAAAAACCAATTGGATGAATAATTTTGCGCCACCCTGTATATACAAACTATGAAACAGGCAGATAGACAGCCAGCAGTGTGGTCCAAAAAAGGACTTTCAGCTCTGCAAAAAACCATTTTGTTTTTTTTTTTGTATTTAGTAAAACAGTTATTAAAAAAGAACACTTGGATGATTAATTTTGCGTCACCTTGTAGATACAAACTTAGGGACAGGCAGACACTGAAATTCGTTTTTTTTATTTCGTAAAAATATTTAATGACAAAAAAACATGGATGGTCAATTTAGCGCCACCTTGTATATACACCCTATGTATGGCAGGCAAGCAGTTTGACGTGAAAAGGTGCAAATAAAGATTTTCATCACTGAAAATAATTATTTTTATTTTGATAAAAAAGTTATTAAAAACAAAAACAAAACAAACAATGAATGATTAATTTTGCACCATCATGTAAACACAAATTTGAAACAGGCAGACAGACAGATAGTTTGGCGTGAAAAGGTGCAAATAAAGATTTTCATCACTGGAGCGTTTAATAATAATTGGATGATTAACATTGCGCCACCTCGTATATACAAACTTTGAGCGAAAATAGTTTCAAAACATTCGAATCCCCGTAAAACACCAAAATAAAGAAAAACTTTTTCTAATGGCGGCAGGCAATGGCAGATGTCCGAGTGTACTTTTGCTATGAAAAAAAGTTCCTCATAAAAATAAAAATAAAATATCTGCCGTTCGGAGTCGGCTTGAAACTGTAGGTCCCTCCATTTGTGGAACAATATCAAGACGCACGCCACAAATAGCATGAAAAGAGTTCACCCAAACACATAATCAAGTGTAAGAGAAAATTATTTATTTTTATTTTTATTGAATACTACCCGGCGCGCTTTGCTACGCCTAAATTTAAGAAAAATAACTTTAAAGAAAAATCGGTACACAAATATTCATCCATATCCATCTGGAAGATGGATCCGTCTGTTTCCTCCCAAATCTCGCAGTGTACCGTCAAGCGTTTCCAATGTTTTCTTGTGAGACATTTTACATTCATCCTATATGTTAATTTGACACTTTTAGAGTACTTTTCCCAGAGTTTTTGCTGGTGTTGCAAGTTGGTGCCTCAGTGTTTTGCAAATTCAACGGCAGTTTCAATGCTGAATGCGCTGTTCGGCCACCATCCAAAAGAGTTGCCGCGATTCCAAATGATGCAATAGCCAGAGCAAAATTATTTTGTGATCGTGTGGTTGTCAAAATTAGTGAAAGAAGAAAAGTCTTGCCTGTACCACCGGACGCATGAAACCAGTCAACCGCTTTGTTCTGTGATTGCACGCAGAATTCTGTCAAACGCAATGCGTTGTTCTGGAATCAACTGCGGAATATTTTTTCTAAAGAATGTTCCCAGTTCGTCAGATTCATAGTGTCTTCCTCGTTGCAAATCACGATCGAAAAGGTTATTTGCAGGTCGGTTTGAAGCAGGCATTCCCAGTTACATCAGTGCCTTGTTAGTGATTGTCAAACAATGTTAGCTATGTCACATACGTCTTACATCTATGAACATGTCATATTCGTTTCCTCTGTCTAAAAATACATGGTCATACTGATTTTCATGACAATCGGTTGAGCGGGACAGAAGTTGCTACCCTGCAGCGCCACCTGGTGGCGAGTGGCATCAATGAGCATATCCTACAACCCTTCTCCGCGGAAAAATACATATATATACCAATTTTTATAATAATCGGTCCAGTAGTTTTTGAGTTCATCGATGACATACAGACAAACACTAATTTTTATATATAAGAGTAAAAGATTATAAACCAAAAAGTCTTAACTAACATGGAATTGGAACGAGATATTTCCTTTGTGTATCTAATATAATAAGCTTGAAGGCAAACTTCTCCTGTGAGTTCGCCCTCAATTAACTGGGTACATTTTCAGTTTACCGGCCACAAGTATACTCGCAGAAACGGCAAATGTTTTGTATACTTATATAAGATTAATCAATCAGTTTAAATCCTATAAAATTGTAGTACTGTTTATAAGCGCTTCCTCGAAATGTAGTAAATGAACCATATGAAAGCTCTTCAACTTTATTTACTTTCGCATAATTACGTTGTTTAATTTTATGACGAACTACCAATCATAAATTTTTTGATTACGTATACGCCCTGCTCACTGCTCATTGCCATGAAATAATTTCTATTTATATAAATGATAATAAATATCATTAACGTCATCACTCTTCATAGAACAGTATTCGAATTGCCATCACAACCAGCAACCGGAACATCAGCATCATCGTCACACCCTCATTTTGCAAAGCCTGACAGTTCCACTTTATCTCACCTCCCCTTATTCGCTGATTTAAATTTTATTTGAATTGCATTGCTCGGCTGCTGCTGTCATTAACTTGTCAACATTTCTCTCATTCAGCAGCTGTTTGTAGTCTTGTTTTCCTTTGATTTGTTGCTCGGTTAGTTGTTTTAATGGCTGTATTTTGTGTTTTGCGTTCGCTATTTTATAGTCAGTGAAACAAGTTGACACCAGCGTCTGCACGCGTCCAATTATCGACATACTCTTTGCTGGTACTATTATTTATCTAGATAACTCTTGTGCCAGAGCGAACTGATTTAATGTTATTGCTTATTAGTCGTTCTAAAAGTGTTTTTTCATGTTCTTTTGTGAATTAATTGAAGAGCAAACACGCGATTGCTTGTCGAGGTTGAACAGAAGGTGCTATGAATTATGGCCGAAATGCCAAGTGGCAGTATATGGCGAAAGAAAAGGTTATTCAAGTGACACTTTTGAGGCACCAACAAATGTTTAATCAGATAAATATAGTGTTTTTTTTTATTTTAGGTGTTAGAGGAGGGCGTACTAGTATTTTATTGAGGCTGAAGTTGGTAGACATCCTGAAGACGAATTTCATTACTGACGGCATGAGTGACACTAGTAACCACTTCACTTCGTTATTGTTGCAATCGTACTAGCTCTGAATCGGAAGTTTGGCTCCCGATTTCTTTACAGGGTTGCTAATGGCAGCGGGGGCGTTTTAAATTTGCTTGCGGCCACTCAATAAAGAGCTTTGACCTTTGTCAAAATATTGGTCTAGTAAATATTAGCGAATAATCAGGACCGAAAAAATTAAGCTGCTGAAAAAGCAAAATGAAAAAGGTATTAGCTTATCCCATTTCTAATTTCGTGCGTTGCTAAGGTTGTTGGTTTTGTTGTTGTGGGCCATTGTTGAATGGCTAGATTTCGTGTTTTGATTCTTTTTTTTTGTGTGCATTGAATGGTTTCGCGGCTCTTAAAGATTTTCTTAAATTTTTTTGAAAAATCGAATAAACCAAAGTAAAGTAAAGTAAAGTAAAGTAAAGTAAAGTAAAGTAAAGTAAAGTAAAGTAAAGTAAAGTAAAGTAAAGTAAAGTAAAGTAAAGTAAAGTAAAGTAAAGTAAAGTAAAGTAAAGTAAAGTAAAGTAAAGTAAAGTAAAGTAAAGTAAAGTAAAGTAAAGTAAAGTAAAGTAAAGTAAAGTAAAGTAAAGTAAAGTAAAGTAAAGTAAAGTAAAGTAAAGTAAAGTAAAGTAAAGTAAAGTAAAGTAAAGTAAAGTAAAGTAAAGTAAAGTAAAGTAAAGTAAAGTAAAGTAGTAAGTAAAGTAAAGTAAAGTAAAGTAAAGTAAAGTAAAGTAAAGTAAAGTAAGTAAGTAAAGTAAAGTAAAGTAAAGTAAAGTAAGTAAGTAAAGTAAAGTAAAGTAAAGTAAAGTAAGTAAGTAAAGTAAAGTAAAGTAAAGTAAAGTAAAGTAAAGTAAAGTAAAGTAAAGTAAAGTAAAGTAAAGTAAAGTAAAGTAGAAGTAAAGTAAAGTAAAGTAAAGTAAAGTAAAGTAAAGTAAAGTAAAGTAAAGTAAAGTAAAGTAAAGTAAAGTAAAGTAAAGTAAAGTAAAGTAAAGTAAAGTAAAGTAAAGTAAAGTAAAGTAAAGTAAAGTAAAGTAAAGTAAAGTAAAGTAAAGTAAAGTAAAGTAAAGTAAAGTAAAGTAAAGTAAAGTAAAGTAAAGTAAAGTAAAGTAAAGTAAAGTAAAGTAAAGTAAAGTAAAGTAAAGTAAAGTAAAGTAAAAAGTAAAGTAAAGTAAAGTAAAGTAAAGTAAAGTAAAGTAAAGTAAAGTAAAGTAAAGTAAAGTAAAGTAAAGTAAAGTAAAGTAAAGTAAAGTAAAGTAAAGTAAAGTAAAGTAAAGTAAAGTAAAGTAAAGTAAAGTAAAGTAAAGTAAAGTAAAGTAAAGTAAAGTAAAGTAAAGTAAAGTAAAGTAAAGTAAAGTAAAGTAAAGTAAAGTAAAGTAAAGTAAAGTAAAGTAAAGTTAAGTTAAGTTACGTTTTTTTGTGTTGTGGGCGGGCAGGATTAAAATGTCAGAAACACTCAATTGATGCCGTCGCGCCAATGATATGTGGGGCATGCTCCCACTAAAATAGACCTCCCCTCTTCTGCTGACTTCCACCCGGGGATCGCATTTGCACTACATTGAGGGTGGAGCCGTGATTATGGATAACAACCACAAAAGAAGCCTGCGTCTGGCTCTCTACCTATGACGCATAGAATTTACACGTTGGTAGTTAAGAAGTAAATAGAACTTCGAAAGTGTGCGATAATGTCGGGTGCATTACCGTCTTGTCCGCGTATGATATGGTCGTGAGTCATTAACTCCAGCGTCCGTAATTGTTCTCGGTATGTCTGAATCGACCTCCTCTGGAACACTGTTTCATGTTAGCTTTAGCACTTGTGGGGAAGTTCGGTGTGATCAGACGCGGCACAGGGCGTTAATGTTATTTTGCTCTAGCTGTCGGTACTGAAACAGCTCTATTGTTTGCCCTTCTTCGTCCTGCTTGTGTAGCGTACGCAATACTTGCTTGGAAAACTTAAGCATCCCAGCAAGGTTTTGAAAATAATACTGAAAGCACTAGTGTCCGCTCAGCATCTGGGAGAGGAGGTAATCCACTTCTCCGGGTTTTCGCCGTAAGGTTAAGGTTAGGGATAAGTTCCTGCGTCCAGCGGCCTTTAGAAAAATGATCCCATGATCGCTGCCATTCGTCAAGTGACGCCATTCGCTGTGCCATCTTTTGGTCCCTTGTAGGTTTTGCACCTTGCCTTGGATAGAGACGGTTTAGTTCACGTGCTCGGATATCCAGTGGAATTTTTCCCGCAATCACGCAAATTGCATCATCAGATACTGTCCGGTATGCACAGGCTACTCGCAAAGCACTCACTCTATAAACCTGCCTGGCCCTTCGTAGGTGTATTTCTCCGGCTTGGGACCAAATGGCAGCGGCATATAACAGGATGGAGTCTGTCACAGTAGATAGAAGTTTCCTTCTTGCACCTTGGGCTCCCCCAATGTTCGGCAGCAACCGTGTTAGAGCATTCGCAACTACGGCGCCTTTCGTACTGGCTTTCACCGCGTGCTCTTTGAAGCTCATGTGTGAGTCAATCATAACCCCTAAGTACTGAATAGCCGGCTTGAACTGGATATTGAGACCTCCGACATTTACCGTCAAGCTCTCCCTCTTCTTCTTTTTGCTCCAGAAAACTGCTTCCGTTTTTTGCGCTGCTAGCTGGAGTTTGGCATTGCATTTATAAGCAGTGCTCAATCCTCGTTATCGCATCGTTGCAAGTGAGTTCCACATCAATGACCTATTTTCCCGTTACAACCAGCGCAATATCGTCTGCGTATCCTACCAGTGTCGCATTCATGGGCCGCTCCATTTTGAGGATGCCATCGTACATTGCGTTCCACAAAGTAGGGCCGAGAACCGAGCCTTGCGTTACTCCGCCTGTCACTGTGTATATCTGAGGTCCATCGCGTCAATCAGTCTATTCCCAATATTATATTTGATATCAAAGCAAATTTATCTGTTTGCAAACGGAAATTCTTTATATTAAATTGCAAGAAAAACGTGAAACTTCTCTTGATCCCATTTTTCACTAGAAACTCGGAACGCTTAAAGTTTTGTACATCTTCTAATGTGGTCTACAAATCGCCGATTGATTATCAATAAAAAAACATTACTTACAGCGCCCTTCATTATGTTTCAGTATGTCCAGATGCTCATTTGAAGACAGTATTTATTGATCTGCTTCCGGGAGTCAATCCAGCTTTTATTCCAGTCCAGATAGTTCCATCAGCAACAATTTGCTTTTCCTTACGGTCACTGTCATACGGAGATGATGGCAATCTTCTTGATCTATATGCGTACATGCAGGATGTCCTCTTCTTCACTATTGCTGCCTGAGAAAAAACGTCCTTCTTCTATTTGTGATTGATCGTCAGAAATAGCTACTAGTCCATTTTCAGGATCAAAATCTCCTTCGTCAATATCGGGAAAATCTTTAGTTATATTTGTTATGTTCCCTAAAAGTATGGGTAATTTCAAACGTCCCGTACCGTTTTGACAGGTCGGCAGTTCTAGTGTTAAGGTGCCATCAGACGCGCTGAAATATTATGATACTGTGAAGAGTTGAGGGGTAGCCTGAGCCCTTACTGCAATCTCTTGGTTGGTAGCAGTGACTAGGCTCATATGTAGTAAAGTGTACTATACATTATCACGTCATCTTCTTGCACTTTCCTTACTCTACCTTTGATAAATTCTGTCTCTTAGCCATGAACAATTTCTTGCGAACAATTCATCAACTACAGCCCATAATGTCAGCAGTACGCTCGTCAAAGCGAATATTCCCTTTAGTCAGTCATCCCATGTGGAGTTCTTACTTTATTTATGTACAGAAATAATCTGTACTCCTGCAATACTTACTTTATTTCTCACTCTACAATTCATATCAATTTTCAGCGCTTTCTGCCATATTAGCGGAAAAGTGTTGATATGAAGGTAAATTTTACATTTGCACACACACTCACATCCCGGCAACGCCATACAAGCAACAAGCGATGATGCTGAGGCATAACGAATACAAAAATATTAACGGCACAAAATTATGCATACACTGAGTGAGCGTTACAGAAATCGTGCGAGAAAGTCAGCAAAGCAGACAAAATGACAGACAGGCAGACAAGCAGATAGAGTAAGAAGCGAGCAACGCGATGAAGTGAGAGTCCTCTTGATATTCAGTTGAGCTGTTTATAATGTCACAAAAGTAGGTACGCTTGGCGAGAAATATGTCGTGTCACGCACAAAACTTAAGACAACAAACCTTTTAACCTGCTGCTTTTAACTGACTGGCTGGCTCTTGCAGGCTTGACGCTCCAGCGGTATGCAGGTTGGCACGTAAGTAGGCAGCAAATAACCAGCTGCGTATAAAGCAGTTAATGTTGGCAGTTGCGCGGATTTGCCGGTACATATTTACATAAATATGTACACCCGTATAAGCGCTCTAAGCCAGCGGCATTAAATGTGGATACAACATGCGCGAAGTGCTGTAAGCAGCCGGCGCCATTATGTCAGGACACATTGCCACATGCGATTGCTGCAAAAGGAGTGTTACAGGTAGTCAGTGTGGTGCTAATATGCATGCACAGGTAAATTATGCCTTAAGAAATATAGAAATAACGAAGTAAGTGATAACAAAAAAACTTTTACGAAAACTTTTTCCATGTGCACGCATAAATTACACGACATGGCATGGATTTTTCAAGTGAAGTTTTTTTTGTGTTGTGTTTGTTTTTGTCTTGGCGCTTGAAGCCAAAAATGTATACATATAAAATAGAAATTTAGGGGCTGCTGAAATTCTCGTCGATTTTGTATTTTTTTTATTATTATTTTTTTTTTTTGTTTTCGTTTTTTGTAATAAAAATCCCAACAAATAAGCAACAAGACACATAAATGTCTATTAATGTTACGTTAAGTTTTATTTGTCTTTGAAGTTTGTAGAAATTGCCATCAATTTCCATTTACTAAGGGCATTTTAGCGTTTTGATCTAAGCAGCAAATGCAGAAGTTCACTTCTCATTACGAATATCTGATGTTCCAAAGAAGAAGAAGAAATACGTGCAGCAAGTTACGATTTATGTACAAACACATCTGTACGATAATAAAACTTTAAGGCCATCCTGTTGGCAGATTGAAAATATTATCGAAAAATTATTCCGAATCGTGTGGGCGATGTAACCAAATATCAGAAAGACTTTTTAAAAATTTGTTTAGCTGTTTATCTGCTTGTTTTCTTGTTTCTCTGGAACGGATGAAGCGAATTTCAGATTACTTTCAGTGATCAATAGTTAAACTTCTGAGCAGAATAAAGGTAATATTTTTTACATGTATCGCATATTTAGGTACCTCTAAAAGATAGGTGAACTAAAATTGTTCTACATAAAATTGTACTTCAGATAGAAAGGGCAACGCATTACAGGGAATACGCGATTGGAGTATTTTTTGGCATATCTGAAACTTTCAACAAGGTTTCAAACGAGGGAGTGATTGAGGATCTACTACAACTTGACACTCATCCATCGATACAAAACTGGAATGGTAACCTATTGAATTGTAACACAGTGGTAACAGAATAGGGTTCTTTGGTCATGTATCGGAGAGCTAATAGAGTTACACCATAACGAGGTGTGGAGCACCCTCCTCTACTGTGGACTCCACTAGTAAACAAAATCTTATTTAAGGGAGGAAACCGGCTTAGGAGACCGAAATTTTGGTGTTCTTCGTGAATTTTTTGAACAAGTAAGGAATAATCAGCAATTGTTGAAACTTGGAGGGTATTTAACTCATATTTTTAAGTACACTTTAAAATTCTTTCAAGCCATTTCCGCCGGAAATAGTGGCGTTAGAGCATGTTGTCCATGGACGAGTATCTTGCTGGTGGGCATTCCTGAAACTGCAATTTTTCTCCGTAATCAACAACAATGTTTTTTTTTTCGTTAACCACATGTTTTCTAAAAATATGAACCTAATTTCGATAAAATAATATTGAAAATTGCATATCTTTGAGGCGATTGAACACAATGAAATTTTTTCATACCATATTTTTTCATCTATTTTGCTTAAAAAAAATATTTTTAATGATAATATAATCCCAGAATTAGGTTCATATTAATAAGGATTGAATAAGCAATAATCCGAAAAAAATGTATAACGATTGGTCGATAACTTTTTGAGCTAGAGTGCCCACCAGTTGAAAAAAGTAGTTTCGAGAAAAACGTCGTTCTAACTAACGCGCGCTATGGTGCGGAACCGAAGGGCAGTCACTGAAGTTTTCATAGAATCGTAAATAATGCTAATTTCGCTTTAAAATTTTTCCCACATATTGTTGAGTAGTTGTACTAACAATTTATGCAATAAAAAAAAGTCGATTATTTGATAAGTTTAAACTGATTTCCCCTCTTAAAATGAGAAACGAAAGACCAAAGTTAACTGCTTATGCGGATGACCTGACCATCATCACCTCAGCAAGATGCCTAAGCCCTGTGAGTCAAATTCTTGAAGAGAATTCTTCAGAAAATCAGCAAGTGGGCAGTTGAACCGGGACTTAAAGTAAATCCTGAAAATACAGACTCAGTTCTGTTCGCTAGGACGCACAAGATTCTGAACTGGACCACAACTAGGCTGGATAAACTAACGTAGAAGCTCAATGTGGATGAAGAAACGAAGATTAAGTGGAAGAGGGTATTGAAGCTGCAATACTCTTTTCGGAATTAGGCTATGAACATTCATACAACTTCCCACTGTAGTATGTTCCAAGCTGAGATCTACGCAGCAATGAAAGCAGCAAACTAAGCCACAGAGAGTACTCCGTTGAACTCTCAAACAAACTTTTACATTAACAGCCAAACAGTCATCAAAGCAATATCGGCTGTATTGAAAAACTCACACTACGAATGATAATACCGGGACAGCATGAATGAGCTAGGAACTGAAAAACAAACCGTAATCTACTGGGTTCCAGAACACAAGGGAATTCAAGGTAACGAGAAAGTGGGTACACTAGTCAAAGCAGACGCAAATCTGCCTGTAACCAGCACGGCCAGTATACCTCTATAGACCTCTCTGCAAACAACGACTGGATCTAAATGCAGCAATGATTGAAGAAGCGAATTCAAAATGGAAAAGAACTAGCTCATGCAGGATCGCGAAAATCATGCTACGCAGGCACAATGCCAGGTCTACAAACTATATTTTATCTCCTTTCACGAAAAAGTGTAAACTTGTAGTGGCGATACTGATGGGATACCCTTTCTCTGAAGTACTAGCACAATATGTAAATGAAGTCAGCACGAAAGATACTTTGAAGCACCTATTCTGACACTGTCTTGCACTTATCAAAACACGAATAAACTACTTAGGCTCTGCATCATTACTTAAAACAAAATACAAAGGTCTTAAACTCCCCATAACACATACTGGGTATCACTATGGATCAATTTCTATGTGTGATCTATTGGATCAACCAAGCCCAATCTAACCCAACTTAGAGTGCCTCTAAGTTTCTGTCTCTGTCTCTGTCTCTGTCTCTGTCTTTGCTTCTGTTTCTGTTTCTGTCTCTATCTCTGTCTCTGTCTCTGTCTCTGTCTCTGTCTCTGTCTCTGTCTCTGTCTCTGTCTCTGTCTCTGTCTCTGTCTCTGTCTCTGTCTCTGTCACTTTTTTCCTTTCCTCCTTGACTAGCTACGCTTTTACTTCCAGAGCTTTGAATACAATGGACTGTTTAGCCTGAGGCTTTTCAGAGTTACCATTTCCTCCATTCTCTTTTCCCTCGACTCTCTTTTTAAAATTTACATTTCAATACGATGGCTAGGCCACGTTATGAGAATGGACAGTTCAAGACCAGAAAGAAAAATACTGGAGGCGAATGCTTGAGCAAATAAAGCAAGAGGAAGACCAAGATCGAGACGCATAGATGAAGCGAAGTAAGTTCTGGAACAACTTAAACAGGGGAAGTGGCAGAAAATGGCAACGGACAAAGCAGCGTGGAGATTTACTGTCACAGCAGACCGAAGGACTGTCAGCGGACGCTGTTAAGGAAAAATTTTGAAATTTTAAAATTTAGTTCAAATTTGTCAAAGTCGTTATTGGTTGGATGACTGTTACCAGCTTGTTTAATGTCATTTACGGCATTACTATATCCAGTCTGTGCGGCATAAAAATCGTATTAGGCTGTTGACATCTAAGCCAGACGGTTGTTTGAGACTCTCGAAAAGTGGTTTTCCCAGAGCTCACATTCAACTCCGGTTTAGCATTAACTAAATTTTTATTTAACAAAAATAGATTAAAAACACAAACAATCAGTAGCCGAAACTTGTCTTCTAATTTTGCAGCGAAGTGCATTAACGCTGCTAATGTTGCTGCTACTTCTAACTTATGACCGTCAAAGGTGGCGCTGTTACAGAGACGTGAATGCGCTGACTGGTTGATTAATGACAGGATATATGAACTTTGTCTTGCTTCCGTGCACCAACATGCAGACATTCACTTAGCTTCTTTATCTAGCTCAGAAGTTCGGCGCAATTACTGAGACCAAAGTCATCTACTTATGGTATACCTCATCAGCCTACATGACTTTCTACCCTTCAGTGTACGTATTTTTGCATGCTGTACCTCTAAATTATGCCATGAAACCACATTCATTTTCTCACCTACACTCACCTGACCCAATAACTAGTATAATAATTCATACCAATCGCTTATTATGGATCACACATTGCAATCATTATTTTGGTAAATCTCATATTTCTTTCACTCAAAGTCTGCTTTTGTTGCCGCATTTTCGCTTAATATTCTTTTCACCATTTACTCCGTAGTTTTTGGTTATTTATATCGTAATTTTACCTTTAACTTCCCTAGACACTCACCTTGTCATCATTCAATTCGTGCTACAACATCTGCACACATATTTTTTACCCACTCACCTCCTAGCAGTGAACATTACTTATACGCCCCGTCGTCTCTCGTATGTGAAATTTATATGAAAATATGTACTCATATATTGGCTGGTATACTGAGCATTAAAGTGTGAATACGTAGGAAAAAAGCATAGAAGCAACAAGTCTGTCAACATGTCCGCGCTTCGCTTGTACCAGCAAGAAGCCGCTACCCCTCAACTCGGTCTTCTCTACCCACCTACGATGTATGCTGAACTGCAGATATTTCGCTCTGAATTTTTAGTATTTATTTACTAGCACAATATTTCACTTCCCAAACTTTCTCCATTGTACCATTATTACCATTTTTCTGTATTTTCGTATTTTCGTAATCCCCCCAATTTTCCTCGGCCACCTCTTGCCAGCCAACTTTACGTATGCATATATTTTTCGCCTTTGTGTAATTTTTTCGGATTTTCGAAGAAATATCTGTTGGGTATGCATAAATACACATTTATTTGTGGTTTTGGTTTTCCGCCCCATTCTACGTCTCTTTCACTTCCCGCTGTGGTCATGAACCAAACAATGCACACACATACAACTGGGTTCGCAATAATAGCAGCGCGACGATTTGGAAGTTTTGAATATTGTATTTATTTAAATTGAACTTTATTTCATTTTTTCGTTTCGCGAACGTTGTGCCATACAAATTTTAAAAAATCCAGCAATACTTGAAAAATTTACAAATGCAGCAAAAATTAAAAATTAAATTTGAAAAATTCTGTAAAAATTTAAAAAATCCAACAAAATTTAGAAAAGTCAATAAAATTTGAAAAATCGAACAAAATTTTAAAAATTCAACAAAATTAAAAAAAAATCAGCAAAATTTAAAAAATCCAACAAAATTTAAAAAAGTCAATAAAATTTAAAAAATCCAACAAAATTTAGAAAATCCAAAAAAACATTTAAAAATTCAGCAAAATTTAAAAAATTCAGCAAAATTTAAAAAATCTAACAAAATTTAAAAAACTCAATAAAATTTAAAAAATTCAGCAAAATTTAAAAAACCTACAAAATTTAAACAATTCATTAAAAATTTAAAAAATCCAACAAAATTTAAAAGGTCAATAAAATTCAAAAAATCCAACAAAATTTAGAAAACTCAACAAAATTTTAAAAATTCAACAAGATTTAAAAAATTGAGCAAAGTTTAAAAAATCCAACAAAATTTAAAAAAGTCAATAAAATTTTAAAAATTAAACAAAATTTAAAAAATTCAGCAAAACTTAAAAAATCCAGCAAAATTTTAAAAATCCAACAAAATTTCAAAAATTAAGCAAAAATTTTAAAAATCCACAAAACTTTATGAATTCAGCAAAATTTAAAAAATCCAACAAAAAATTCAAGAAAATTGTAAAAATTCAACAAGATTTAAAAAATTCAGCAAAGTTTAAAAAATCCAACAATAAAATATAAAAAATTCAGCAAAACTTAAAAAATCCAACAAAATTTTAAAAATCCAACAAAATTTTAAGAATTCAGCAAAATTTAAAAATCCAACAAAAAATTCAAGAAAATTTTAAAAATTCAACAAAATTTAAAAAATTTAACAAAATTTAAAATAGTCAATAAAACTTAAAAAATCCAACAAAATTTTAAAAATCCAACAAAATTTTAAGAATTCAGCAAAATTTAAAAATCAAACAAAAAATTCAAGAAAATTTTAAAAATTCAACAAAATTTAAAAAATTCAACAAGATTTAAAAAAGTCAATGAAATTTAAACATAAACAAAATTTAAAAAATTCAGCAAAACTTAAAAAATCCAACAAAATTTTAAAAATCCAACAAAATTTCAAAAATTAAGCAAAAATTTAAAAAATCCACAAAACTTTATGAATTCAGCAAAATTTAAAAAATCCAACAAAAAATTCAAGAAAATTGTAAAAATTCAACAAGATTTAAAAAATTCAGCAAAGTTTAAAAAATCCAACAATAAAATATAAAAAATTCAGCAAAACTTAAAAAATCCAACAAAATTTTAAAAATCCAACAAAATTTTAAGAATTGAGCAAAATTTAAAAATCCAACAAAAAATTCAAGAAAATTTTAAAAATTCAACAAAATTTAAAAAATTTAACAAAATTTAAAAAAGTCAATAAAACTTAAAAAATCCAACAACATTTTAAAAATCCAACAAAATTTTAAGAATTCAGCAAAATTTAAAAATCAAACAAAAAATTCAAGAAAATTTTAAAAATTCAACAAAATTTAAAAAATTTAACAAAATTTAAAAAAGTCAATAAAACTTAAAAAATCCAACAAAGTTTTAAAAATCCAACAAAATTATAAAAATTCAGCAAAAATTTAAAAAATCCAAAAAAATTTAAAAAAGTCAATAAAATTTAAAAAATCTAACAAAGTTTTAATAATCGAACAAAATTTTAAAAATTCAGCAGAAATTTAAAAAGTCCAACAAAATATTCAAAAACCAACAAAATTTTAAAAATTCAGCAAAATTTAAAAAATTCAGCAAAATTCCAAAAATCGAACAATTAAATTAAAACTTTAAAAACTCAACAAAATTTTCAAAATTCAGCAAAATTAAAAAAAAATAAAACAAAAATGTAAAAAAATGCACCAAAGTTTTAAAAATCCAACAAAATTTCAAAAATTCTGTAAAATTTAAAAATCCCAACAAAATTTAAAAAATCCAGTAAAATTTTAAAAATTCAGCAAAATTTCAAAAATTCAGCAAAATTTAAAAAATCCAACAAAGTTTTAAAAATCCAACAAAATTTTAAAAATTCAAGAAATTTTTATTAAAACTTTTCACTCAGAATTTTGAAAAAAATTTGTGTATGTAATTTCATAGCCAATTTACTTTTGGCAAAATATTATAAAAATTTGAAGTGCCTCAAAAGTCAGTGCGATGAAATTTTTTTTTTGTTTCGTTGTGTATTTTAAAAATTCAAGAAAATTTTAAAGATCTAACAAAAATTTAAAAAAATCCGACAAATTTTTTAGAATTCAACAAATTTTCATCAAACTTTCCTACTTCTTAATCAAAATTCGAAGGAACTTCTGTGTATTCTGAATGGTTGGTTAATGACAAAATTTTAGGAATTTAAAAAAAATCAGTTAAAGAATTCAAACAAAATTTAACAAATTCAAAAAAATTTAAAAAATCTAACAAAGTTTTAAAAATCCAACAAAATTTAAAAAATTCAAATAAATTTAAAAAGTTCAATAAAATTTAAACAATCCAAAAAAATTTTTAAAATTCAAATAAATTTAAAAAAATTCAATAAAATTTAAAAAATCCAACAAAGTTTAAAAATCCAACAAAATTTAAAAAATTCAATAAGCCTTAAAAAAGCCAGCAAAGTTTTAAAAATCCAAAAAAAATTTAAAAATTCAACCAAATTTTAAAAAGTCAATAAAATTTTAAAAATTCAACAACTTTTCATCATAATTTTAAACCTTTTAATCAAAATTTTAGAAAAATTCTGAGTTGCAGTTTCATATCCAATTCAGTTTTGACAAAATATTATGAAAATTTTAAGCCCCTCAAAAATCATTTCGATTTTAATTTTCGTTCTGTTTTTTGCTGGTGGATTTGTGCATTTTATCGTTATAAATAAATTTGAGCATTCAATTATGGAAAAAAATGCGTAGCAGCGTAGACAAAAAAAAATTATAAAATTTTTGGATATTTTTTTTTCTTTTTTTGCAGGCATTCTTCTGCATTTTCTCCTTATAAAAAAATCGGAGGCAAAAAAAATTGTCAAAAATTAGAAATTTTTTATCTTCTTTTTCTTCTTTTTTTGTAAGGATTTTTGTGCATTTGCTCCTTATAAAAAAATTTCAACATTTGATTATGCAAAAAAATACATAAAAAAAATTATCGAATTTTGGGATTTTTCGGGTTTTTTTTTAAAGGTATTTTTGGGCATTTTCTGCTTATAAAAAAATTTCAACATTCGGTTATGGAAGAAAATACATTAAAAAAGTTACCAAATTTTGGGATTTTTTGGGTTTTTTAAGGCATTTTTGTGCATTTTCTGCTTATAAAAAAATCGTAGGCAAATTTTTTTATCTTGTTTTCTTCTTTTTTATCAGGCAAATTATTTTTTATCAGACATTTTTGTGCATTTTCTCTAATTTCGGTAAAAATTCCGAAAAAAAATGTATATGAAATGTGTTTTTACCAAAAAAATTTAAATTTTAATGAGAATTTGCTGATTGCTCTAAATTTTGTACAAAGTTTGAAGCTCTGAGTTAAATGGTTTTATTGCACTGTACTTTTATAAAAATATATAAGGGATTAAATATAAAATAAAAAACAACAAATAACATTTTTCTAGAAATTCTGACCAAAAATGTTTAAATCACTTTACAATACATCGCGCTGCTTTTATTCTGAACAGAGCTGTACCTGCACACGCATTACGAACGCTCACACAGCAAACGACAAAGACGATTCTGCCACCATTCAGTGCGAATTTAGCATCTTGACCTTTTCCAAGTAGTTGGAGTGAGCAAGCCAAAAACGAATAGGCGAAGCGAAAGTGAGTGCGCAAAAGTGAAAATTTATGCATTAAAGCATTGCACGCACACACACACACACTCTGAAAACCATACAAATAAATCGAGTAGCATTTTAGCCAAGCGAAAGGAGTTGAAGCAAATTTTCCATTATAACATTTTTGCAATTGTTCCATTTTTTCTCCCTTTTTTTGTGAATTTACGAGTTGCAATTTTTTTCACTTACCTCCTATCCTCCTTTTCCATCTCCCTTTGTTTGCTTGCACTTATTGTTGCTTCAAGCTTTTGCCTAATGTGCGTTCTTTCAGTACTTTGTAAAAATTTGCGTGTGTGTGTGCGTACTTTATGGGGCTTTGTTGACATTTGCATTTCCAGCATTTCCTTTGTTTATTTTGAATTCCACAAAGTACGGTCACTGTTTTTCAATCACTCACCAGTTCGAGCGAATATTATGCGGAAGTTTTTGTGTTGCAAATTTTAATGCTTTTCACCTTTTTAGTATATCATGAATGTGTGCACGTGTGTGTGTGCGTGTGTGCACTACAAATGAAAGCTCAATAATAGGTAACATGAGAATAGATTTATGCCCAAGCACATTAATGTTTGCATAACGGTTGTTTGTAATAGAAATATCATACCAAAATACCGAACATGAAGAAAAGAAGGATTTCATATGGGAAGAATTCTGGGGCTAAAAATGGCGGAATAACCAAGAGCTTACATTTGCATGAAAAGGAGTTGCTTGTATGCCACGATGTTTGTACTTGGTAACCCTAGAAAACTAGCTGTAACGACAAAATAACGTTGGGGTATACCGCCAGCTTCATCAGAAATGGGAAAGGCCTCACTGCTATTCCAACAACATGCATTGCCACTTGTCCCTCAGTGTATACTACCCTTAGGACATTTGTTATTTCTTTATTTATTAATGATATCTGTTCGTACTTTTCCTTTGCTAAGAATCTTCTCCATGCTGTTGATCTAAAAGTTTATGGTGAAATAAGAAATTCATTATTCAGCCGCCTTACAGTCTGTTGTTGTTGTTGTTCAAGTGGTTGAGTATTTCTACTGAAATAATCCTAATTAGAGACCGGCATCGTTTTACTACCACTGTCCTTGTATGATGATGTCATGTTTTTTTGTTTCTTTTTCTAAGTCAGATCCACTTTGTGAGATTCAAGTATAGCAGCAAATTCTTTATCTCGATGTCTGAGATTTCCTTAATTTACTGTAAGAACAACTTACCGAAGGAGCGAAGTCGTGCCCTAGCTAGTCCTGGGCATTCACATAAGTAGTGGAAAAGACTTTCCTTCATCCCTTCCGCTTGACAGCTTCTGCAGATGGGATTGAAGGGGAGGTTGAATCTGGCTGCATGATCCCCTACTTTCTAATGACCTGTGAGCGTTGCAGTGATGCGTGAAATGTTTAATCGAGAACATCCTAACAGGTGATTCGTCCTTTGGAGTTTGTACGACGGCCATGCTCTCTTTGTTGTAGTACATGTAATTAATTGCTTCCATCTTCTTTCAGCTAAAGCATGATAGTGTGAAGCAATGGATGCTTTTATTGTGTTCAGTATGGTAGAGACTGCCACCGCCTCTGCTATGTCTAGTGTCGAACCTCTTCTTGCTAGCTCATCCGCTATCTCATTACCCCGTATATTCCTATGGCCGGACACCCATATCAGAGTAATTTGAAGCCAACGACTAAGTAATTCTAGTTCCTCTCTACACTGTAAAACTAGTTTGGATGAAATGGAGTTGGAGTCTAAGGCCATGATAGCTGATTGACTGTCTGAAGAGATATCTACTCCTGCAGCAATTTCTTTGTAGTAGTTTAGTGATTTGCATGATTCTCTGATTGCTCACGGCAGAACTATGGCTGGCAGAGTTAGGAAGTCAAATTAATTTGGATAAGTTGAGCGGCTCCGAATGAAAGCCAGCTCCCACACCACGTACATCCTAGAACCATCAGAGTAGATTTCAATATCGTATCTCCCAATCACCTTCCCTTTTCTCCATTCGGCTCTCGGTGGAAAACGTACCGTAAAGTCTTTCTTGAAGTTAAGGTCGAGAACTGTGTAGCCTGACCTGGTTTTGAGCAGTGAGGGTCCGTGTAGGAGGATCTTACTGTGACCGTACGATCTTGTTGTCCAGCTTCCTATGTCTCTGAGTCTCACCGCACTGTAAGTTGCTATTGTTGTAATGTGTAAATCTAATGGTAGCAGATGAGTTAATACATTGAGCGCTTCAGTAGGACTGGTGCTAAGCGCTCCTGTAGTTAAGATACACTAGTGCCGCATATATTAGTATTGGTCTTACAATGGCTGTGTAGAACCAATTGTATAGTTTTGGTTGGAGACCCCATGCCTTGTGATTAGTCTATTCCATAATATTGAAAAATGTCATAAAATCACTTTTTCTCCAGTAATTTTAGAGAGTTTCTTTGATTCAATGCTCAACTTTGACACGCATTTAAATTATGCTATTTCCAGTTCACTTGCTATGCTCGCTTTTGCAAGACGCCACTCTTCGCACCCATACACTCTTAAGATATTTACTCTCCGTTTTTTCGGTCAAAATTCGATTGTGCCGCTTTTATCATGCAGTCCATATAAATCGAGTGGAGAGGGTTCAAAAAATGCACTCACTGCATTCACTCAATTTCTCAGATCCGGAACCGCCGCTGTCGATGTATAAGTCTTTTCCCATTTATCTTTGATTTTATTAATGTTGAAACTAAGTGCCCGGTTCTTCTAGGAATAATACAGTTTAATATTCCTTACAGAATTTTTGTCGATGTAAGATTTTTAGAGTTGACTTTAGTAAGATTAAATAGCGAATATAATTATCTCTCAAACTTTTTGGATTTGGACCTTTTTGGGATCAAAAAGGTATTTCAAATGCAATGAAAAAATTACTTTCTATGTAAAAAATCTAAATAATACTTCGCAAATATTAGTTAGTTAGTTAGTTAGAAGTACTCGATGCCACTTTATCGACAAAAAGAGTGGTAAAAAACTTAGGGGTGCAACCAGACACAAGGCTAAGTTACTGGGCGCACATAAATCATGCTGCCAAAGTAAGCGGCATGTTAAGTAAGCTCATGGCAAACCTTGGAGGTCCAACACAGGACAAGCGAGAACTTTTAATGGACACGACGAACTCGATTCTCTTATACGGATGCGAAATATTGCCAGATTCGCTAAGGGTGCAATGCCGGCGGAAAACTCTGCAATCTGTGCAACGCACCTGCGCTCTCAAAGTGGCTTCTTCATACAGAACAGTATCTGAAACAGCGGTTATAGTTACCAGCGGAACCATCCCTATAGATATTCTAGCACAAGAGCGCAAACGGAGATGGGAGGTAAAAATCTCAGGAATCCCAGTACCATGCTTCTACGATATTAGAGTTCAAACGCTCACACTCTGGCAAGCAAGATGGAACTCTGAACGGCACAATAGATGAACAGCGAGGCTAATATCCGGTCTAAAAAAGTGGGTAGAAAGAAAGGACGGTGAGGTAAACTACACTCGGTTTTTGTCCGGACATGGGTCCTTTGCAAGTATTTGTGGCGAATGGTCAAAGTGAGCCAACCAAACTGCATATATGGTGATACTGAGTATAATGATGCGGAGCACACCTTCTTTAAATGCGAGAGGTGGAACATAGAGAGTACAGCTCTGCAACTACCTTTTGATGTACTTACACCTGCAAAAATAATTGAGAAAATTGTGATAGACGAAGAAAAATGGAATGCGGCCGCAAATTTTGCGGAAGATATTATCCGAAAAAAGAAACGTGAAATCGAAAGTTATACATAGATTTCTCAAAACAGGCGACCCTGGACGCAGAGTGGGTAAGTAAGTGTCCTTCTTAGGACGCCGTCTTGGCCCTCTACCACGAAGCAGTCCCGGGGTGAAGGGAAAAATCCAAGAGAAGAGGAGATATATTTTAAGTGGAATCACCACCCACGTGCGTAGTGACGGTTACTATATGGTGTGAAGGCTTTTAACTCCACCTCACCACCAAAAAACAAAAAAAAACAAAAAAAAAAGGTTTGGTTGATAATTCGAATTGTTCTCCACTTTTTAATCTTAAATATTGTAAAATTTTTATTTTAGTTCTAAATTAGTATCTTTAATCGCTGCTCGGAGTTTATTTTTGACATTAATGAATACATAAATAATTAACTAAACATTAACCACAAAAGTTTCAAAAAACTGCAGCTGGAGCGACAGCCTTAAACTGCTTATAAAACCGGGACGCTCCGTTAACGCAGATCCGACTGGCAGATCCCTCTCTTGCGAGTTCATCTGTGTTTGCGTTTCCTTTCATATTCCGATGTGCCGGGACCCAGATTAAGGTAACTTTATGGTTTTCACTCAAGGTGCTAAGGCTATTTCTGCTTTGATCCAACAGTTTAGTGGTTGTTGCTGCCGAATCCAGTGCTTGGATTGCAGCTTGGCTATATGAAAGAAAAGCAATATTGCTCTTGAGAGCAATTAGTAACCTACAAGCTTCCTGTATTGCCAATACTTCCGTTCAAGTGCTACCATCGTTTTTTATTTCTGATACTGAATCAACTTTTCAGCTATCTTCAAATTTAATTAAATTTCTAGCAATTTTCTCAATTTTCTAACAAATTTCCTGATAAAATGAAGTTATTTATGGAAGAAGTACAAATATTGCATACGACAACGCGGCCAGCAAAACCATAGGAACAATCAGATGAATACATATGTATGTGTGTATGCGTGTAGATATGTATTTTTGTATATCGAGTACAAAATGTTTGCGGTTCACTTTGCACTTCACTTTACTTTTCATTATGTTTTCCATTATTTTCTAGAAAACATCCGTTCCACCGCATTCTAATAAACTCAATTGTGGCACGTCGTTGGCGTTGGCTGCTGCTCGTGTCAGGTAGTTGTTTAATAAGTTGCTTTATGCTGCGCCAGGCTTTGCTGTAGTAGTATTTGTTTATCTGAGTGCTCCGCTGTAGCTGTCGCTGTTTGTGAGCGCACTATCTCAGCATGTTACTTCCGCTACTTAACTTCCGTTTTCCGGTGACAGAGAAAACACATAGCCGAAGAGAATGGCACAAATGGGAAAAGAGAAATAAAAGGCAACGCCAAACAAGCAGGCAGGCATTTGTTCGACAGCATTGCATTATTTTGTGCTTACAAATATATTTTTGTTGTATAGTAAATATTGTACATACAAATGTACGAAAAAACAAAAAAACATTCGTTTGTTTCTTTGTTCGGGTCTGCGCGAACGCAGTGAAGTAACCTGTTGCCCACCAAAAGGCGCGCTGTTATTTTGTAGGCACCAAACAGAAGCCATTGTGAAGCGTAACTGCTTGTAACTGTCAAGGCTAAGCTCGTATACATGCACAAACATAAAGGGTGGTTAAATTTCAAGAGCCGATGTTGAATGTGAATCACACCTAAACGTCAACGACACCGTTGGACTTCTTTCTTTCATGTTATTTGAAAGAAAAGGTGTACGTCGATAAGCCAGCAACAATTCAAGAGCTAAAGGATGAGATAATTCGGCACATTAACGGCATAGAACCTCAATTATGCCTCAGTGTCATGGAAAATTTGGACCATCGGATGGAGGTGTGCTGCGGAGGCCGCAGCGGTTATTTAGCCGACATTTTATTTCATACGTAATTGAACTATACTAAACTTATCATAATAAAGAGAAATGACAATAATTTCCTAAAAAAATGTATTTTATTCAAAATCAACACCGGCCCTTGAAACTTAACCAGCCTTTAGATAAGGAACTATTTGCATTTGGTGGTCTTTGAAGGTGTGTCGCCGAGGCCGCAGCGGTCATTTGGCCGACATTTTGCTCCGTACGTAATTGAGCTCTACCAATATTATTATAATAAAGAGAAATGATAATAATTTCCTAAAAAAATTGTATTTTATTCCAAATTAACACCGGCCCTTGAAACTTAACCACCCTTTATAGAATTGTATAAACTTTAATGAATACTTACACAACACTGAGCTGAACAATAAGTATTTATGTGTGCCACTGTTGTTGTTCGTAGCCATTTCTGCTACTCGCCTGATATTCTCTTCGTCTGTTTGTTCCAATTAATGGCCACAATGCCATAGAATTTTCCGCACAATACATGCACAAATACATACGCACTCACAATTGTGCGAACAGACATCTAAGAATTGAATAGTAGCACAAAAAGTAAACATTGTCGATTTTCCAAATATTGTAACATTTTTCTTAGCTCAGCAGCTGTCTCGATTTAATTATAACAACTTTTCGTGCTAATTGTTAAAAGTGTATTGGTATATGAATTAATTTATCCATTGGCAGTCGGTGCGTGCTGGCCGGTCTCTGACACATGTCAAATGCACGCATTTCATTGTAAACTATTTTATTTCGAACATTTCAATTAAATATTATATTAAGAAGAAAACTGCAATACAAATACAAAGAGAAAATTACCATATTTGATAGTGGGCAGATATTTTCCAAAATAAATTGGTAGATATTGTTTTAATTAATTTCGAAAGCTGCAAGCACTTTGCATGTAAATGACAGATCTTCGAGTGCAAGCGAGGCGAGGCGTATTTTTAAGTATACCAAAAATATATGCAATTCCGAGAAAAGGTACACCCACCCGTTGACGTAATGCGACTGAAGAACAATGCAAGGATATTTTTGATACCGAATAAAATTTTCCAATATGACGAAAAAGCAGCTTAACAATTTGGAGCGTACCTGCTGCCTACAAGCCTAAGGATATATAGGGTTTTCCAATGAGAGGTGTTATTTTGATATTCACAGAAAAAAGCAATTTTTTAATATAAATGATCGGGTGTTTATTTAATTATAAAGCGGAGAGTATGCCGTTAATAGTGGAAAATAACATGAGGCAAATGACCCTCACGACCACGGTTACAGGACAATATCCTTTTCATGAAATTTTCCATAACCGAATTGCAAAGTGGCTGTCCTATGTGCTCGATAGCCTCACGAACTCCACCTTTGAGGCCTTGAATCGACCCTGGGCTGTCGGCGTAGACCTTCTCTTTTACGAGGCCCCAAAGAAAAAAGTCACAAGGTGTTAAATCACAAGATATCGGTGGCCAATTGTGGAAAACCCTTTACTACGGAAAAAAAGATTGACCTCGACACAGTGTAACAAAGCAGAGCCGCACAGATAGAGACACAAGAAGACGAGCCTATAGCATGAAAGCTGGTTACAAAAATGGTGAGCCCAGACGTGGGTGAATAGAATTGATCCTTTATGGATGCCGTTCTGGGCCCTCCCGAAGTAATATATAGAAAGCAGTTCCGGGAAGGGTGTCTTCCCAGAAGGAGAGGAGGGATTGTTTTAGTGGCCACACCACACGACCCAGTACACAAGGGCCGCTGTAAGTGCGAAGGCATTTTGAAACCTACCTCACCCACCAAAAACAACAAAAAAAATAATCAAGCAGGATAAAAATGCAAACACAAAATTATTGGAAAAATTGTTACTTTCATTTCGTTATAAATTTTTTATGTACAACATCGGCTTTAAGTAAATGAGTTGTTCGCTCACCATTAATAAATATATAAAATCCATTAACAACTCTGCATACTAAAGGCATTTAGTTGTAGAAGGTCAGAATTTTTTACTTTGTTTATTTGATGTATTTGTACATCGAATCCATTTCAAGTTATCCAAGTATTTTGGAAATCATTTTTTAGTTACTGTATTTGTAGGCTTGACTACAATAAGAAGTAAACTGCAAAACTGTTGAAAAAATTAATACCTTTCAGATTTATACTGTGTTGAATATTTTAATATATCTTATTTTTTTTATAAATATTTTAATTTTTATTATTTTACTAATATTTCTAAAATAATAATATTTCTAAAAAATAGTTTTAATAAAAGTGTGTTTTTAATAAATTAGGTCTTTCTTTTTAAATTAATTTTTAGAGTTTTGTAAACTACTTTTTTTAACATTTCTACAAAATGATCTAATTTTTTATTTACATATTTTTTTAATTATTTTATTAATATTTAACTTTTTAATATTTTTTTTAATGTTTCTAAAAAAAAATTATATTTTTTATTAATATTTTAATTTTAATTATTTTATTAATATTTTTAAAAAATAATATATCTAAAAAATATTTTTATCAAAACTAAAATAATTTTTAAACACACATTTTAATCTAAACAATATTTTTATTAAAAATAAAGTAAATATAAAATTAATTAATAAAATGATTTTTTGTTATTAAAACTTTTTTTAATAAAAATATATTTATTTTTAATATACTTATAATTTATTTTTAATAAAAATATACTTTTTAATAAAACTATTTTTTAGAAATGTTATTTTTTAGAAATATTATTGTAATAAAATATTTAAAAAAATATGTAAATAAAAAATTAGATCATTTTGTAGAAATGTTAAAAAAAGTAGTTTACAAAACTTTAAAAATTAATTTAAGAAAAAAGACCTAATTTATTAAAAACACACTTTTATTAAAACTATTTTTTAGAAATATTATTATTTTAGAAATATTAGTAAAATAATAAAAATTAAAATATTTATAAAAAAATAAGTTTATTTTTTAGAAATATTTTTGTTTTTATTTTTATTTTCAATAATAATATTTCTTAGAACAAAAGATGTTTTTAATAAAATAAAATTTTTTGGAAAAAAAATAATTTAATTAATGAACAACTTTTTTTATTGTAATAAAAAAAAAATAAATAATTGGCGCGTACACTTCTGTTAGGTGTTTGGCCGAGCTCCTCCTCCTATTTGTGGTGTGCGTCTTGATGTTGTTCCACAAATGGAGGGACCTACAGTTTCAAGCCGACTCAGAACGGCAGATATTTTTATGAGGAGCTTTTTCATGGCAGAAATACACTCGGAGGTTTGCCATTGCCTGCCGAGGGGCGACCGCTATTAGAAAAATGTTTTTCTTTTTCTTTTAATTTTGCTTTCACCGAGATTCGAACCAACGACTCTCTGTGAATTCCGAATGGTAATCACGCACCTACCCATTCGGCTACGGCGGCCGCCGTTAGTTCTAAAAAATAATCTTATTTTTTTATTAATACTTTACTTTTATTTATTTTATTAATATTTCTAAAAACTAACATTTCTGAAAACTATTTTTTTTAAAAACGTATTTTTAATAATTTTTCCCTTTTAGCAAAAAAATTGAATTTTAGATTTTTAAATATATTAAGTTCTAAAAAGAAGAAAGAAATGTTTTTTTCATAATTAGGAAGAGAAAAACATTTTTTTTTTTATTTATTTTTTCTCTTTGGCAAAACAATTTTTTTTTTATTTTTGTTGATAATTTTTGGGACATTTGTTTTACATTTTTTACTTTTTTGATTAATACTGATTCATTTTTTTTTTTTGGCAAAAAAAATAATTTTTGTTTTTTTCGCTGAAAACATTGTATATTTTTTGTATTAAAAATAAAATTATTTTTTAAAAGAAAACTTGTTTTTGATAAAATTTTTTTTTTTTTTTTTTTAAATATAATTCTTAACGATTACATTTTTTAAATATTTCTAAAAAATAAACTTATTTTTTATAAATATTTTAATTTTAGTTATTCTATTAATATTTACAAAAAATAATATTTATAAAAAATAATTTTAATAAAAATGTGTTTTTAATAAATTTGTTTTTTTTTTCTGTTTGGAAAAAAATTAATTTTTAGAGTTTTGTAAACAGCAATATCTCAAGTTCTTTTTTGCATTTAGACATTTTTTCCATAATTAGGAAAGGCGGTAAAATTTTTTGTTTTTTTTGTTTTTGGAAAAACAAATTTTTTTTTATTTTTGATGAAAATTTAGGAAATTTTTTTAAAATTTTTTACTTTATCGATTAATGGCTCACCAATTTTGTTTGGCAAAAAAAACTATTTTTTTTTCCTTAAAATCATTGTATGAATGTTCAAAAGAACCAAAGATACATATTTCACTTTAGAAACTCTGTACAAAAAGGTTTAACATTGGCTAAATCCCACAATTAGGAATTGTTTACTTTTTCCGTTTACTTCCTCAAGCATGCAAATACATCAATCTTCAGAAAAATGCACGGCAGTGTCCAAAATAGATACTTCGATCATTTGACATGAAATCGCTCTGGTCTGAATATTTGCTATAAAACCAAATGGACTCAAATCTTATTGATATATATGCTAGTAATATTTTTTTATATAATAATAAATAATACTTTAATATAATAATATTTTTTACATACATTTTTTCTGTAAGGCCTGTAAAAATATTTTATTCATGGGCATCTGGAACTGATAAATACGTACATATGTATGCAAATATGCCAGCAAAGGTGGTTTGACAAGTGGCCTCTCTGGCATTTCATTATGGGCTCTCTCTCTCTCTGTTAGCATGGGAGCAATACATAAATAAAATAAATAATAAATTAATTAAGAACTGATTAATTGGGCGTATATCCAATATGCATATTTGTTGAACAAAGTAGTTTGCTTGAGGTTTCTTCCATTTACTATATTAGCAAAATTTATTGCGGTGCCAGAGCAGTACAACACTGCGGCAGAGCTCTTCCCACAAACCAACATAACTGTTTATATTTACAAATATCATATTCTCTTCTATTTCTTTGTATTCCTCTCTCTCACTCTAACTATCGCAACTATGTGTGTTTAAAGAAACTTCTATTTATACTTCTTTCAAGGACAACAATCAACTACATTTATATTTATATTTTAGCAATAAATATTTCCATGAATATTTTGCCTCAAGCAGAGAAACTTACTTGCAGTGTTTGTGGTCAATTTACATTGCGGTTGTGTTCGGCCATTGAAAAGACAGAAGTCTCCTGTGCTTCTCTGCGAATCGTTTTGTAACTGTACCGCTAGCAATGAAACCTTTTACTCAGAAAATAAATATAAGCGAAGGCCAAGTACTCAGCTGTGCAGCACAAATCGCCCAGTACACAAACATAAATTCTAAATGTTTACCCAACTAGCAAACAGGCAACTTAAAATGAAACTTAAACTAAAAAAGAAACAGAAACAAAAACTAAAGCGCCGCTATTTAAAAGATGCAAAAACAATGTAAATGAGAGAAGTGAGAAGTGAGTGTGCACGCCCTTGAAAATGCCGACAGTTTGTGAAATATTTCTTAAGAGAAAGAATTTTCTTCGCTCGCGGCAAGCAGCAGATATTTTAGTGATTAATCAAATCAAGCAAACTATTTGCAACTGAAAATAACAAATCGAGAGACACACCCGGCGTGCGTTGTGACAGCTCAACTTTTCTTGTTGTGGCATAACTTTAAGCGCAGTTTTAAATTTAAAGTTTGCTCAACTTCTAATAAAAATGGAAATGACGCAGCTAATCACAAATTTTTTGCACACAAATGCAGTAAATTAAAACTTTTTTATTGTATGACGGTATATTTTATCTTACAAATCAGGCATGCCTACATAGATGTATATAAATATTTTGGTGTATCATTCTGTGGAAGAGCGCCAGTGTTAGAAGTTGAGAATATTTCATTCGCCCGCCAACCACCAGTAATAAGCTGCGGCCGAGTTGCAAGTAAAATGGTTAAATTTTCCTGTGAAGCGATTTTTATAAATTAAAATCGTAAGCGATGTTACATTGAAGTTACCTAAGGCAACAACTATAAAACTTCGCTTAGTCCTTTTGGTGATTAGCGTAATTAGCTAAAGTTTCGCGTTTGTTCCGCCCACATTTTCACCAAGTGATGTCTTTGCAACCTAATCAATTATACTTTCTCTTAGGTTCCACTGTATGCCCTCACCCAAATTGGTAGCCGCTCAACTACGAGCATATCAGCGCATTAAACTATCATTTATTTGAAGTTAAAGAGCGCCAAATTTTGACATAGTGCTCTATTTAGGCAAACTGTCATAGGCTTCTGCTTTTGCTCACTGCAAGTGTTGTTTTTTTACGGGATGATGCCCGTGATGAGGAAACTCTCATGAGTACTGCTATACCGGCATAGCAGCATGCACGACTTGTAACTTTACAGCTACACATACATACTAAACACCTCCCCAGAAAGTATCACTCTCTCTGCAAGATTGCCAAAACGGTATGACCTCACGGGGATTTTTTCGAATAATCTTGAGATTTAATACATACTTCAATATTTATAAATTAAATTAAATGTAAAATGAAAGTTATTTTTGACAGCGTTCACATAAGTACTCTGGTAGCAAAATGGTACTCCTAACACACCATTCTGTATCTCTATCTCTGCTCAATGTCTTCTGGCAACAATTTTATCAGTTAGGTGCATATGTATGTGTGTGTGTGTCCTGAGGCCTTATGTACTTGTATCATATTTGCACTGTTGGAATATATATGTAAGTATAACAGAAGGAGTGTTCTTCAGTTTTTCGAGTGGACTGTAATACTTGGGTGCAAATTAGTTTTGACAAGATTGTTTACAATTTGTGACGGTTTGTTGTGCTGTTTTACATTTCCTCTTCTGTTTCGCCCCATTCTTACTTTGGACGCATTTAAGAAAGCAAATGAGTTTTCTGCTTGGAAAAAATAGTGGAGACGGTAAATATTTGGTGAAAACAACAAATTTTAGACGTTATTTATTTCGCTCAGTTGCCCTTAAAGGTAAAATTTTACGTGTAGTTTTAACTCAAAATCAAAAAAAAAAAAAAAAAATGGATCCAATAGCAAAATCCAAGGTTGACAGAAAAAAAAAAGAGGATGTCTGTAAAGTCGATTTACTGACGATAGTTTAACGTGACAACGTCATAAGAAAATACTAATGGAATGGTTGCAATTTTCAAAACAAAATTTTAATTTTATTTGTTTGATAGATATTTTACCTTTTTCAAGACACATTACACTCGAAACACCCCCTTTCATTTCCTACTTTTCCTATCATCGTCTTATTCTCAACAGAGAAATGGTTCATTACCATGCACACAGGAAGAAGGCATATGCAAATACAAATATGTGAATACAAAAGGGTCACAACTCAAAATGTACCTTGTGCTCAAATATGAGCGAGACGTTATCAATAAAACGGTGCGGGGATGACATATGGAAAATATAATTTTTTGTTTTTTGGTAGGACTGTTATAAGCTTACATGGCAAATTTCAGCGTGATATGTCACATAGTTTGTTTTCTGTGCTACTGTAAACAAGTCAAGCTCGAGTGTGGAAAATTTTGAGTTGTGCCCCTTTTGTATTTAGGGTGCGATATGCGCATATACATACGTATATATATCTACTCAAGTAGGAGAGAGCCAGATGTCGAACGTTGCCGAACGCGGGGGCCGATTGTGCTCTTGTCGTTCGTTCCGCGTTATCGCTTGCAGTTCAAGCAAGGCAACGACGATTGAGCAAGATAACGACACATTTTTTCTTGCGTGAAGCCGGCTAAATCGAATTATAAGACGTTATCACGTCAAAAAAACAGTAAAGCTCAGTGGCAAATCAATGATGATGTGGCGATGCTCATCGGAAGAAGAAGTGCAAGTGGAATATTTTAGATAAAAGAAGAAATATGTGCGGTGAACTATGCGAGAATATTTGATATGGTAATGCTTCCCTATACAAGAGAAAAAATGTCCCTACGATGGGAGTTAATATAGAAAAACTAGCAGGATTTTAAGAGAGAAGTGGTTCAAAAAAAAAAGTGAGTGTTGGCCATTCTATCGGCCATCGAAGTCTCTCAATTGAGCATCTTTGGGCAGAACTGTCCTTTCACCAAGAGTTAGCAAGTGGCGAATAGGTGAAGCAACTGGTACAAATTAACATATATTGGCAACGCGAGAAGAGAGCTGCCTTAAATTGCATGCCTAGGTAAGGCAGTGCTTAATACCAGTCTAATGAGCTATAGCCATACTCGCTAGCGGCGAATCTTACTCGATAACTTTGTTATTGCTCTTGCATGCAGATTTTTTGTCAAGTTAATTGAGCGTAGAGATGGCGAGCGGGGAAATGACGCATGCTGTGTTGCCCATATTCGACAAACCCATGTGTTTTTTTTTTAAATGAATTAAATCTTATACGGGAACAAATGCAAATCAATCCGGATAATTCGTTGTAAACTGGTCCGAGCAATGCCCAACTGTTCAGAACGGCGATTTTGGGATGTCCTTGGCGACGTCTCAACACTGGCGAGTACAAGAGCAATATTCTCAGCCGATCGCCTTGGTCGATTTTGATTTGGCCTCTTAGGATTAGAAGGACCTTTCGTACAAACGTTTAATGGTGTTCTTAGAAGGCGCACTTTTCACATTATTTAGTTTTTTATACGCACGTTGAGTTTTCACAATTGACTTCTTTTGTTGAATGTAAATTTCAACAATTTGGGAGCGCTCGCGCGGCGTGTACTGTTACATGGTAAAAATTTGCTTGGACTGACGCTTCCAACGCGGTATGTCAGTAAGCTATCTGACGTCTCTGTCAAAAGATACAGGGTCGCCAGATGGGTCCGTCGAGTATTAGCAACCCTGTAGAAGAAACCTATACATATGTATTTTCTGACAGTGTATATATATGAATAGCCTTGGAAGCGTGTAAATATTCCGCTAAAATAGAAAATTTTATGTAACACAAAATACCTACCAACAGGTAATAAATATTTATTACGTAAATATGTAACACTGGTAAATAATTACCTGTGAAAGTAGCTTTTATTACAAATACCCTTTAACGGCAATGGATATGCAAATATACCAAATTACACTGGCATCCATCACCTATGAAATTTCACACGTGCACACCTTCCCATATGCACAGATTCGCGGGAACAATTTCTTTTGTAACTAAAAAAGTTTGATCTCTCCACTTGGCATAGCAGTAACACCTCCACGCTTTCAAGCATTCTAGGATTGTTGTGCGAAATTGAAGGCGAAGCAAATAGCCGTAGGTGTTGCAGCAAAAAACTTTGTGATACAAACTTTATCTAATTTTTTCGCTGTTTGCAATTTGTTTGGCATTTCCGCACCTTGGCGCCCCGGTTACTATTGGCACACGTACGCACAGGCGAGGGTGTAAAACTTATTGGAATGGCAAGTGGAATTTATAAGCGGAAAATATTTACGAGCATAAGCTGCGCAACGTCCGTCCATATAATCGTGTAGTGCATATGAAGTTGGAGATGCGGGAAAGGGTATGAAAGCAAATATACAGGAAAGGTGCAGTGGCGTCACATTTTCAACAACAAGCGAAACTAAACGAGTGATGGTGGGTGGGTAAAGTGGCGTAGGCAACATATGAAAAATATTGAAAAATAAGTTCAAAAGGCTTGAGAGGTGGTTGTAAAATGATTGCAGAGTTTTTTATGATTTCTGTGCTTATTCGTATTTGATCTGCTATCATCAAGAAGTGTGTCGGATGCTTATGCGAAAAACAAGATGAACAACATTTAAAACAAATACCAAGCCAATTTACTTTGTTGCTTAAAATACAAGGTATGTGCGTAAGAACCGTTCAGTATGAAACATCCAACTTGTTTGCGCCAAGGCTAAGATGTGCGAATACGAGTAGGTTTCGTTTGATTGTGCTCCAGAGTTTTCACATTTAAGCTTGATATTGAATTTTAAATTACCAAAATATTGGAGCTATACTTTTATACCCTACGTTTGTGCACAAGACTTTTCTGGCTGCCCACATTTATGATTGCTTCATTTATTACGAAACATTCATCGCCTACATCAGCATACATCAGCCTAAGTCATCGCTAACTCCTTCATCTGCCAAGGTACACAAAGTTGAATCGGCAATTGAAGAGCCGAGAATGTTTATTATTGAAGAGTTGTTAGCTGTTCTGACGAGAGAGTGATGCAGAAAAGCGTTGAGTTGACTGCTGAAACGGCAAATTTAAAGCGGTCGAATACCGCAATTGAGAAGAAATTAACTGCCGTTGAGAAGTCATGCACTAAGGCTCAATATTTACGTAGTAAATTTGTTGCTGTCCGCTCTCTGCTCATTGAACTAAAAAGCAGCGCTGTCACTAAAGACATAATAAGCAACGGTATCCCACAAACTTTTGTTGAGAGAGTTGGACTGTTATTCTTACCAAGGCATGCAGTGCAGCGTAATACAAAACTCCAACACTACGTGAAGTATGCGGAAGGTGAAATTTAAAAGGAAATATGCAAAAGAACAACATCTATGCCAAGCCTTTTGTTGTGAAGTTGTTCTCGCCGCTCTCTATTATGGTGAGTTGATCTCTCTGCTCGATTAACTTGACGAAAAATTTGCATGCGCAAGCAACAACAAAGTTATCGAGTAAGATTCGCCGCTAGCGAGTATGGCTAAAGATCATTAGACTGGTATTACGTACTACCTTACCAACACATGTAATTTGTGGCAGCTTTCTTCCCGCGTTGCCAACATATGTTCACTTGTACCAGTTGATTCACCTATTCGCCACTTGCTAACTCTTGGCGAAAAGAAGAGGCCTTATATTGATCTGCTACAAGAATAGTAGAAT
>JAYXIM010010564.1:0-129854 GCA_037575425.1 Anastrepha fraterculus | reverse complement strand
GTCTGCCCGTTCAGGCGCTTGTGGGTATTTATGAGCAAGAACTTTCTCCTTTATCGTTTGCTTCGAATTTCTAAAAATATTAAATCTCAGTGTGTGCGTGCGGAAATCACAAATGCCATTCTTCACACACATTTCCAAGGATACAGAGCAGCAGCCTCATATATAAATAACCGCTTATGGCATGGCATGCGAACGATTTTCAATAAGCCTCAATGAAAAAGCAGCACGCAATTACCACACAACCCCCACTCTCACTAGTCTCCTACCCCACCACAGTTATCTGCTGGCGAACATTTCGGCTCCCAAGAGCGTAGTCACGCCAATCCATATGCTTCTGAGAAAGAGATTTTCTTACAATTTATGCATACACTATTGGCGCAGTATCGACTGTTAACACAAATTAGAAACTAAGCTGCAAAGTAATTGACAAAAAATCGAAAACAAAACTTGAAAATGAAAATGAAAAACTGAAAAGCTGCAAAACGAAAAACAAAATGCTGAAAAATGAAAGCTGAAAAATGAAAAACTGGCAAACGAAAAGCAGAAAAACGATGAAAAATTATTCACATTCAGACGTCTGCTTGAGAGATACGTACGTAAATTTGCAGGCTATGCCATGCCATTTGATCAATATGAATTTGTCTGCAGACAAAAAAGTAAAAGAACACCAACAAATGCGAAAATAAAATCGAACATCAAAGCTGGTGAGAATTTATAGGCGTCTAAATAGGTGTGTGTGTGTGTGCATGTGCGTGAGCGTGTGTGAGCATTTATGTAAGCGGGGAGGTTCTGAGAAATATGAAAAACGTACTTAATCCACACGCATATGTGCGTAACGAAGTGAAATTATGCGGAATAAAGGCAGTGGCAAGGTGAATGCAAATAAATTTGTAGCATACTTCTGGGCTGTGAGCAGAAGAAAGTACGCTGCAAGACACTCTAAATACGTTACACGCCTCTCATGGATGGTAGTTACTTTGTGGCCAGAGTAATGAGTAACCTGAATTTGGAATTTGTAAAATTTGCAAAATCCAAAAATAAAAAAAGCAAAAAACCAAAAACAAAAGGAACAAAACAATCAAAAAATAAAAAATAAAAAAATTAAATAAAATAAAAAAAATAAAAATAAAATAAAAAATAAAAAAAAAAATAAATAAAAAAATTAAAAAAAAACACACACACCCAAAAATCAAAAACAAAAAAAACAACAACAACTAAATTTAAAAAAAGGAACAAAACCAAATCCAAAACCAAAACCATAACCAATAATGAAACGAACTGTTCGAAGAAATTTGTGCATTAACCAAATTTTGTGTGCTTTGGCTTTACTTTTGTGTATTTATTTTTACGTTTGGTACAAACAACCACATTTTGCATTCACAAAGAGCGAGTGACTATGAGAAAAGGCTCTGGGCTAAGGATATACCACAAGGATGTATTTACTTGGCAAAAGTATAAACAAATAAATAATAAATAAATTAATAAAAAACAAATTAAAAATTAATAAATTAATAATAATTTAGCCGGAGGTAGTCTAGCATCTCACGGTCTCGATAGTCTAGCGTAAGTGGACTAGCCTGGCATCCCACTGGTTGTGGGTGCGAATCCCACGTAAAGCACGGCTCTGCACTTTTCCAAACTACTTTCCTAGTTTCTAAAAAACAAAAAAAAATCATTCCTCAATCTCAAAAACCTTATCCTTATAATCCTTAACCAGTCGCTGAGAAGTTTCCACTTCCTTAGGATTACATTCCAAATTATCTAACGAAAAATAATGCCAAATTAAGAACTGCTCAAAAAAGCAAGCATGAAGCTAGACGTTTGGATTAGAAGACAGAAATAGAAGTGAATTGGTCACACTTTACGGAAAGCAGACGATAACATAGCGAAGAAGGCAATGAAAGGAAGCCGCGAGGGGATCCGCGCCTGGCAGGCCAAGAGAAACCTGGAAAATAACTGTGGATTGCGAGACGGCTCTACTCGGATTAAGCTGGGAACAAGGGAAGGCAGTATTCAGTAATAGGACGAGATGGCACGCAGGTGTTATTGGTGTCATATGTTCCGCTAGGGATTCACGGAAACAATGATGATGTATCGGCAAACAGAGGTGTTATTAGAGCGAGTCCAAGGCGGCCGTTAACCCAGGAAAAATGGCACGAGATGAGGAGTCCCTTAGAGTGTTTGAGAAAAAGATTCTGCGGAAGATTTTTGGACCTTCGCACGTTGGAGACGGCGAGTATCGCAGGCGATGGAACGACATAGCCCACCGAATAAAGATCCAGCGGCTACGTTGGCTGGGTCATGTCGTCCGAATGGATACAAACGCTCCGGCTTTGAAAGTATTCGATGCGGCACCAGCTGGTGGTATCAGAGGAAGAGCAGGGCCTCCTCTGGGTGGGAAGATCAGGTGAATAATGGCACAAGATTACTCCAGGTGAGTGCCACGATCTGGCGAGCTCTATGAAGCAGTAAGCTGCGAACAACCACTGTCCTGCCAGCGGTCCTATCACAAATCTAAAATTGCTGCTTGCAGGAGATAATAAAAAGTTAATTCTTGGAAATCTTATTCGCCGATTTTCTTGCAGCTACTGCTCCTATATATGTTTTCTCACCATTTCTCTATTGAGTTAAACGTGTTTTGCGCCGCCCACTCAAGAGTTTTTATGAAATTGTCGCTAGCCCACATTTTCACTATCGGAGAAAATAGTTTGGAGTCCTCATTTTGCTGAAAAACGCATGCAAATGGCAACTTATCGGAGCAATTTTCTACAAAGTGCTGGTACAAAATTTCCTTAGTAGTAATTTTACAAATCCCGGCATGGCTGGCGGCAGCAGGCATCCTGTTAGCGCAACATAAAAAAGGGAAGTCGATTAGAACATTTCTATTGTTTCTTATGCCTCTTTACAGAGTCTACAAGCATTATTTTCTGCCACACCAATTTTTTTCATTAGGTAATTGAGTTCACAATGTCCTGTTAGTAGTTCAATGCAGAGTTGTATGTCTTTTGTGCTGAGGTTAAGGATTGCCTCTACCTTTATACGTTCTGGATCAATGAGTCTTTTCTACTGCCGCATGCCCGTTTGGGCTCTACAGTATTCGATTAAGCCTCGTTGTTCCCGCTTTCGTAAAAAGGCACTTTTGAAGCTGCTGTTTACCCCACAGAAAGTTTTAGGACCAATTAAGCGAATGGTGTATCCCTTTTCGCTAAAGTGTAAGCAATTTCATTCCCTTCGTACCCCTCATGTCACGGTATCCACATCAGAGTAACAAAGTTTGTTGATGCTAGAGTCTCGAGAGTTTTAAAACATTCCCAGACCAACCTTGATTGAAACGAGAAGCTGTCTAGCGATTTTAGCGCTGCTTAACTGTCAGAGAGAATGTCGATTTTGACACCTCGCGTGCCTCTACGAAGACATTCTCAGGCGCATAGCTCTTAGACGTGAACCTCCGCATGGAAAATGGGAGTCATTTTCCCATTGCAGCTCCGGCACTGCCGTCTTTGGACCCATTTTGGACCCATCAGTAAGGCTCATCTGCGCGCCCCTTTTTAAAGATATTTCATTATTTCTCCACACTGCGCGATCACTGATGGCCACCTTGAAATTCTTGGAAAATTCTAGTTTCCTTTCCATCTTGTCACAGATCGTCAGGCGCGGAGAGTTCAGGATTAAACCCAGAATTCTTACATGCGCTGTAAGATTGACTTCTTTAAGATGAAATAGATTTGGAAGCCTTAAGACTGCACCAGCTGCCGACTGCTTGGCTGCAAGGTGGAGTAAAATGAGTCCAGCGACCATTTCTAAAGCCGTTGTGGGGCAAGTTCAAATTGCTTCCATTACGCTCAGATAGGCTATTCTTTATACTTTGTTAGGTGTCTTCAGAGTCTTAATTTGCTCTGCTCTTGGCCACCATGCCAAGGTGTCATAGGTGACCATTGGCACTATTATTGTCTTATAAGACCATGCCATAGGTCGAAAGGCTTTTAGGGTATGACCCTCCGTTTTGCCTGTTTTCGTAGTGAAAGCTACCCTAGCTTTACTGCAACTTTTAAGGCACTGTACTTGATTCCAGACTTATCCAAAAAATATACTCGTATGCTAAGACCGGTGCTTATGCATTCACGCCACGCTGGAGTAGACACAGCTGTAAGTTATCAACACCTGGCGATTTAAATGGACTAAAAGTGGAGTTCCACGATTTAGTTTTGTTCACTGTAAAGATTTTACGGCTCAGGGAGAGTTCCCTACGTGCTACGGGCATTAAAAACCGATTGTCCCCGATATCTTCATTGTCCTCAATTCCGCTGATACAGTACGGAAAATGAGGGCCCAGCAAAAGCCGTCACGTTCTCTCCAGGCTCTCCATAAAACCTCCATCCGCTTTCTTGGAGAGGGTAGAAAGGCCATTTGAGTGTTTTTTGTTGAGTGACTTTTGAGGTCAAGTAGCCGCTGGAAGGTTATAAATCTCACAGCGCTCCGACCAAGATTCTCTATTTGATTACTTCAGCTCGTTATCGTCCACCATTCTAGGCATTTCTATAGTAGTCCCAGTCTCCAGTTGACATGACCCTATTTAAAAGCTGACAGACTTTCCTCTGTAGAACTTTCAACTTCTTACTCTTTACAGGAGCATTCCTGGCACGTTTCTTCGTAACCAGTTCCCAACAGTTCTCGAAGGCTTCCGTTATTTAGTGCTCCAATTTGTTAACTTCAAGACTAAGTACTTGAGAGTTAGTACATCTTCCGCTCAGAATCCCAATGTTTTGCTTCAATCGGTATGGTTGGAATTGATATAATACAGTTTTCAGCGGACTCCGAGTGGCAGATGGTTTTTTTTTGCTTGCCGAGGAGCGACCGCTTTTAGAGTGCTCCGAAAGATCTATGGCCCGCTTTGACTGATAGATGGCACGTATCACAGTAGACACAATGCCGAAGTGGAAGACATAGTTAAGAACGTTCCCACGACAGTCGGATCTACGTTACCGGAACGGATTAATATTCGGCCAAGGACTGTCACTTCAGCAGCACTCCTCATATATGCTTGTATTTATGGGGAATGTTTATGCTGCTACAACAACAAAAACAACAACACAGTTAAGAGAGAAACTATAATAAGATTTATTAAGTCTCAACGACTTACATGGCTGGGGCATGTGGCTATAATGCCAAGGGAGCGATCAACGAGAAAGCCTCTAGATCTTGGCCCAATTGAAGCAAGAAAAAGGGGACCCCGAGGAAAAGGTGGCTAGAAGATGTAAAAGCTGATCTTAGGAAAATGCGCGTGCTACGTTGGAGGGAAGTGGCTGTAAATCGAGATCGATGGCAAGAAGCTGTGAAGGCTTCCTTGTTCAATGGTCCAATGGTTCAACAAGGACTGTGACGCTAAGAAGAAAAGGAAAAAGAAGAAGGGCCGGAGATTCGAATCTGATCACTTCCGGTTGTTAGTCACGCACCCACCTATTGGGCTACGACTTCCGCTTTTATAAGTGGGATAAGTTAATTGTATGAGGTATTTTTTTTAAATAACGTTTGAATGATGAAAATTCGGAAACCCAACGAGAGCCTGCAATGTCAACTGTAGCGACCATAATTAACAACCGTTTGCGTTCAGCAAATTTTCTCGAAATGCCAGAGAATTTGGTTTTTTACTTTCCTTGTTTAACTTTTCTTTTTCTCTTTCCTTTTTTTCAACACTCAACACAAATTAGATTTTCTCTGCATTCTGCTACTCCACTTCAATTCTTTCATTCTGCATATTCGAACAACACAAAATTTTTGCACTTACCTTCTTTTTACCGCAAACCAGTAGGATAGTTTACCGTTTAAGAGTCTGCTGTGAAAATGCCTGCAAATAGAAAGACAATTGAAAGAGTCTCACAAAAAAATCGATCAGCAGAAACAAAACGCTTGTTGAATATTCAATGGGCCAAAGGCATAAGATATTACCAACAACACAGGCAGCAGCAACAAAAAGTGTGCAACGCCAGTGGTTAGAATGTCGAGCGGCAAATACAAGCATAAATGCATGCAGGCATACATACATACATGCACTCATACAAACATAAACGCATATATACACACATACATACTTACTTACATATGCACTCACACACACACGCATGCACCCAATTGAATGCACACAGACGAGCACTCGCATACAAACGCCGAGTTGTGCTGTCAGCCCGAGTGCAGATAGAAAATTCAACAATATTGTTTGCGTGCTTTCATATCGCTTCGGAGTGTTGCAGCAGAGTGCACTTGAAAAATTCATGAATCCTTCATGGCATCGTTGCACTTTTCAGGTTTCAATTTGGTTTTCTCGCTCATTTCATGGCACTCATAAATAAAGAATTTGTTGCATTGAATGGGTGTCGCAAGTTTGGCTAGATAATCGAATGAAGAGGGGAGAGGAAGGAAACAACTAAATGAAGTAATTCGCTAAAATTTTATACAAAGCAAAACTAAAACACTTTACAAATTTATTTTAAGCCGAAAAGTGTTTAAAAAGTTTCTCTTGCATCACTTAACTTAATTCAATTTTGAGCAGCCACTTTGTAAGCCTACAATCGGTGGTTTGCGTCTGAGTAGCAAAGCAATGCCACTTGACCACAAGCGACTTGTTGACTGTTTAAATAACAATTTCAACAAACTTCATTGAATTCTCTTGCAAATCCTTAAGGATACTTAAGTATTAATTATCGCACAAGCAGTACGTGAAACAGAGCTCTCAAAGGACTATCGCCGGTTTTAAAGCTTGCCAACCGCAATCTTAGGCAAGTAGCGAGTTTGCACACACAGCCACGGAATTACGTATAATTATGCCCTGCAGGAAAATCCGCCTCCTTCTGTAAGCTTAACTAACTTCCATTTTTCATATGAGTACAAGCGTTCTTTTTTTTATTTTACGCCCAATATAGAAAGCGGAGTAAAATAATAACGAAACTTAGAGAGAGAGAAACGTCCAGAACGTGCGAACTGCCATTCTGAGTGACAGTCAGGCGACACTCATGGCCCTGAAAATTGAGATTTGATTAGGTCGAGCCAAGGCGAGCACCAAAATATTTGGTGGCTCCGAAAACACTCAGGCTAAAACGCCCATTGTAAAGGGTGGTTAAATTTCAAGGGCCGATATTGAATGTGAACCACACCTAAACGTCCAGTTTTTTTCATCATTTCATTTGACATTTTTTAATTTCAGACCAACTCAATTTGAACTATCGAAAGATACACAATCGAGCAACGAGTTAAAGTTATTCAGGCTTATTATGAAAACGGGCGTTCAAATCAAAATGCATATCGCGCACTTCGTGATTTTTTCGGTCAATTTAATCGTCCAAATGTGGACGAACTTTTTATGGCCCAAATTGGAAGACATAGATGTGGACGATATGTGGTTTCAACAGGACGGTGCCACTTGTCACACAGCTAACGAAACAATGGCTCTTTTGCGCGAATAATTTGATGGCCGAATAATCTCACGTCGCGGCGATGTCAATTGGCCGCCAAGATCAAGTGATTTGACACCGTTGAACTTCTTTCTTTGGGGTTATTTGAAAGAAAAGCTGTACGTTGATAGGCCAGCAACAATTCAAGAGCTAAAGGATGAGATAATTCGGCACATTAACGGCATAGAACCTCAATTATTCCTCGGCGTCAACGAAAATTTTAACCATCGGATGGAGGTGTGCCGGCGGCCATTCGGTCAATATTTTGTTCTATGCGTAATTGAGTCATACCAATATTATCATAATAAAGAGAAATGACAATAATTCCCTAAAAAAATTGTATTTTATTTAAAATCAATACCGGCCCTTGAAACTTAACCATCCTTTATTTAGAGCTCTGGCAAGAGGGTAGATAGTCAAGGAGGAAAGGAGAGAAGTGACAGAGAAAGAGATAGGAAAGAATAGAGACAGATATATAGTAAAACCCTACCGTCCTGTGAGATCAAATCCTCACTGGTGCTTGAGTGTATCGAGAAACTTAATCTACTAGGAATGCACAATTCCATCCAGGCAATTTGCATTCCAGGGCACAGCGGTATAACTGGGAACGAAGTAGAGGACGCATTCACGCGAGAGACTGCGATCTCGCCTTTAATAGGACCCGAGCCCTTTTTCGCTATGGGACAACACACCATCAAGGAGAAGCTCAGAAGTAAAGACCAAAGCCTAAGGGAGATTTGCTGGCACCAAACTACTGAGCTCCGTCAAGCGAAACCCCTACTGGAAGAGAACACCGAAAAGAGGTTTAAAAAACTCTTTACCCTACCCAAGGATAAACTGAGAATGCTTTTCACAGGGCACTGCAGACTGTGAAGTCATCTGTAGATGATCGGGTTTCGGACTACGGTATAGCCCGGAGAAGATTGAGTTATTACGGTGAATTGCAGCATTCTTCTGGCTCTCAAACCCATCCAGTTCTATCTTGAGTTTATTAAAGGAACTGGGTCTGGATGAGGTACTGTGATGAGATACTGTGACGAGTAGGGGGCACAAAATACCATGAGGTCGAAATGCAAACCTCATAAAGAATCTAAGCTAATAACGAAAATGGTTCTATTCATCTTCAAAATATGCTCCTTGGAAGTCAATACATTTCTGCATTCGCTTGAACCAATTTTCAAAGCACTTTTGCCGCTAAGAAGTGGATACCTCCAAAAGAGATGTTTAAAGGTTTCAACAGCTTCTTCACTCATTGAAAAACATTGACCCCATTGGACCAAAAAAAACCCATTTGGCGCCAAAACAGCGCTATAAGGCGGTTGATCTATTAATTGGCTCTTTTGGGTGCTGGAAAACTTTCTTCTGTGAGCCGCTACGTATGAGCTCGTATTGTCTTGGTGAAGGTTGACTCATCTTCGTCGCTTGGTTTTCCCAATACTCGTCTTTCCGCAGTAAAATATTTTTTGGATCTAGGTGTTGTATTTGGATCAGAATTTCCACTTTATTTATTGCTAAAGCGAGACTTGAAAGATCCTTATACTCTGGGAACGCTTTATAATTCTCTAGTAAGCTCAAGTTCCGACTCCCTAATAAAGCCAATCTTGTTATATGGAGTCGCTGTCTGGTGGAACTCACTGGAGAGGATGACATCAGTTAAAAAGTTAGAGAGAGTTCAAAAGTCTGCACTCATTGGAATCAACTACGAACGACTGTTACTCTGGCGTTCAACGCAATGTTAAATGTGTACCTGTAGACATTTCAGGCAGAATTGCTGCTGCGTACTGCAATCCAACTGCGGGATTTGGGCTATAGGCTCAATCTCACATACTCGTATGGGCACTCCAGCATACTCAAAAACTTTGAGTTCATTCCCACGTCGACGGATCAATGTGTACCTTTGCTTAGTCCAAGCGAGCGGAGAGGTTCGGGATTATCTTGACAACCTGCGCTCTACTCCTGGAAGAATGGGCTTTGCACCAACTCAGCGAGCAACTACAATGAACGTTTAAAGTCGCGAAATCCGTCTGGCCTCGTTTGGATTGTGGGCGTTCGAGGGATATTTTGAGGATGACAAAATCTCATCTCTCAAATTTCGCGGGCATCCTCACGAGGCACTATCCGTGGGACATACATGCCGGGAGACTCGGAATTACTTCGAGTCCTTTTTGCGTCAGCAGTATGGAGGATGAGATGGCATCATGTCATCACCTGTTCTTTAGCTGTTCGGCTCTCGCGGGACTAAGAGTTAAGCATCTTGGTTCTCAATTCTCTTCTGCGCTTGCTTGAATAGCAGGTCGTGATATCAAAAATCTGATAAACTTCATCAGCAGCATAAAACGGCTAATGCAACCGCAAATTAGCCACCGTATATAGTCCACAAATACTCAACCCTCCATACCTCTTTCCTTTTCGTTCTATCGTTTTTCCCTTCACCTCTTTTCCCCCCTTGCAATGGTATCACAAAGGATGAATTGGGGCCAAGTGGGACACACTCTCTGGGCAACCAGTACAACTTAATCTAAGCTCAAGTTTGTTGATAAACTGGCTACTGAAGGTACTGCAACCATTCCACTAGGCCCTGATCCCTTTCTATGTGTCAATTCTTCGTCGATTCAGCTGTGAATTGACGATTTCATGAGGGCTGCCCATAGAAGACATTGGTCTGAGCTGGACGCCTGCAGAGTAGCCAAGTGTTTTGTGAAAGAGCCAAACAGCAAACTAGCGTCGTTTGTCCTAGGTCCTTCCTACTAAACCTGCGAGCAGTGGTGGGTGTAATCACAGGGCACAACGCCAAACTTAGTAAGAAGAACCTAAGAGTATTTGTTGATATAATCACAGTTTACAGACCTGTGGTCAGCATATGGATACCATCGGGATTAATGGCGACCTTATATGCCTAGTTTATACTCTTCCTCTTCCGGGTCTCTTAAGATCCATTAATGTCTCCAAATGGTTCGCGGGAGAGTAACCTCAAACCAACTTTTCAGTCTTACCCATCCATATAACATCAATCATGTATTTCTCTTAGTTCCTCTGTAATCTATCCGGGTGTAGTGCAATGATCTTCCTAACTGAATGCTTGGACTTAGCCAAGCCCCAAACCCACAAATCTTAGAACCTAATCTATCCTAAGATCAACTTTGAAATACGCCAGAGAAAATTGTAATTCATTTTAGCCCAAGGCGTCGAAAATATCAACGCAGCTTCGTCCGGTTTCCTTACCAATCTCTTAAATTTAGCGAGCCATGTCCGTATTATGGAGCACGTTGTATATTAAAACATTTAAAATCATGTGGCTTGTAATTGTACACAGTTCCACTGCAGCAAATAAGCTTCAGTATTCCAGAAGGGGTTTTGAGTTTTCATTTTCCTTTACCTGTTAAAATTTTTGGTACCAAATTACTTAAATTATGCACCTATTACAAGGCCTTCTAATGAAACTAGTAGAATTTTAATAATGTCGATCAAGTCTCTAGTCTCTTGCGCCCTTCCCAGGTCTCTTTTATTATCTAAGCGAGAAGAACGATTCTTTGCAATGCTTGTGCGAACGAATGCAATACCTCACAAAATGAGTATTAAAGTAGTTGGCAATCAGGGAAATCGTGCGCGTTGTGAACCAGAAATTTTTTCTCACCAAATGAGGTTTTCCCTGCTGGGTATTTGCATGTTTTTATGTGTGTGGATAATTGCAGCCTATTGGAACAATTGTACGAGTTTAGTTGCTGATCCTACGGCGAGACTTAGGGAAAGACAGTATGCGTTGAGTAAGGAAAATAATAGGGTAAGAAAATATGCTTGCATCCTTACAAAGCCATTAATCAGACCAGAGACAAACTTTTTCTATCTTTTTTTTTTTTTTTTGTTCACATATGAGCGCTAATTTAGCAGCCAAAAGGATTAATAAAACTTTTACACATTTAAGAAAACTACCTTCATAAAATATGCAATGGAAATACACTTTTAAGGAGGTATTCCCATTCCCCGGCTTAAAAAAAAACGATGTTTTTTACCGATTCTTGTTTATTATACTTTCAAAGAACTCTGTGCAAAATTTCATGACAAAATTCGTTAAATTGCAAATGCAATAGCCGAGCGGCGGTTTTTATTCCGAGAATTATTTCTGTCCTTATGCAGTTCTGAGATTTTTCAATCAATTTTTTGAAGAGGAAGAGGAAGTACTATATGGTCCTGGAATAGCTGATTAACACGAAAATGCTGTGAGTCTTAAATATATACCTTTTTCACATAAATATTTGAATGCGTTTTTCTCAAAACAGCATTTTTCTATACGGCCGCCATGATATCTCGAGAACTATTCGGTCGATTGCTGTCAAATTTGGCACGAATCTCGAAATAATATCTGTCTCTATCATAAACTACGGAAAATAAGATGACTTTTTTTTATAAATAAAAATCCGTGGAAAAAATGTGCGAAAAAGCAAACTTTGTCTTTCAACCATCGCAGTTATATTAATTTTCGATTTTTTTTTTCAATAGCTCATACTGAAACTTTATTCATAAGGAGTAAAATGCCATTTGAATTTTTGCTTTCAGACAACCTGGAGCTGAGTTATCGTGGCGGCCAGCGACCAGGAATTTTCATAGAAATTTCCCCTCGAGCGTTGTCAAAGCCACAATTTTCCAGAAAATCGACCAAAATTTGAAGTTGATTTTATATAATGCATAATAAATATGGCTGTAAATTTTCCAAAAGATTATACTGATAGTTTTCTCAATTCGGGGGAATCCCCCCCCAAAATAGAACTTTGTATGAAGGGGGCTTTCTTCAGGGCCGCAAGCAACGCTGTAACTAATTTTACTTATTTATTTATCAATTGCTCGCAATACTTCCATTACTCCATTTTTAAATTAAACAAAAAAAACGTATTCTCATTTTTCTCGAATTGAATGAATTTGTTCTTATATTAAAGAAGAAAACCTCAACGACTATTTTAAAAAGCTAGAAGAAAGATTGACGGAATTCCAAAATAGATTTCAACACTTGAATCATTTAAAAAAATTGCTTCTGAATCCATTTGAACTAGTTTACGTTATATATTATATATTTCGATGTTTATTATACAAATTCAACCAATCACGTTACGAACCAATCTCTATTTACGTTGGTCGTATACATTTCCATCTAAGTTACTAAAGGGGAAGAAACTTAACTTCGGCAACTGTAGAACTACTGCATTTAATTAACTTACATTTCATTTATGTTAATGACATCTTGAATATGCCACGAAAGTGTTCTAATAACGCCGACAGTTTTTGTTATGTGTGTGGGGAATTAACTTTTACATATCCGCGTCGAAAATTTACGCCATTAATTAAACAGTGTTATTTAGATTACTAGCATCACCCAGTGGGCTTAACAATGTGTGTAAGTTTGGTTTAATTCGGTTTAAAGACACGACGGGTCCACGTTTTGGCATATATTTCGAGACCCTAGTCATCAATAGGTATGAAAATTACCCCGTATCAAAGCACTTATCAACAGCTTTCATTTGATACCCATATTGTACATACACAACCAAAGGTTACCCGGGTCCACGTTTTGACCATTTTCCCGGCAATTATTCGAATTTTTCTCACCTTTTAAACCTTCCCTAGACCTCCACAAATAATTCAAGACCAAGATAAGATAAATCCGTTCATCCGTTCTCGAGTTTTAAGCGAATATAGGGACAGATTTTCACATTTATATATATAGATTTTGGATTTCCTTTGTCGCATCAAGATAGATCCTGGGTTCTACATATCCCCGACGGTTGTGTAACGTGCATGAGACTTTTATTAGGCTGAGCTAAGCAACATAGACATAGGCTAGAGAACATAGACATTTACCCATTGTTATACCAATGATTTGGACAGAACCAAAAGACTACCAAGTCTAAACACACTATCCAGTATCCAAACGCTAAGTCGGCCGTCAGACCCATCTCACACAGTGCTGAACTGCCTGTTCCAAAGCCTCCAAATCAACCAGAAGGCAAGATTCTGTTTATAGTGCGGAATTTGTTCTCAGTCAAGTTACGAACCGTCAACTTCAGAAGAGAAGCCCCATTTATTGACACAAAGTGATTTAAATGATTTAGTACGTGATTTGAATCTATCAAAAAACCAGGCCTCAATTAAAGTACTTGACCACCTTGGAAAGCTAAAAAGTACAACATATTCAATAATTTTTTTTCATGTTCTGTATAATATATTAAAATAAATTTTTTTTTAAATTTTTATTTAGAGCTTATATAATACAAAAAAAAATTGATTTATTAAAATTTCTTTTTTTAACATATATCCAGGAGGCGCCAAAGTCGAGGCCTGAAGAAAATCATGTCTTGCGGCGGACAGTTAATCTTAGAAATGGTAATTCTAAAACAAAAGAGAGAAACAAAATTTTCAAAAGGAAGGTTCCTTGCGTGAGAATTTACCACAAACTGACAAAAAAAAAAAAATAAAAAAATGGCGGATGTTTGAAAAAAAGTTAAGAAAACACCCCTGTTTTTCACAATGTTATGCTTAAAAAGCAATACTTTATTAACTTTTTTTTGCAAAATGTGGTAAATTGGCATACATCTTAACAAATAAAACAAGACCAAAATCATTAAAATCGGCTAAGCAGTTTCGGAGATAAAGTGTCCGCCATTCGAAAAAAAGTAATTTCTGGAAAAACGCGTTTAAAGTTAAAACTTGCTATTTTCTTTCCGCTGAGTCAGCAAGTAATGAGTGCAGGATGCGCCTGCACATTTTCACTGATTTCACTTTGTTAGAATTCGAATTTAAAAAAACAGTTTCAGGTGATGATTTTTAAAAGTATAAGGATTGAAAAAATGTAAAAAAAAAAAATTTAATTTTTTGAAACTTATAAGGTGGTCAAGTACCTTAAATGACTGGAATTTCCTTTCTTCTGATACGAAAATTACATATTTGCGACATCGGGACGATGAAATAAAACCTCTCTTTTCTAAAGCAGATGATTTAGTCTATTAATAATAATGTTCCTGTTGTGAATGATGAATTTATTAAATTTTGAATATAATCCAAGTCACTGGCGATTGTTCATTAACTCTTCAAAATCAAGTTTTCAAAGCTGTGCTGTTGCTTAATGGAAACAAGCTCCCTTCAGCACCGGTTGCTCATGGCTCGAATATGAAAGAGACCTATGAAAATATGAAAAAAAAAAAAATAAATAATACAGTGTACAAGTTTGGAACATTTTTTGGGAGATTTGAAAGTCATTGCTCTTTGGCTTGGGCTACAACTAGCCAACTGTGGTGACAGTCAAGGAAGCCAAGGATTTCCATCCTGAAGCATTGTAATGAGCAAAAGTCTCTAGGAGTTCTGAATGAAAAGTCAAGTTAGGTGTATTTTGCTTAGACCGACTAAGTAAGGCGTCTTCGAATGATTTCGCTTTGATGTGCCAAGGGGGAAAAGTTTCAATAACCCCCTCAAATTAAATAATCCCCGTGCAACTAAACCAATTTTCCCAACCGACTCTACTTGCTAAAGTATCAGAACCTTTGTGCGTCTAAGAATTGGACATTCAATTCGCACTCATAGCCATTTACTAAATAGAGCCTCGAAGCAATAGACCAGATTTATCAGTGCAGTAGCTCCTAGACAAATGCCCTGATCTGGTACTGTAATGTCGTAAATCCCTCTACGGTGTCTACCTCTAACTTTACACGGCGACTATAGCGCAAGTGCTTGTAAAAGTTCGATTGAACCATTCCAACAATTTCGTGTCTAACAAAAAACGCGCGTTGCGAATGTAAAAACCCATGAAACACTAAATATTGAATAGAAAAAGCCCGCACGCGCTTTGCCTTTAAATTTGCTTAAGGGTCACATGTTTGTATATAAGCTTCCTAGAATCGCATTTACTTATGTAAGTTGCATGTAAATAGAAACTTTTTGTCGAAAACTTCATGCAACAGTAACTGGTGCACTTCAGTTTTTAGTGCCACAACGCGTTGTCGGCAAGTTGTCAGGCATTCAATAGTTACCTACCAGTTGCATGCACACAAGCATACACATACGTGCACTAAGCGTATCCCGACAACTATGGCTGTAGGTGCTTTTTTCGCAACTGCCAACGTGTAGCCGTCACGTCGCACGTTGCCAACAACGCGTTGATTATGCGCAATTTTTTTCCGTGCCCTGCAACCAGCCGTATCGCAATGGCAAATATTCGATTTTTCAGATTTTTCTATTACGTTTTGTTTTCATTATTTCACGTTCACATTTCTTTTCAATTCTACGCCCACTATTTGTTTCACACTCTAGATTTTTTTGCCATGTCACTGGCAAGTTGTTCATGGTAAAGTTGCAGCATGCAGAACGCAACTTAGCGGAACACTGCACAGCGCTGCGAAAGGCAGAAAAAATGTGATTGCTTTGAATCTGCTGGGTAAACTCTCAATGCAATGAAATTCAAGTCAGCTCGGTCAACTCGAATTGCATGTTCATCTGTCAGATGAGAGTGACGTTTCTATTTTTAGCCAATGTGGCTGTTGGCAGTGTTTTTGTTGGCACTGCTTTTGTTGTTATTGTTGCCTTGCAGTTATTGCATTACGCTTTTTAGCCTTTATTATAAATTTTGCAAGCTATGCACACATCAAATATGATATTTCTATGCATAATTAGTGTTGAATATGGATTTGAGTTACTCATACGCCATGTAGGACGCATGGGGAAATAATCCGTACTGCAAGTAATAAGTCGAACAGCGCAAAAATTATACTGCGGGAAAAGAAGTAAATTATTTTCTCGGTAGCTCGCTGTAGTGATCGATATCTGGAAAAGTATCGATTTAATAATTTAAAGTTTATGCTTGTCTTCAAGGTGACATTTCCCACAAAAAAATTCGTTTGCTGCTCTTTGTTTGTTCCATTCAACTGTGTGTTACAGGGTTTCAACAATGGAAGTCAACAAAGAGAAAGTTCGGCACATCTTACAGCTTTTCTTTGGTAGAGGCGAAATACTAGTGCCAATACTTTAACAGTTAATTACGTGCAATTTTGGTTTCGTCAATTCCGTTCAGGCATTTTTGATGTTAAATCGATAATGTCGATAAAGTCACTGAAATAATCAAAGCTACCCGGCATGTTTGTAGTCTTGGACTCACAGAGGAGCTATAGATCGACCATGAAACACTTTCAAACCATTTTCGCAAAAATGTTATGCAAAAATAATGGATATCTAGTGGCACTGGTGGCTAAGTCGCTTGAATAGAAAAATGAGCCCCAACCGTAATGCTTTTTCTGGTGTAGGTGCAAAAGGCAAAGTACAGGGTTGGTAATATAGCGTTTGCTTTTTGAATCACCTATTTTTTTGAGAATGGTAACACAAATGACATGTCAAATGTTGAACAAAATTGGGGAATATTGAAAACCTATTTCCAAAGTGGTGAGTCTTCTTCTTCTTTTCTGATTTTCACATCGGTGGCTACGTCAATAAACAAAATTGTCGGATTTGGGGCTCAGAAAATCCGCACGTTACTTTAGAGAAGCAAATGCATCCCCAATGAGTCACTGTTTGGTGCGGTTTTTGGTCTGCCGGCATCATCGGGCCATTTTTTTTTTCGAAAATGAGCGAGGAGCCGCGGTTACAGTAAATGGCGAGCGTTACCATGATATGCTCAACGAGTTGTTTCCAAAAATTGAAGAGAATGACATGGACGACATTTGGTTTCAACAGAACGGTGCAACTTGTCACACTGCCAAAGTTACACTCGAACTTTTTGCTACCGTTTTTGAAAACCGAATAATCAGCCGAAATTCCGATATCAATTTACCGCCTCGGAGCTGTGATTTAAGCCCATTCCACTATTTTTGTGGGGAGCCGTTAAGGACAAATGCTATGCAAACCATCCAGAGACGATTGATGCTTTAAAACAAGAAATCGAAGTTGCCATTCATGAAATTGGAGCCCACACAATCGAAAATGTGCTTAAAAATTGGGTTGATCGAATGGCCTACTGTAAAGCCAGCCGTGGCAGTCATTTGAACGATATTATTTTTCATTCATAAATGACAATGTTCAAGCTTCAAAATAAAAATAAAAGTTTGAAAAAATATTGATTAGTTTTTTTTTTATAGCCGATTCAAAAAGTAAATTTTACATGGCCCACCCTATAAATCTATACTATTATGGCTTTATTTGGGCCACTTTCAGTAGTTGCTAACTTTCTTACGGTAGATTTTTTTTGTGGATTGACTAATAGGTTACTCTTTATAGTACTCACATCAACTTCCTCCAATTTATAAGTCAGGTGTAATTAATTACTCTCAAACTAATTAATTCAAACGGATACAATTTCTGAAGCACAAAATATCTCTCCCAATGACTCTGAATGCTAACTACAAGCATTTGTTGCCAACCTTTCTCATCAACACACTAGAATATATTTGCAGAGAGAGCGTACGTATATACAGAACGCAGAACTGTGGTCAACACCATACTGTTAACCGGCTCTCAGCGATTTTGAAGGAATTAGCTGATTGGCTGAAAACTGAAATAGTTTCGTGATATGAGAAAAAAATCAACAAAGCCTACGCTCATATTGCTTCTTTGCCGCCTGACCAACAACTGATTTGACTGTTGTCTGAATATGTGTTTGCGCGAATGTATGAGTACGTTTGGAACAAGCGCGCAAAATTCTGCCGCCGTTTACCCGAAGACTTCGTAGCCCCAGTTACTCTCACATTTCAGCTGCGGAAGACGAAACCTGGTAATCTATCAACTTTGTTGTACATGAAAGCTTCTCGTATGTTTTTCTTGCATTTACATTAATTTTACCTTTAAAGCCCAAATTCTATCCCACGCGAATCCTGTTTCTAGGAACTTCTAGGAAAAACGCATTTGACTTCCAACAATTCATGTGAAATTTTTAAAAATAACAAACGTCGAGCGAACTTCATAGACATTATATTCACAAAAACAGCTTCTTCTACGTATCACAAAATGGTAAATACACAAACTTTTTTCAGTCTAATGGCAGCAAAGAAACCATAGTAGTTCCGCAATGTTAAAAGCAACAAGTGGCCGAGGGAGGCAGTGCATGTGGGTAATATTATTCTATGCTCGCACATAAAAAAACAAAGTGTTTCAAATAGAGTTTAAGCGCACCTTGCTTGATGGACTTTTATGTTTTTCACTACCTACCCATACATAAACATTCATATGTATGTACGCAACATTGCAGAAAAATTTTAACTAACAGCTGTCGGTAAGCAGTTTTCAGTGCAGTACGGGTTTTTTTTTTTTCAAATAAAATTTTAACTAATTTAGTGATGTGTTAGTACTACAGAATTGGGCCATATTCTTCTTCCTGGTGGATCGAATTTCAAAGGGCAAACTCTGACGTCAGCAAGCCAAACCGATAGAATAAAAATTTGGTCAAATAATGATTGCGGAACACCTAGCTTAAAATAATTTTTTTTTACACTATAGATATCGGTATCCTTTTTTATCAATTTAAAACATAAAATTTCATTTTTATCAGTTCTTGGGGTTTTAGCAACATAAGAAATATAATAATATTGTCGTAAAAGAAGGTTTAGAGAGCACAAGATGTAACCACTTATTCGTAGCTACTACATCCTGCTCAATACTAGAATTAAGACCAATAACAACATCCCGTGATCTGTTATTATTTATACGCTTTCGCCCTTGTATGGCTGCGCACGAAGCTTGACTATTCATTTGATCGTGAAGTACTGGAACAGTGCTTACAGTGCTTAGATGTACTCCCGCAGTCACATATGCAGCAGCCGCATTAGCATGAGTTAATTAACCAGTGAGAATGGGCGCAGTCGACGTGTTGATATGAGCAGCGGCAGCAGCAGCATAACTGAGAGAAGCAGTAGATGCAGAAGTCGGCGTCGTTGCACTAACACCAGTGGTTGATGATCTTCTTAGTAGCTCTGCCGCTTTCTTGGCGTCTCTTAACACATCAGCAGATGCTTGAGTATTGGTGTGGTTTAAAACACTAGAAGCAACAGTAGAAATGCCCGAACTCAAAGTGGGAGGAGTATTAATATAGGACGATGGGAAGTGACAGCAGATGAAAAGAGAGCAGAGTCGTGATATACTATATAATGGAGAGAGCGAGTAGCTGCACATAGTTGGTTTCTGAGTGTGTCATCGCTACTCAACTTGGCCACAAGTAAGCAGGTTTTTGACCTCTACAAAGAGAAGAGCAATCACTTTATCTTTTTCAGCGAGACTTTGCGGTAAGGAGATAGGAACTTCATGGATGCTGTCCATTTTTTTCTGCAGGTGTTTGTTATTATCATGCAAAGTAGAGAGTAAGTTAATCAAGCGGGAATTCTCAGCACACAGAGAATTAATCAAAATACTCATTGATTCCAGATATACTTCATCTTAACTCCTGATATTAGTTGGTGGTACAGTAGGCTTCACAAGAGCAAGAGGTTTTGTATTTGTTGTTGTTGTATTTGAATTGAGAAATTGGCTTAGCAGTGTTTGCGACTTCTAGAGAAAACATATTCTCTACAGCAGCTGGTGGGGGAGACGCGCGGATTGAATTCCGACGAGCAGTAGAGCAAACTTTGCAGAAACAATTTGTGTTCTCTCGAAAAACCAAAAACAAAAAACTTTGGCGAGCCTTTTGAAATTTTAAATTTGTATTCACTTAAGCTGACCTTTACGGCTACTCATGATGGAAAGAATAATGTGATGGCACCTATCGTGATACCGTTACTTTGCGCTCAGCAAATTTGACAATGAGTTACGTGATTTTAGCACCAGTGTGGCCAGATTACCGTTTTCGTAACTTGATTTAGCATTTTTCTTTGTTATTTAGTCTCGAAGTTTTAATTCTTTCTTCATGACATTTTTCTAGCCTCTTCTAATTAAAAGTAATGTTTATAATTTTGTAAATATACATTTTTTAAAAACTAGTTCAATAATTCACTCAGTTTTATTTAGCTTTACTTTTTTTAACATCTGGTAGCATTGCCCGCGATTGCGGTTATTGTTGGTGTTCTTCTGCTTTCGGCAGTCAAATCTCTCTCTCGCTACTGCAGTGTTGCCTAGCTTTGGATATAAAAACGCACTAAAAAGCCCATTTAAAGAAAATAAAATACCCAATTTTTTTGAATTACTTAAAGATCTTTGTATGCGTGACAAATTGTCTTTAGAATGTGCGTTTTTTTTTTAAATAAATGTGTTAGGCTTATGTGCAATTTAATTTATGAGTTTTTTTGTTAAGCGAACCTCCTTTGTTAAGAGAACGACTTTTTTTGCTATATTTGAGGTTATGTAACAAGATAAGTCACTCTTTTTGTAAAAATCTCGCTATGGTTTCTTCAGCATTTTCAGGTATTTTGTTGCTTATTTTTACTATGAATACACCTCTTGATGCCCTATGTCCCACTAAGGATTGAGTTCAGTAAGTTCAAACGCTTTTTAAAATGTGTAAAAAGGTTTTCAATCTTAAGAAGAGTTGAGAGAAAAAGATTTAATATTCTTGCATAACCTTAAAAAGAGCCCAAAATTATATTTACACTTTCAAATTATCAAATTTTATACAAGTCAAAAAATTTTCATTAGCACTAAAATCTTCTCAGAGTGACCTTTTTTAACCTTTTTTTGTTTAATAATGTAGTTTTTTTAACTTAAAGTTTCGGTAGCTTTAAATTAAAAAAAGGAACAAACACGAAACTTCAAAATTTTCGCATTTTGGCTATAAAAGAGCATTAAATTTATTGTGAAGAGCAAATGGTTGGCAACACTGCACAGCTCAGAAAATCGTCATGTCACGCACTCTTGATGGGCGCAATCTTGTTTCTATCATTCTTGTCTTCACCCTACTTACTTCTCTCTCTACTCTCTCTACTGTTACTTCTCTCTACAACATTTACCTAATAAATTACGTTTTTTTAAGAATTGCGTTGTTCATCGTTTTCCCTCATTTCTTATTAATCGCATACAATTTCGTCTGTAAATAAAAAAAAACCGGCTTTAACGCTAATTTTTTCCAATATGCACCATTGCCGCAACTTAATTTGCTTAATCTCTTTAAATATCCCAAGCTGCTCCCTGCTCAGGTGTCACTCGGCTCATTTGGCCCATTGCTCGTTGCTCGTAATAAATAATTAGTCAGCTGTTTACTCGTATTTTACTTTTTTCTGTTGTTGTTCCATTAACTTTGCAAATGATTAAATTTGACATTTGCATGCGATCCGATTAACAAAAGCTTCAACGCCTGCCATTTGTTCATTTAATTACTGCATTGGTTGTGCAATTACGATCAATGGACTTGTGTGCGTGTGTGCTCGTGTACTTGTGTATGTATGTACGTATTTAATGTCCCCTATAATCTAATGAACACTGGTTGTGTTGTTATGGTTTTGTATTAAAATCAGCATATAATTAGCACCCACGCCTCTACAATCACGTAAAAGTAGCCGGACACAATGGAAATATGTAAATGGCAGGCGGGAGCATTTTTGTCTGCTTCTTTTGCCTACTTCTACCTTGGCACAGTTTGTGTATTTCCAAACACATGCCGTTAAAATAATAAATACGAAAAAATGCTCTTTAGAAAAAATGTAAATGCCATGCAAAACAAAAGAAAAAGAGAACGCGGAGGATCAAAAATAAGCTTTAAGCCCGCGATGTGCATAAAATACATTTTTTTTTTTAAGTTTGCGATAGATTGGCGTTTAAGCAACTCGGCCTTTCGGCTTTTGATAAAGAGCTACTCTTATAAAGAGTCTTACTCTTAAAGAGAAGAGCTTAAAGCAGCGGAGAAGTTTCAGGTTGAGAAGCAGGCTTAGTATGCCGCTACTACGGCGCGTATATACATCCGTCGATTATGTGAAAAGAGAGTATTTGGAGTGAGAAAGGCTCCTTCGTGTGTGTGTGTGTGTACTGAGTGGGTGGGATAACAGTCCCAAGGAGCATCTAAAAATAACCAATAAGAAGGCAATGAGAGTGAATAACGCACTCATGCGTATGCTACCAAACGTTGGTGGACCCCAAGAAAGTAGAAGAAAGATTCTTTCAATGGCTACTGGCTCTATTCTCCTATACGCCGCCCCAGGAGGACGAACGAGACTTTCAAAGAAGGTACTTCAAGCTAACAGGCTTAGTGCGCTCAGAGTAGCATGTGCGTATCTCATGATGCTATCTGCGTTATAGCGAGTAAAGTTCCCCTCGATATACGAGCAGAAGAACTTAAGCGATTGAATCACTCTCGTGGGCACAAACCAACATCAGAAGATGAAATAACCGAGCGCGAACGTACGATAGCAAAGTGGCAAAATAGATGGGATCACTCCTCCGAAGATCGATGGACGTGTAAGTTGATAACCAAACTAGATGAATGGATAAGCAGAAAGCATGGCGAAACGGATTACTATCTTAGCCAAATCCTCAGCTGACATGTTGTCTTTCTTGCGTACCTCCACCGTTTTAATCTAGCAGATAATTCGACCTGCCCTTAGTGCCACAGCGCAGATGAGAGTGCAGAACATGTGACTTTTCACTGCGCCAGACTTCCTGAAGAGCGTTTCGAGCTCGCAAAAGTCCTCGGCGTCTTCCCCACACCAGATAACCTTGTAACAGAAATGCTCGAAACTCGAAAGAGAAATGGGAAGCGGTAAAACAGTTTGCAGCAAGGATATTAATAAAACTGCGAAACTTAAGAATGAGAGCGCAAAGCGAAAGTGACCGATATACGAGTAGAATACCCAACATATGCGCAGATGCGTCGCCTAAAGAAGCCATTTTGATCTCTTTTGGAGATGACTGTATTCACGAACAGACGACAAGCACGAACGCGTGAGGTAAAGCCTCAAAACAAACCCAAATAGACGACAAGTCGATATCGGGTAACGATATTGCAATTTCCCGATGCCCCATTGGAGACAAACCAATGGATGCTATCGATAGCGTGTAACCCCAGAGGAGCCTGGACGCAGATACCTGATGTGTCTAAACGGCATAAACACAGCTCAACCTTGATGAAATTGCTTTTAGCAGTCCCAGTGTGGAATCAGCCGAGAGGGCAGGGATGTCTTAGGGTTAGTGGGAGCATGCCGCACATAGCACTTGTGTGACCGCACCTTTGATGATGTTTCCGACATTTTCGATTTTAACTTTCTCTGCAAAAAGAAACCCAAAAAAAAAAAAAAACAATAGTTCCAATAGTCGAGCACATTCGGCTCATTTCATTTGTCGATACTCCTGGGATGCTTCCTTAAACCACATGGACCTCTTAAAGTGTTTTTTCTCAAGAGACAGCCGTCCATAAATAAGGAACGTGTTTGCTGTTCGCCAAGGCCGACTGGTTGCATGGCCTATACGACTGCCTGATGCTCTCAGGCATTAGAAATCTTGGGAGTTTGGCAATTGGTTAGACCGATGGACGGTATCATGTCGGTGGTGTACATAGTATACACCCGACAGAATGTCGAAATGTAAGAGTAGCATGCACGTGAAGTGTTTAGGCAACGAAGACTTTTTGGACTTTCAGTAGATTAGTTAGGAGTTGATATTAGTTAGGAGTTGAGTTTAGTCAGGGTTGTATGCATTTTGAGTGGTATGGGGTATGGGGTATGGGCCTAAATAATAGTTTTTCGGGCTACGAAGTCTGATCGGAGACTTAAATCTGTACCACCATCGCCATCATTACAAGCGCCTAGAGTTTCAGTGTGGAACATAAGGGCAAGGTGTATCGCAGTCACTGCGGTTTGACATCAAAATGCGGGTCGAGCGCAGGTCGAGCGCGGGTCGATGTGGAGTTGCTTTTCATCATCATCTGCGTACCGAACGCAACACACGGCACATGTTTAGATAAGCCTAGAACCCCACTACAGTGATTGGTATATCCATTTCACACTACCGATTGATACCTCAAATGCTTTCATTAGCCCTTAAAACCTCGCTGCTAGTTCTGCCTTTTCCAAACTGGATAAAGAACCAAATCGAATGGGTGTGGTGGTACACGAGGACAAAACGAAGTACCTCCTGGCATCAAAAAAACGATCAGCACCCACTGTGGACAGTTATGAATGAGAGGTTGTGGGAGGCTTCCTTTTATTTAGGCACCAGCATTAACACGGATAATAATGTCAGCCTTGAAATCCAACGTAGAATCTCTCTTGCCAACAAGTGCTACTCCGGACTAAGTATGCAATTGAGTAGTAAAATGAGGACGAACGGAACTAACACTCTACAAGGCTTTCATCCTACCCATCCTAACGTATGACGCAGAAGCTCGGACGGTCACAATATCCGATGAGGCGTCAGTTGGAGTGTTTGCGAGAAAGATTCTGCGGAAGTTTCTAGATCTTTATATCATGCGAGTGTAGCAGGCGATGGAACAATCAGCTGTATGAGCTTAACGGCGACATAGACATAGCGCAGCGAATGAAGATTCAGCGGCTTCGTTGGCTGAGTCATGTCATCCGAATGGATACAAACGAAGAAGAAGATCAATCCATTAATTTGATTCGTTATGCTTTTGGGCACAGAGTGGTAAGACTGATATCGTCAGGTTGCAGGATATTATTTGAGTTTCAGAATGAGTTCCTAATGGGATGTGTTTAAAGTGGGCTCATGTAAAGAGTGCTCCTCTTAGAACGAGACTGGTGCATACTTGGAGGCGGGAATGAGTTCAAGCGGAGAATAAAACTTAGTTGATCGGTTGCGCTCATGATAGGTACGCGTATTGCAAAAGTTTTTTTTTAATGAAACACAATGACGTTATAAATATGGTTATTGTCCATCTAATGAGAGCACTTCTTAAGTCAAGGTTAACAGGCATTCAAAGTTTCATGAACATTTCTTAATTTTTATTGGAGTTAAGGTTTGGGTTAGCCAGGTTGGCTGTCAAAGACAAGCCACTCGTTGGCTCTAAGGCCCATTGTGATACCTGCATTTGATTTCTAACTCCTAATTAAGTTGCTTGAACCACCTAGATATTAAAAAAAGCTAATTAACCCCTCCAGTGAGACATTTTGCAAATTTCCCAAGTCTTCAAAGAAATAATCGCTGAGATATTTGGCACGGCTTCTTTGAAGTGCAGGATATTCACAAAGGAGGATTTGTACCGGCTCAATTTCTTCTTCATCTATACAACTTCCGCAGAAGTCATTGTGAGGTGTACCTAATCTACTGCCTAGGGTGCCAATACTGCACCGACCCATTATAACACTTGCGAGGACGCTGGTAGTTGATCTTTTGAATCCAAGCAGACATTTTGTGCTTTTAAGATTCAGTTTTGGACAGAGCGCTTTGGAGACCCTGCTTCGTAGTCAGAGACTATCTTCTATTGATTTCCGCATTTACTCTCAAGTCAATCGCTGTGTACAGTTCGTTTAGCGGAATGCCTATGCTGTCTACCACTCACTGAAAGCCATGCTCAAAGTCTTTCCTCGCACACTCATCCGCTCTTTCATTTCTCTCCACTCCAGAGTGGCCGGGGCGTTGTGCTGTTGTAGAGCGACTCCATAACTCTATGCGTTAATTTATTAATCGAATCCTTTCGCCTTGGAAATCTGTTGACCCTGTGCGCATGCACATTTCCCACGAATTCGTACTTCATAAGGAAAACTCCTTTTTCATAAAACTGCTTCAAAAATAATCCACAATTTCCCACATGTATGTATGTACAAATATACATGCAGACATATAAATATGTATACGAATATGCAGGTACTTAAGCTAATACTCATTTCGAAAACAAAGTTAATTAAGTGCGATGCCTTGTTGCTTAATATCGCTGCATCACTTTACACTTCTGCAGAATTTCTTACAAATATACACATCGTGAAATCATTAACATTTCCGTCGAAAGCGATCATAAAATTACAAGTATTTATATACAGACATGCCTATGTTCAGTTGAAAGTAAGTGTCTGTGTGCGAGTGTATGCGTGCAAAGTTCAAACATCCTTTACAGTTCGTTAAGCCGCAGCAAGAGCAAGGCGAAATAGCAGGAAATAAAGACGTAAGTCGCGCGCTACAGCCGCTTTAAAATACCTACAGTTGGAAGCACGAAAATGGGAGTGCCTCTGCTGAGTCACTTTTTCCATTCCTTGCTTGTAGAAATTATTTGTTCAAGGGTCGCTCAGTTCATAAGAAGGCCATAAAAGCCGGGCCTTGGTAGGTCATATTTTGTGAATTACTGATGGCAGCAAGTATTTCTTAAACAAAAAATGTTATACTAACGAGTGGAAATCCTTTTTCCAATGGAGTTTTTCTTTTGTGACAGATCACGTGTGACCACTGTCAAGGCTAGGTTAGGTTAGGTTGAAGCGGCTGTCCACTGTAGGACACACTCAGGCTCATGGCCCATTGTGATGCCGCGTGAGGAACCAGCCCTTATCCCTGTGTACTATTCAAAAATTTCGCAAGATACTTAATTTCGATAGAGCCGAGGTCTTCTAATTCGTTTAGGGAAATGTCCGCCCAAAATGGCGAGTCTACGCCTGGATAGAGCAGGATAGTGGCACAGGAGATGCGGGATCGCCTCTTCCTCTTCCACCTCTACTCATCAGTCAATTTGGTACCGATTTTCGCTAGTTCATCTGGATCTGCGGCTCTGCAGTTCCCCTGAATGTCGCAATGGCCGAGAACCCATGCTATCACTAAGTGAAATTACTCAGCTATCTCGTTAAGAGTTGCCCGGCATTTCATGGCGACCTTGGAGGTTGTCTACTATTGTGTGACTACTGTCAAACTAAATACATAACTTTTTTCAGAATTCATTGACATTTCATCATGAAAAGACTTACGTCTCAGCAGTGTTTACAAATCGTGCAATTGTATTACGAAAATCGACGATCTGTGAAAAGTGTTCATCGCGCGCTCAGGTCAACTTATGGTGAATCGGAAAAATTGAGAATAATTTTACATTATTGGCTGATACTCGACCGATTATATCACTTACAGCCCGAAGTGAAGAGAATAATCCGGCTGTAAATGAGAGTTTTGCCGAATACCCGGAAAAATCGCTTCGGCGCCGATCTTCACAACTTATCCTATCTGGGCATTTCTCGAAAGATCTTGCTTTAAAAACATACAAAATACAGCTGGTCCAAGATTTGAAGACGGCCGAGTTTCCAAAACGTCTTAATTTCTGGCGTTGAGCTCTTGAAAAACTCGGCGAAAATCCGCATTTTGGGACCCGAATTTCGTTCAGCGATGAGGCCAATTTTTTTGCTTAATGGCTACGTCAGTAAGAAAAATTGCTGTATTTGGTTTCGTCAAGACGACGCTACTTGCCATACAGCCCGTGAAACAATGGATTTACTGCGTCGTCGTTTGGGTGTGCAATTTATCTCTCGTATCGGACCATTGGATTGACCACTAAAACCGTATGATATAGCACCTTTGGACTTTTATTTGTGGAGTTTGTAAAATTTAAATGCTTTGGGTTTAGCCGATAGCCCTGGTAGCTAGTGCAGTAAACATATTACTTTATAATTTTAATTATAATTTAATAAATAAATAATAATAATAATAATAAATGCTTTGGGGACAAAGCACCTTCGATTTAGGCAGCGGAACTCAGCGTTACTAAAGTTATTCACGAGACACCCACCGAAGTCCTCTAGTGAGACGTTCAAATTGGTGTTTACGGATGACCGAATTACGACGCAGTTGCGGCCAGCATTTAAAAGGGATTGTCTTAAAGGGACGGGCTTAAAAATTGGGTTGATCGAATGGCCTACTGTAAAGCCAGTCGTGGCAGTCATTTGAATGATATTATTTTTCATTGGGTTTCATACTTGGGTCCTCGAATAAATCTTAAGGAAATGTCTGGTGGCTAAAGTTTTCACTTATTTCCCGAATAGCAAAATTTTCAATCGACAAAACAGAATTTTGGACGTTTCAATTTTGATAATTTTCTTGCATCTGGACACACTTTCACAGCAATTACAGAAGCAACATTCTCCAAACACAAGGGTCTTATGAAAAAAAAATATAAAAATAAAAAAATAAAAATATATACCAAGTATTTGTACCACAAAAGTACCCTGCCAGCTGAATTTTATACCAACAAAAACCTACAGCCATTTCACTGCAAGCTTATTACCTCCCCTCATTTTGATGCCCTTAACTGTAGTAGTATATTTGTTTATGTGTAAGGGCGCCAACGCGCACATCAAAGGATCTCATTACTCTCTGATGTCAACCCATTTTCATGACTCAGTTCGGTTAACTTTTCAAACAAACGAGCCAACCCTACAGGTACACGTACGAGTAAGTGCGTGAGTGTGAGTTAATATGTACATATACGAGTACTATGACTATGTAAGCTTATGTGCACGCGTGTATACTTTAAAGTTCTAAAGTACTCGTAATTTTTGTTTTTAATTTTTTTTGTTTTTTTTTGTTTTTTGCTTTTGTTTGGTGCCTATTTGTGTGCCTGGCAAAGTGACTGCATTTGTGGGTGGTGGTGGGCTTGCGTGAGTTCATGTTGTGTATATCCTTATTACTGCAAGATTACTGCATTTGCAAATAGACTCAGCAACAGAGTCATACACACAGGCGGGCATATATATTTAGTGTTGCGTAGAAAACACTATAGGGAAAATTTATAAAGTGAAAATTATTTTTATTTTTCTTTTTTTTCTATCAGAACTGGTTGGTGGCGTGCTTACAAGGGACTCTGAGAATACTTATAACAAGATTCTTATCATTTTACAAGGGCGCCAAAATGGAGTTAATATAAAAGTATGAATTTACGCCATATTTTTGATTATCAAGCACACATAAGCACTAATCATATAAGGCGGTGTGAATGGGGAAGTATTCGCCTTCCTAGCGTTCTTCAACGCCTAAGCTGCTATAAAAAATTTGTTAAAATACCAATTAAACGACTTTATTGGATGTACAAATAAATTTTGAGGAATTTGCAAAAGATGACGCAACTAGCACTGCATCGAATGGAATCATCGTGTAACTAATTATAATCACGTTAAAACATCCTTTGTAAAAATCAGTATGCGTCTTTTCGCTGAAGTGCAGACACCATACCTTCTTCCTCCCCTAACTAAATCAAACTTTGCGCCAACAAAACAATGCGAACAAGGCGAATGGAGAAGAGTTCACGAAAAGTAACTCAAATTTTATTCCACTCATTTTTGGTATCAAAACTCACTCATTTTTGGTATCACAAATCACTCATTTTTGGTATCAAAATTGTATTCCGCCTTTTTCAAACTCGTACCAGTGATGCCGAGAAGATGTAGCAGCTCTGACTACCGTCTGTATCGGCTGTTACCGGCCGACGCTTGTCAATGGAAAGTGATCAGCTATTAATTAAAACAATAGCAGCTATTAAAAAAAACGACAAAACAATGCCAAAAAATGTTCATAAAAGAAAAGATAAGAAAATTGTTTTTTTTCAGCTACTAGTTAAAAAAAATAACAATTTTTAACGTTAAAAGTTTTAGCAAAAAAAGATTAAAAAAATTAAAAAAAGAAATTTAATTTTCTTACCAAACCAAATTTTTTTAAAAATGTGTATTTTAGCAATCAACTAATTAAAATAATCAATGACAAAAAAAGGACAAAAAAAACAATTTTTTTTATTCTTCAACTATTAAAAAAATAAATTTCTTTCCAAACCAAATTCTTTTAAAAATAAAAATTCTCTAAAAAAAAAATCCAATTTTTTTATTCTTCAACTATTAAAAAAAAAAATTTTAACAAAACAAAACATAACAAATTTTCTAAAAAATTAAATTTTTTTTCCAAACAAACATTTGTTTAAGTATATTATATATACCTTCTGCTCAAATATGAACGAGACGTTATCAATAAAACGGTCCGCGGATGACATAGGGCAAAAATAAATTTTTTGTTTTTTGGTAGGACTGTTATAAGCTTACATGGCAAATTTCAGCGTAATATGTCACATAGTTAGTTTTCTGTGCTACTGTAAATAAGTCGAGCTCGAGTGTGTTCTTCGAATTCTCTTTTATGACTTCAATTGTCTCAAAATGTTTTCCACGGAGCGGCAACTTGAGCTTGGCAAACAGGAAAAAGTCACATGGAGCCATATCAGGCGAATACGGTGCTTGCGGAACGATGTTAACATTATTTTTGTTCAAATAATCGCGAACAAGACGTAATGTGTGAGCTGGTGCATTATCGTGATGCAAGAACCATGACTTGTTGTCCCACAATTCCTTCCTTTTAAGACGAATGTTCTCGCGCAAACGCTTTAAAACGTCTAAATAATATTCAGCGTTAACCGATTTTGCGATTTGTGCGATTTTCAAGCACAATTTCCTTTACCTTTCCGATGTTTTCGTCGTTTACTGATGTTGTTGGACGACGTTCATGAGGCAAGTTTTCAACCGATGTACGGCCCTCGTTGAACGATTTGTACCACTGGAAAACACGTGCACGCGATAGAGCAGAGTCCCCATATGTTGTCTGCAACATTTTTAAGGCGTCTGAAGCCGACATTTTGTTGGAATAACAAAATTTCAAACAAATTCTTTGTTCAACTTGAATTTCCATCGTTAAATTCGAAGAACACACTCGAGCTTGACTTGTTTACAGTAGCACAGAAAACAAACTATGTGACATATCACGCTGAAATTTGCCATGTAAGCTTATAACAGTCCTACCAAAAACCAAAAAAATTATTTTTGCCATATGTCATCCGCGGACCGTTTTATTGATAACGTCTCGTTCATATTTGAGCAGAAGGTATATATATAATTGGCGCATATACCCTTTTTGGGTGTATGGCCGAGTTCCTCCTCCTATTTGTGGTATGTGTCTTGATGTTGTTCCACAAATGGGTGACCTACAGTTTCAAGCCGACAGATATTTTTTTTGAGCAGCTTTTTCATGGCCGAAATACACTCAGAGGTTTGCCATTGCCTGCCGAGGGGCGACCGCCATTAGAAAAATGTTTTTCTTAATTTTGGTGTTTCACCGAGATTCTGTGAACAAAAAAAAATTCAAAAAATTTTTGCAAAGGAAAATTTTTTTTTAAATTTTATAACTTTAAGATTTATTCAATGTTAATAATTTTATTATGGAGTTTTTTAAAGCCAAAACAATAAAACATATAGCACCTTTTTTAATTTTTCTAACATTTTTATAATTTTTTATTTATTATTCTTTTTTTTTTTTTGAAATTTTCGGGATAAATATACATTTTAAAAAAAAATTTTCTAAAACTAATCTTTTGTTGGTCACTTGTAAAGTGTCACGTTCCCTTATAGATTTTTTCAATTTATTTTCTTTTTAATAAAAAAGGTGACTTACTGGGCAGTGATATACAATAGTAAAATTGCATTAAATTTTCAAATCAGTTATTTTTCATTTATTACGCCAATGAATATAATAAATTCTTATAGGGTAAGGAAACAGATTTTAAGTTTAGTAGGCATAAAAAAAGTTCAAAAAAACTATTAACTAACTATTTATAATTTATTAACGGGCCAAATGGAGACATTTTGTGCAGCAGGCCAAAGCTCACACAGAGCTGTAGCGCCAAATGATGACGCTGATGAATTTATTAACTATTTATGCCACACATATTCAAAGAATTCAATAGGCGATCTTTTGAAAATTGAAATTAATCCCAATAAATTTAGAATATTTTTTAAACTCTAGTAATAGGAGCATTTCGAGCATAAAGAGAGAAACCAACACCAAACCACCAAACCATCAAACTGCGAAGAGCTCCATCGATTTGCAACTATACCAGCACTCCGCTAAACTAGTAATTTCCACTGAATTTTCAGCCGTTCGCTGTACGTTTTTGAATATAAACGAAAAGTGATGGTAATGCCATTTTGCAAATAAAATCTATTAATGAATGGAAATAATCAACGACAAAAAAACATGCCAAAACATTTTAATAAAAAAATATAAAAACTTTATTTTTTGTTTTTCAGTAGTAACACAAAAAATCTACACAAATTTTAATAGACGAAAATATAAAAATTTACTTTCTTTTTTTCTTCAGCTATTAATTAAAAACATAATCAGAGATAAAACAATGCCACAAAATTTTAACAAAAGAAAACATAAGAATTTTTTTTTTTGAGCTATTAATTACGAAAAAACTTTTTTTAAATTAAAAACAAGCTTAATATTTTCTAAAAAAATTAATTTTTGTCCAAACCAAATTTTTTGTAAAAAGTTATATTTTTATTTATATTTTATTTAAAAACTGCCAAAAAATATTATTAAAAAACATATAAAATTGTATTTTTTATTCTTCAGGTATTAATGAAGAAAATAATCAATGCAAAAACAAAACTTCGAAAAATGTTAACAAAAGAAAATATAAAAAAAAATTCTAAAAAATTTAATTTTTTTTTTCAAAAAAATTTTTTTTTTATAACATATTTTAGTATTGCCCTTATTGACAGTCTGGGGTAGTGCGCCAACCTTAATCCCATCAACCATTATACCAACAGTTCCGGTTGACTGTAGATATCTGCCCGTTGGAGGCCTCAAAATGGTATCAAAACGTAGCTAACTTTTATTGCAGAAAATTAAATTTTTCCAAATTTTTTTTTTAAGTATATTTTATTTAAAAATTGGGTTTTTTTTAATTTATTAATAAATTAAATAAATATATAAAATAAAAATTTTAAAGAACAAATATATGTAAAAATGTTGAAAAGAACCAAACTTTTAAAACCTCCATACGTGAGTTTTTAACATTGCATAAATCCTAAAATTAAATAAATAAATAGCGGTTTCGTTTCTCCCAAAAAATTTTGCATCCTACCTTTTTTATGTTCGATTCTTAAATAAGTGTACTTTAGCGAGAAAATTCTGTACTCGATTCTCAACACGCCACAGCCAACGAAGGTTTTTAATTTTTTTGTTTTCTACTTACAAAAATTTTTTTGAACTTTAAAAATTTTTTTTGAACTTAAAATTTTTTTTTTAAATCTTTTTGTTTTTTAATTTTTCCAAGTTCAAGTTTTAATTTTTTCCGTATTTTTTTTTGTTTTTAAATTTTTTTCTTTAATTATTTTTTTATTTTTTTTTTGTTTTTTTAATTTTTTTTTTAATTTTTTTTTTATTTTAAAAAATTATTTTTTTAATGTTCCAAGTTCACTTCATATTACACTCTTCTTTTTTTTAATTTTTTTCCATTTTGTTTTTGAATGTTTTTTTCTTTAATTTTTTTCTTAATTTATTTTTATTTTTTGTCTTTTAAATTCATTCTTAATTTTTTTCAATTATTTTGTTCATTTTTCATTTTTTTTTTCAATTAATTTTTTTAATTTTTTTTTTACTTTTTCCCATTTTTGATTTTTTTAATTTTTTTTTTTTTGTTTAATTTTGTTTTTAATTATTTTTTCTTTTTTTTTTTAATTTTTCCAAGTTTACTTCTTTTTACACTCTTCTTTGTTTTAATTTGTTTCCATTATTTTTGTTGTTAAATTTTTTTTTAAATTTTTTTTTAAATTTTTTTTGTTTTTGTTTGTTTTTTTAAATATTTTTTTAATATTTTTAAGTTTTTTTTCTAATTTTTTTTTTTTTTGTTTCCAAGTTCACTTCTTATTACACCCTTCTTTTTTTTAATTTTTTTCCATTTTGTTTTCAAATGTCTTTTCTATTTGTTTTCTTTAATTTTTTCTTAAATTTTTTTTTTGATTTTTTACATTTTTTTTTTAATTTTTTTATTTTTTTTTTGTTTTTTTTTTCATTTTAAATTTTTCCAAGTTCACTTCTTATTGCACTCAAGCCTACAAATAAAAAAAAAAAAAAAAAAATTGAAGGCAATGCCCAAAATACTTCGCTCACTTCACATAGAATTGCTCAGTTTCGAATTCACCCCAAAACCACAAGTTCGAAACTAGTTGATATCCCTGTAGGGCAGCAACTCACATATGATAAAAAAGCACTGTAAGCATACAAGCATGCACACACACACATGGGTAGGCACAAATGCTCTTTGAGTGGCCATGGCATTATATTTTCATAGTTGCACTTGCTCGCGTGTAGAGTAAAGCCATTATTTTAGTCTCCAATAAAATTGCCTCTCAATTTTACTATGTCAATTTTACGGCCCATAAATTATATGCTTTTAAAAATTTTCCCCTACGCTTTTTGCTGCTTGGCGCTCCATGCGTGTGAGGGATGAAGATGTGTATGCTTTTGTATATAAATAAAAATATGGTTGGAGTGTTTCGAGAAAGGATCAAATTATTATATGTTTTTGTATATCATCAATGCACATTCGCTTCAATTGAATTTTATCTGGCTATAAATTGTCCATCGTTTCTGCTTTTACGCTGATGTGGTGAGGTTGTTATGTGCATGCAAATTCAATGGGGAAAAGTTAAATAGAGAGCCAATTGAATAACTCGATATTGTTTGTGATTGCGCTTGATCTTGCTTAGGCGAACAGTTCATTATGGAGTCAGCAATCACCGCAACCAATTTAGAATTAACCGCCATATTCTAAGGACGACAAAGTATTCGATATTTCTACATTTGTAGCTGACGTTGCTTTTACTAAGATATTTTCAAGACAAAAATAGCCAGTAGGTATTATAATTAGTAGACCGTCTAAATATTTCTGAGTATGCATTAAAATTATTTACCTTAGCTTCCCACCAGTTCGAAAACATGCATCCGAACTCTAACTAAACTGAAGATCACTGGCAGTCATGTCAGGAGTATGCAGCAACTTTTATGATATAAAATCCACTTAAAAACTTGTCATACCAGGGTCTTTCACTGGTAGTTTCATTTTCTTCAGAGTCTGAAGCGCCAAGGAACTCTAAGGAGACGATGATTTTTGTCAAGAAAACAAGCGCATACAGCACTTAGACAACATTGAATCAATTGTGCTGAACTCGGGTTCCCTTTTTAATTTTCTCTAAATCTACCTGACCTCCGAAAAAATCTGAATAGATCTTGTGGTGCCAAGGTGGTCACTTCTTAACACATTAGTGCTAAAGACCTCAAGACTCATTCAAGTGAAGGCCGGGCAGACGCACAGAAAGTGATTCACCGACTCAACCTCCTCTCCACATGCTGGGCAGAGTGCACTGTCCGAGATGCCTACCTTTTCCAAGTGCTTCGCCCATAGTAAATGGCCCGTTCAACCTTTCTGTCCTGTCTCTTCTGCTTAATGACAGAAGGATCTGCGACAGTCGGTCGGACATGACAGGTAACATCAGTTTTTCCCATCTGCAGCCTCTCTCAGCCTGCCAAGCTCACTGTGGGTTGAAGTAACCCATTTTCTAACGTGGCTTGGATGTCTGCAGAAGGGAGTGGCAGAACGGGCTCCGAGCCAAAGAAGTTGGACCATCCTAGCTAAAGAGTCAGAGATCTCATAACCCGAGTACGTGTTCCGCGACCCATCTTCGACCTTTCTCGCTTACGCAAATCAACACCCTGAGACGATTTCCGTTAAATTAGGTAAACATTTTACAGATAGTTTAGAAACACTTATACACAAACAAACGAATGACATGCTGAGACCAACTGAACTGAGCTTAGATCATAGTACCGATTTAAGACTTAAGACAAATCGCTCGGGCGCTCGCCAGCGCTGCTCGTATCGACGAGTGTCGCTCGAGTGCAAAGTGTTGAGACTGTTTCACTCCAAATGACAAAACTAACCATCTGAGAATGGAGACGAATGCATTTATGTTCCGACCATCTCCCTTTCATCAGGCCAAATCGAACTCTGCAGCTGGCACATAAACCCTAAAGAGTCTCGTTTCAGCTTTCCACTTTCTCAGCCTACAATACATTACCTTCAAAGTCTTTATCGTCTTGGTCAAGTAAGAGAGTCAAAACTTCGCGCTAAATATTCGTTGTGAAGTTATTTTAATAATGGTAAAGTTGAGAGGGCCTTAGGGTCTTAAGGTCCTTTAAGACGGTTGAGCATGGAAACCGATACTCTGACAGCATCACTAAAACACCCATGCTATAAGGTGCAGAATGGATAGAGATAAGAATCTCGAGGAAGGAATTGTGCAAAGAAAAGTATTAGTTACTGATAAGGAAATTCCACAAGTCGCTGATATTTGTACTACCCTGAAAACCTCAAACTGTGAAAAGAAGAGAGGATAGAATCAATTCGAACCATGTCTAATTAGGAATTCCATGATAAATTAGGAAATGCTGCATGCAGTTTAGGAAATTTCACATTCCTCTGATACACAAACCTGAAACCTGCTCAGCTTTAATGGAAAAATAAAAACCTAATCAAATATCAAAGTATTAGCCTCGGGAAAGCAGAGCAGCGCAGAATAGTAGAGTTGAGATGATTAGACCTCAACAACCTTCAAGCAAATAGTGCACAAATAACGAGCTTGCGTCTGATCGCATGGATTTCCAATACAAAATATTTAGTCCATACCCTCACCACTGACAATAAATACGGCATTTTTAGGTCCCGCATGACCGCCAACCACTTAAGATTTACCCATGGCCAGCAGGACTTTGAAACCCTGCAAGTCAAAGCTTTCGCCCCAGCACTCACTGAGCTGACTTAACACATGCCCGCCCAAAAGAAGATTGCTTTTAGATAAGCATTTAAACGCTTAGGCCATTCAGCTATAGCAGCACGCACGGTTTCCATGGATTGTGACGTCGCTGCTCCAACCAAAGTTTGTTTGAGATTCACCAAATTTCTGTGAAGTCTTCGGCACGCCATGTTCTCTAAGTCTGAACACAAACTGTAGTTCATTGGATTCCAATCTGGACTTCCAGACAGCGAATCTTCTGCGGCTATGAATCCAGGAATATTGTTTTTAACACACTTTTATTAGGTCGGGTTGTATGCATGTATGTATGCATGTATGTATGTATGTATGTATGTATGTATGTATGTATGTAACGGAATCTTTGAGCTTAATATTCACTGGCTTCTAATTATCTGATCGACTTGAAATTTTGCACACCTATCAAGGACCGATGACAATGCAATAATTTGATAAAAGTTTTCCATTATCCTTATTGGGATTGCCAGGATTAATATTTTCTGTTTTTACCTGTGGGCAAAAAGTAAGGTGAATTTGAATCTTTGAATCTTTTTTTTAACACACTTTTATTAGGTCGGGTTGTATGTATGTATGTATGTATGCATGTAACGGAATCTTTGAGCTTAATTTTCACTGGCTTCTAATTATCTGATCGACTTGAAATTTTGCACACCTATCAAGGACCGATGACAATGCAATAATTTGATAAAAGTTTTCCATTATCCTTATTAGGATTGCCAGGATTAATATTTTCTTTTTTTTACCTGTGGGCAAAAAGTAAGGTGAATTTGGATTCTTGTAAATCAGTTTCTCAGGCTCCCTCCACGAAATAAGTTCTTCATCCCGATTACTTCTTTATCACGGCCGATAACTGCATAGCTTTAGACTCACAGTCTATAAGAAAGGAATTAAATATAACACGAATATATCGAATCATTTATTCACTGACTGCAATGATAACAATAATTTGCATTCATAATAAACAAAAAATAGTTTAAAGAAACTAAAAAACACGCTTTTTTGCTAATCGAACTAAAAAGTAGAAAATAAAAAATAGTTTAAAAAAACTAAAAAACACGCTTTTATTGCTAATCGAACTAAAAAGTAGAAAATAAATTTTAATGACAAAGATACCTATAATGAAGGAATAGCAAATCGAACGATCAGTCATAGTCAACTACCTCAGAACAGAATTATAACAACAATTAAGATACAAATAGAGTAATTCAAATTAGAGTTAAAAGCGTGGGATGCATTTTGCTTCACTTTCATAACCCTCTGTGAATAGGTAGTTGCCAATAGAATGATTGTAATATTTACTATATCAAGCATCCCACGCTTTTAACTCTAATTTGAATTACTCTATTTGTATCTTAATTGTTGTTATAATTCTGTTCTGAGGTAGTTGACTATGACTGATCGTTCGATTTGCTATTACTTCATTATAGGTATCTTTGTCATTAAAATTTATTTTCTACTTTTTAGTTCGATTAGCAATAAAAGCGTGTTTTTTAGTTTTTTTAAACTATTTTTTATTTAACCACTGCTGGGTGGTTTTTACCTTATAGACTGGAGCGAAATCTTGCTGGAAGATCCAATGATCTCCATTGTGGAGAGTATTGCTCAACTGCTTCACACACTTTCTGAGACATCCTCCTGTTATACTTTTGTCCCCGTCTTAACCCCTTCTTTGCAGAAATGAAGATATGTAACGCCTTTACAAAACACTCTCAAGCAATCCATTGCGGAAGCCGGATGATGGCCATGCTGAACTTTTGAAACAATAGTTTTTGCGTCTTTCGAAGTTTCAGCATTGATTCTGGCATTTTACTTATTAAAAACTTCTTCAACACTGAAAATTTTCTCATCTGTGGAAAGACTATTTTCATAGCTGTAGATGGGCTGTGAGGGTTGTGTTCATACCCAAGGCTGGCAAGAGCTCACATGTCTCCCCTAAGGATTTTAAGCCAATCAGTCTCTCATCTTTCTTGCTGAAAACCCTTGAGAGGTTGATTGACCTACACTTAAGAAGCGGAATTCCTCGATGGCGTTTGTCGCATATCCAACATGCATACTGTAAAGGCAGATCAGTGGAATCTGCTCTGCACACAATTGTTAAAGATATTGAGGAATCCCTATATCAGAAAGAACTCGCAGTTGAGGGGGCTTTTAATAATGTTCTCCCGGAGGCAATCACTAAAGCTCTGGGTAGGATGGGGGTCGGAGCCAACCTTTCCAGGTTTATCTACCAGAATGTTCAGCGACAGAACGGTCGTGGCAGAGTGGGGCGGCGCGGTGAGCAGAGGCACGCCGCAAGGCGGGGTTCTCTCATCATTTCTTTGAATCATTGTTATCAATGACTTGCTGGAGGAGCTGGCGAGGAGGGGCTGTAGGGTGATAGCCTACGCGGATGATGTGGCATTAATTGTTAGAGGAAAGTTTATAGATACCCTGTACGATTTAATGCAGGGATATCTGAACGTAGTTGTTCGATGGGCAGCAGACTGCGGCTTATCGGTGAATCCTCTTAAGACGGAGCTCGTCCTTTTCACGAGGAAATATAAAATACCCAGAGCTCAACTCCCCTCGATGGGGGGCGCTCCGTTGGTGCTTTCTGACAAGGTGAAGTACCTAGGTCTAATCCTTGACAGTAAGATAACGTGGAAGCCCAACATTGAGGAGAGAGTAAGGAAGGCAACAATCGCCTTGTATGGGTGCACGGGCGCTATTGGCAAAAGATGGGGCTTCTCGCCTACAGTTGTATTTTGGCTCTATAATACCATAATAAAGCCAATCTTGTTATATGGAGTCATTGTCTGGTGGAACTCACTGGAGAGGACGACATCAGTTAAAAAGCTAGAGAGGGTCCAGAGGTCTGCACTCATTTGAATCAGTGGGGCGCTTCGAACTACTCCTACTATGGCGCTTAATGTAATGTTAAACGTGGTACCTATAGACACCGCAGGCAGAATTGCCGCTGCACGCACCGCAATCAGACTGACGGGCTTGGGCTATAAGCTCAATCTCACATATGGGCACTCAAGCACCCTCAGAAACTTTGAGTTCATCTACTCGTCGACGGAGCAGTGTGTGCACTCGCTAAGTCCAAGCGGAACTTTCTCCACCCATATTCCATCAAGAGAGGAGTCGACCGGGGGCAACACTTGGGGACAGGGCCTCGTTAACCTGTTCACGGATGGCTCAAAGCTGGACGGTAGGGTTCGAGGAGGAGTATTCTGCAAAGAGGTCCCCATTAAACTCAAATTCAGGCTACCGGATCACTGCAATGTGTTCCCAGCAGAGGTGGCCGCAATTTAAGAAGCAACTGACTGGCTACTTACTTGCGTAATAACTGTTAAGAAGGTAAATATTTACTCCGATAGTCAAGTGGCTATTAGGGCCCTAGGCTCTATTATTGTTCATTCGAAGCTGGTCAGGGAATGCCTGGTCTCCCTCTCGATTGCATCAGAATTCTTCGACATAAAGATAATTTGGGTACCCGGTCACAGTGACATTGCAGGAAACTGCGAAGCCGACGAGCGGGCCAGACAAGGGACCTGTGAGGTAATTTGCCCGCGAAAGGAGAGAATCGGGATCCCCTTGACAACCTGCGCTCTACTCCTCGAAGGATGGGCTCTGCACCAACTCAGCGAGCGCTGGGCAAGTACACGAACGTGTAGGGTCGCGAAGTCCTTCTGGCCACGTTTGGATAGGAGGCGTTAGAGGGATATCCTGGGGATGACAAAATATCATCTTTCAAATTTCATGGGCATCCTCACGGGGCACTGTCCGCAAGGTATACATGCCGTGAGACTCGGAATTACTTCGAGTCCTTTTTGCGTCAGCTGTATGGAGGATGAGGTGGAATCATCTCAGCACCTGCTCCTCAGCTGCCCATCTTTCGCGGGACTAAGATTCAAGCATCTTGGTTCTCACTTCTTTTCTGCGCCTGCTGATATAGCTTCTGTGGAGTCTAATTTTCTTCAAGCGCATTGTCAAAGATGATCAGTTGAGCGACGGCAGGCTTTCATATGGAGATCATCTCTAATTAGTCTTGGCATGGATCTAGTCGATACTTTCATTTCCCTGGGCATGATTTCCTGCTTTCTAAGAGGACTTCTACGAATTCTTTATCGAACGTCTTTTATGGCGGCACTGGTTCGAAGCACGCGAGGACGATCATTTTTTTTTTCTGTTTGTCACTTTAGACGTTTGGGAAAAACGATTAATCGTGCGGTAAACAAACATTCTCGAAATACCGATGATCAAAAAGTATCGCGAAGGTGATTCGATTGCCAAGGCGTAGTGCACCATGAGTACCTTCCATCGGGTCACACAGTCAATAAAGAATATTATTTATCCGTTTTGAAGCGTTTGAGAGATGCTGGATTTTGCATGATGATAACACGCCATCTCACCGAGCCCAAATTGTGCTGGATTATTTGACCAAACACCAAGTAAATACCATCGTGCAAGCACCGTCTTCACCTGATATGGGCCCGTGCGACTTCTTTTTGTTTCCCAAAGTGAAGTTACCGCTTCGTGGAAGAAGATTTCAGTCAATAGAATAGAATAAATTTGCTTGAAATTTAACTCTGTCTTGTTTTATTTAAACATTCCCGGTACTTTCTGATCATAGGAATTAAGTATTTTCAGTAATTCGTACATCTCACTTGCACTTTTACCGCACTTTTGTAAAGCAATCAACGCCATGCGATTTTTCTTAGGCCCCCCGATATATAAATAACAAATACACCATATTTTTACTAATTGCGCCTACTTTCCTTTCGTTGTTTTTTTTTCTTTTTTTACGTACATTTTACACACATTTTTTCCTACCAGTTCCTGACCAACAGACGCCCGTTAGAGTTCACCTTCTCGCGACTAATTCACCTTCAAACGAGCGCTTGCAAACTTTTCTTCGCTCATAGAATCGTTTACAAATAAACTTTCTCTGGCTGCCCACTAGTAAATGACAACCTAAACTATCGATAGTTGCGTAGGCTGCTGCCCACCTCATTTTTCTTATGCGCAAATCTTTCCTTTACGAAACTTACTCGGGTTTTAATATACTTTGCAAATGGAACTTTGCTAGAAATTTCTTTTAATTCCTAAAAGTAATTAACCAAAGGAAATGTGTAGGTGTATTTAGCTGGAAACTTTCGCAATGAACAAAACTAACAAAAACAAAAGCAAAAACAAAAAACATCGTTTATGCTCTACCACATGCAGAGTTTCATATAAGAAGAAAAATCAATGAAATGCGTAAAGCAGCAGCAATTTCACACACTTCAAGCAAATCCTCACAATGCATTGGACATTCTGTCAAGCACGCATACACAAACACACACACACACATAGCCATAGCATACAACTCGCACCGTACAAACGAGAAATGTCACTGAGAAGCCGACGGGTGCCTGGTAACACCGCCAGCACACATACACACACGCGCCCAATATACCTGTTGCTTTTATGGCTGCATACCTTTACTTATGCGACAAGTGAGAAACAGAAAAAAAAACTTGTTAACTCAACTTCAGACATAAAAGTTACCCAGAGTTTCTTGTGGTGCTTTGAGAGTGCAAATGAAGTGTAACGAAATGAAATAGCAGCGGGGTAGTCTTAAGGCCATTTTGACACCAAAGTCTTACGTAAACATTTCAAAAACCGAAAGGAAAATTAAAAACAAAGACCATTTCATGCCATTTTCAACTACTCCCATGCCATAGTACGGGGCGTATGAGTAACTTGAATAGCTGGTGGACACCCACGTTTGTGCGAAAAGAACTCATATCCGGCCAGCTTGCGCTAACCGATGGATAAGTGAGTGACATTTGCAATGTTATAACTGCAAACTGCAATTCGTTTTCAACTTGTGTGTGTCATTTACGTTAACCCTTTGCGGCCTTGTCTTCTTTCTTTTTGCTGCCCTGCTTCAGTTACTATTCAGAGCTTTATATTTTCTCTGAAGTCCATTGCTACGGCAGTCGTTATCGCAGTGCGTACTGCTTCGTGGTATTGCAAGCTCAATTCGCCTATTCACACAGACCCGCATGCACATGCAGAGATAATGCACAAGCATTAAGTTCACTTTGTATGTCCGAACCCTGCAAGGAAAACGCGCACTACTGAAAGGAATTTCCGCTTCACGAGTAGTGACAACTGTGTTCGGCGTGTAAAAATGGCAAAGTAGCAAAGTAAGAAACAAAAAATTGCCCTTTTCACACAATATACTGAGCTATCACTAGGTTCCAGTTGACCTAAAAGCTGATATGGTTAAGACATTGGCATATTGGATGTAGTCGAGCTTAAGATCCGTCTCATACGTTGGGCTGTAGCTCAGTTTAAGATGTAAAAACTTCAACAAAATCTGCTTTTGATCGTCTCTACTTTAGGTAAGCTTTGTAAGTTCACACTCCCAATTTGTTTCGGGCAGCTTTTCATGAACTTAGCTCAAGTTAAAATTAACCCTTCATTGGCCACGCAGGTCTGGTTAGACCTTTTTCGACTTTGGACAGATTTCTATTATAGCTAACGACTTGAGTTTCCAGGTCGCCTCCTAAAATATCCTTTTCTATCGACTTATGGGTATAACCTTTTAAAAAAGATCCTTAAACAGGATGAAAAAATGGATTTAAAAAGTTACGCCTGCGGTTGGACACCTCAAGTCTGACATAGGGGTCGTATTTACATGCATTTCTATGGAAATATGTGGCAAATGCGCCATATTTGTAATCCATTTTTAAGCTTCGCAGGTATGCACTTTTAATTTCTTACTTTTGCATTGGTTTTGGCATGCATTGAACCACCTACAGAGGCCAAAATAATAGCTAAAAATATTTAGATTTGTGAAAGGAAGGATTATTTCTAATTTGTTCTTTGTTTTGACTCATTTCGAAGAAGGTTGAATAAAAAAAAGTTGATTACAAAGAAATTTATGGTCAAATATGAAATGATATTTATTTTTGGTTTCAGTGGAAGGCAGGCAAAAAATGTATGCAAAGAGTTATTTGAGTGCTGTTGATATACTGGATTCTGGCGTACAATACAACAGAAACTAGTTTTTCGTCGAAACTCTTCGCCTTCTTATCGACAAAAAAGATCATCTCCCTTCACTGTGGGTGTATCGTCTCCGGTTAGCTGGTTGACTACAATATTTCCAGGGATAGTAGTTAGTTTGTTGAAAAATGAGTCTATAGCCAAATGAGTAGTGAATTGAAAAATAACGGTTGAATGATTCATACGATTTTCTATGCTTGCAAGCACCAAAGTGTTCGATAAATCGTCAAAAAATTTCATCTTGCATCACTTTTTCCCAGCCCACCAACTGCCTTGCAAATATAAAACGTTGCCACCGACATGACATCGAACATATTGCAAGATTTTCATGAAAACCAAACAATAACGAAAGGACTGACGGGAATTGTTCCTTTTCAATTCTGGAGGTTTTGTATTTATGATAATGCACTCAAAGCTGGCGTCGATGGCATGGATAAAATGGTCGCACATTTCACATCAAAACGACCAACAAGTCGATGGATCCTCTGCTTTCTTTTGCAGCATGTTGGAGGATGTCATGCGGTCAAGTTGATGGGCTCAAAAAAAGTGATGTCAGACGAAATTTTTTACGAACTTTATAGACCTTGGGAAAACAGCAAGCAGGTTTCAAAAGCAACTGTTCCTGTGAAGATTAAATCAACACTCTACGACTGATTGTAGAGCATGTTCCTCTTAAATGGTGATCAAATTCATAACATAGACACCGATAGAGCATTAGACTTCCAAATTCGCTGAAAACACTCGACGTCCATATACAGGGTCTGGCACCCGAACTGTACCCAATCAAAAGACTCTAAAATTAGTTTGGAAAATTCTCTTAATTCAATTCAAAGTAAAAAATGCGTGAAAATAATAAAAAATTAAGATCCAATTTACCTTTGCTCGATATGACCACCTTTTGCCTTGGCTATGGCCTTGAGATGGCCCAGAAACGAATCGCAAGCTACCCGAATGTGACTTGCAGGTATTTTGGCCCACTCGCGAACAATGGCCTTTTTCAACGCCTCTAGACTGGTGGTTGAACGTCTCCAAAAGAGTTCAAAGAAAATAATCCATTAGATTCGTATCTGGTGAATTTGAGAGCTATTTTGTGGACGTTATGAAGTTCGGAACGTTGTTTTTTAGCCATTCTTGGTTCACTCGAGCTTTGTGAGACGGTGCCGAGTCCTGGTGAAACGTCCATGGTCTACCACCAAAATGTTTGTCCACCCACGGCTTCAAAGCAACCTCCAGAATACTTTCTCCATAATATTTCGCATTTATCTTGACGCCGGACTCGATGAAAACGATTGGAGAGCACCCGTCTGCGGTTACAGCGGTCCAAACCATGCCTCCTAGTGGCCAATCGATTACTCAAATTCTCGTATGAACAGTCGGTCAAATAAACCCTATCGTTTTGGGAGTTTATGAATCATTGAATTTGAAAAATTTCCTCGTCAGAAAGCACGATATTACACTTTCGACCAAGCGAAGCAACTCCTTCTCTCTCAAGTCTGACTTGTTGCTGCTTTGGTGTGAGGTTGCGCGCTTTTAGATATCATAAGGCTTGACTTTGAGATCATTTTTCAGTATGCGGCGGATGCTACGGTCAGATATTTTCAGTTTTCTCGCCATTTGATTGGCACTTCGTCGAGGATTTCGCTCAAGTCGCTTTTTCACTTTTTGAACCATTTCACGTGACGGCGCAGTCTTTTGATGACCACCTCCATGACGTGATGCTACCAGTACCAGTGTAACGACTAATGCGGCGATAAACAAAAACTTTATTTACTTTAAGGTGCTCGAGCTCACAAACAATCGCTGGTTGTGATTTTCCAGCCAAATATAATGCAATCACACTTTTACGTTTGAAATCCATTTCGGATTTCCTTTTTTCACGTTTACTCTCGGCAAAATGCTTCCGCGCACTTGTAAACAATACTTTGGATTGTCATTTAGTCAACTAACAGTGATGATGATGCCCGTGTATCAGCTGCGCGAGCGGTCTGAAGTTGGTTACACTTCGAATGCCGGGCCGAATGTACTTAGCCCCCAAAATTTGAACATACGACTTATTTTTTGAACACACCTCCTATATGTGAAGAATCTCACCATTTAAATGTCCACCGTCAGCACATCTACAAGTGAGAGATCCCCCAAAAAGTCGATGCATGGTTGAATGTTGTTCAGCAACACTTCGCACAACAGCAGAAATATTCTGGTCTGCCAGTTATTTTTTTATTCTCGATAGAACGAGTTCCTTAAAATTTATTCATCGAATGCATTCGAATGATTATTTCCACCAAAAAAGTAACGAATTTTACGATATGTTTTTCTTACCAATCAACTATTTTCAATAAACGTTCAAAAATTTTAGGGCGTTGTTCTATAGTGTGGACTTGTACATCTACCTACTAGACAAATGTCAAAGATGACATACAAAAAGGTAAGTTGGTTAGTTTGAGTGGTGTTTCTTCCAGAATCCAACTAGCGCTTTCGCACCATTTTGTTGCCACATCCTCCTTATCAATAAAAAAAAGGTACCGTCTAAGAATTATTCACTACTCCATAACAAGGCATTAATTTGAGGGACCCTTTATTTTGATTTTTATTTTATTTTGTGGACCACAGTTTAATATAAAAACATGAAATTAAATTATTACTGTTATTTATTCGTTAATAGTTCGACCTCAACTAGCGGTCATATTCAAAAGCTATTGGCAGTGCCAAGTATTTTTTAACCCTTTTTTCGAATTAGTACAAGGTAAAGTCCAAAATAAACAGGACTGCCGTCATAAAAATGTTTTTGATGGCGCCATATTTTTAATGAGTGAATGCGTTAGAAGTTACATTCCTAGCTGACTTCCAGTGAAAGCTTGGTAACATTCGGTTCAGTGGAAGCGAAACTATTGCGTCTAAAGTGTCAGTATGTTTGTGTCATCGGTACAAAAATGAGTTTCGAACAAAGAGCTAATAACAAGTTTTGTTTTAAATCGGTAAAACGTTTACCGAAACATTTTAATTGATGAAAAAAGTGTATGGCGATGATTATCTATCTCGTGCCAGAGTGCATGAGTGGTTTACATGTTTCAGAGATGGTTGTGAGGCCATAAATGACAATGAACATACGGGCCGCCCAAAATCAATCAACACCGAAAACTCCATCGAAATTGTTCGTAAAATTATCAAATATTAACCGAGATCATCGCTGAAATTCATGGAATCGGAGTTGAATATCTTCAAAACATCGATTTATCGCATTTTAACTCACCATTTGGGCTTACAAAAGGTCGCTGCACGTTTCTTTCCGCACAAATTAACTGAGGACCAAAAATTGCTCACAATTCAACATTCGAAAGACCTTTTAAAGAGGCGAGAAAAGACGAGAAGTTCCTTTACAACATTGTAACTGCTGATGAAATATGGCTTCTCCAACATGAATCTCAAACTAATGGAAGGCCACAGATGAGTCACCACCCAAAAAATCGCGTTTAGAGAAGTCAAAAATCAAGTCGATGCTCATTTGATTTTACGATTCCAAGGGAATTGTCCACAAAAAGTTAATGCCAACGGGCCAGACCGTCAATGCAATTTTCTATCTTTGCGTTTTGAAGAGTTTGTTGCATTCGCCCTGAATACCGCCGAAGGAGAAAGCTGACGCTTATTGCAAGATAATGCACCGTCTCATCGATCCACTCTTGTGACTAATTTTTTGACTAAAAATTTTAGCACTCAATCACTCACCGTATTCGCCGGACTTGGCCCCCTGTGACTTCTACTCATTTGCAAAATTGCAAGTGGCCATGAAAGGAAAACGTTTTGAGTCCGTAGAGGCCATCCAAAAGGCTTGTATCCACATCCTGAAGGACATTCCGGATTCTGGTCAATGACCTAAAACACTCTTTCGAAAAGCTTTTAGATCGCGCAAAACAGTGTATCGAGGCGGCCAGAGGAGAGTATTTTGAATAAATAAACTCGAAGTTATCAGAACAAAGCGCGTTTTGAAAAACGCTTCTACTTTGGGCATTTTCGTTCCGCGAGAGAAAAAAAAGATATTACGTAGTGAAAAAGGAGAGAGAGAGCTATATCTTATATATATCTTAGTTAAGGTACTTGACCACCTTGGAAAGCTAAAAAGTACAACATATTCAATAATTTTTTTTTTCATGTTCTGTATAATATATTAAAATAAATTTTTTTTTAAATTTTTATTTAAAGCTTATATAATACAAAAAAAAATTGATTTATTAAAATTTCTTTTTTTAACATATATCCAGGAGGCGCCAAAGTCGAGGCCTGACGAAAATCATGTCTTGCGGCGGACAGTTAATCTTAGAAATGGTAATTCTAAAACAAAAGAGAGAAACAAAATTTTCAAAAGGAAGGTTCCTTGCGTGAGAATTTACCACAAACTGACAAAAAAAAAAATAATAAAAAAATGGCGGATGTTTGAAAAAAAGTTAAGAAAACACCCCTGTTTTTCACAATGTTATGCTTAAAAAGCAATACTTTATTAACTTTTTTTTGCAAAATGTGGTAAATTGGCATACAAAACATCTTAACAAATAAAACAAGACCAAAATCGTTAAAATCGGCTAAGCAGTTTCGGAGATAAAGTGTCCGCCATTCGAAAAAAAGTAATTTCTGGAAAAACGCGTTTAAAGTTAAAACTTGCTATTTTCTTTCCGCTGAGTCAGCAAGTAATGAGTGCAGGATGCGCCTGCACATTTTCACTGATTTCACTTTGTTAGAATTCGAATTTAAAAAAACAGTTTCAGGTGATGATTTTTAAAAGTATAAGGATTGAAAAAATGTAAAAAAAAAAAATTTAATTTTTTGAAACTTATAAGGTGGTCAAGTACCTTAAACTGTGGGCTATTTTTCCTGAGTTTTTTCTTGTGGTTGCTAATTTGTAGTGAAAAATAACACTGCCTACTTTTTGGCGCTTGTTTGTTGGTGCAAACTTGTAGGAAATATATTTTTGGTGCCTACTGTTTGGGCGTTTTTTAGTCCCTATTTTTTTACCTTTTTTTTGTGCCTACTTTTTGGCGCTTATTCCCGTTTCCTGGCTAGTGCTTGTGCGTACTGTAAACAGCTATCCATTCCGGCGTCGGATTTATTGGTATTGCCTTGCGGTAATTTGTGCCGTTGCTGCGATAAACGCTCGGAGTAGTGCGCGTTGTTGCCTCGGTTTGTGTCCGGCATTTACCTAAACCGGTCGACCCCTCTCCGTTTTTTGTAAATTTTGTCTATTTGTATTCTCTGCAAATGTTGTGAATTTATTTAGACATATATTCTTTCCCTTTCTCACTCTCCCTCTCATTCTCTATCGGGTCTCTCTCTCTCTCCCTCTCATTTTCTATCGGGTCTCTCTCTCTCTCTCATTCTCTCTCGGGTTTCTCTCTCTTTCTTCTTCTGCTTTGAAAGTTTCACTTCTGCTATGTGTACTACGCCTCACGCATATTTTTTTTGACTTCACTTTATATAGTGTGGAATTGTACATTTGCCTACTAGACAAATGTTAAAGATGGCATAAAAAAAGGTACCGTCTAAGAATTATTCATTACTTCACATCTAGGCGGTACTTTATTTTTAGTTTTCTTTTTATTTTTTATTTTATTTTGTGGACCTAAGGCCAGTTTAATAACAAAACAACAACTTAAATTATTGCTGTTATTTATTTACCAATATTTCGACCTCAACTGGAGGTCATATTCAGGAACTCTTAGCTTAACCTAGTATTTGTTAACCCTTTCTTCGAACTAATATAAAGTTATACATTGCCTATGTTGAAACATCAATCCATTCAATCCATCAATCCTTTTTAATTTTTAGTTATTATATAATCGACCAACAGAAACTCGCAAGCAAAAAATCAAGTCTCTACTCATTCAAAAATAATCGATAAATCGCTTGAGAGTCAATGCAACCCTAAAAACGAAATCTCTTGAGAAAATTATGTTATCCAGAAAAACGAAATGCATACAGTTCCGTAGTCAAGAACCCAAAATTAAGTTTACTCGTGTCGACGTTTTTTGTATAATTCCAGATATTTTACCTACAGTGGCGATTTTTCCCAATTGATTTTTGCAGATAAACCCCTTGGCTTCTGAAACTCTGTGCACCCGCTGTGCAACCGCTGTGCGCGAACACCGTTATATTCATTCCCGCCACAATCGATATGATATGAGCGCTTTTCGGTTGCGCTTGATTTTATTATCATTGCTTCATATTCCGGCACTGACATTTTTTTAATTTCATTTCTGTGACAGAGTGAGTTTAGTGGAACCGAACAAATGCATGAAAATACTTACATACATACAAAAATATGTACTATAGTGTTCGAAATACTATGAAAAGTAATAGCAAAAGTTACTTTAGCAGAATCCGCATTGAAAGTAAATAAAAGTAAAACGAACGCATTGGCTTATGTTTGTGCGGGAATAAACCTGTGTAAGTACATATGAATGTGTGAATTTTAGTGGCATATGTGAATTTGTTTGAAACTTCATTTTTATTTCAAATTAATCCACCTATCAACTTGTGCGCTAGTCACGTTTATCACCCGCACTCGAGCTGTCAGCAAAGTTAACAAATAATTCAATAATAAATTCAGAGTTTACCACAGATAAAAAGCTTAGTGTTACTTTTTTAGCTTTTGCATGCCCTAAAATTTTGGTAGCAAAATTAAAATGATAAATTTGTAAAGTCAAAGGTCAAAAAGTCCTATTAATACCACTGATATCAACTGAGGCAGGAAACATGCACAAGAACGCCGAAAATTTAATTAAAGTGAAAGCCAAAACGAAGCAATCAGTTTACAAAAACATGAGAAGGTTTGCTGGATAATAAAAGCAAAATCCATTTGTGAAGTTTTCAGGTTTAGTAAATACGTCGTATGAGTAACACGAATCGGTGGCAATTGCAACCAGCAGAATAAACTATTGGGTAAAGGAATAAGTTTCTGTACTTTCTTAGCCAAAGCCACGAATTCCATGAATTTTGTGCAGTATGTGTTATTGGAAGCTACAACTTTACTCCATCTCTCAGGCAGCATACGGATTCCTCTGACGAAAAATTCGAGTTTTTTCGACTTGAACCATTCATTGAGCCTGTTTACGATGCTCTCGTAAGAAATGAGCCGCTCTCCAATAAGGGCTGACTGCATTGACCGAAACAGATGTAACCCGAAGATGCAATATATGGGCGGAATATGGCGGGTGGGGCAAGATTATCCAATTCCTCTCTCTCTTTCTCTCTCTTAGCGTCACAGTCTGTGGTGGACCATAGCTTCATCAGCAAGCCTCCTCCAATTCAGTCTCTCTCTTGCCTCATTTCTCCAATTACGAACGTTCATCGCTTTAAAGTCTACTTCTACGTCATCAAGCCATCTCTTTCTTCGTCGGCCTCTCTTTCTTCCTCCAATTGGACGCAAAGTAAACGCCCTTTTTTGGATTCTTGAATTTCGTTGGGAATTCTTATGATGTGGCCAATCCATCTAAACCGCTGCGCTTTAATAAAACATATTACATTTTCACCACCAACAAAGATTTCAATTTCGTTGTTACACGTGCCGTTTTCAAGCCAAATAGGACCGTAGATTTTTCTCATTATGGTTCTTTCAAATAGCTGCGAATAGAGCGAACCATAAACTTAGTTTTTTCGGCGTTGACATTCAGTCCTATAATTTTTGCTTTTGTTTCTAGCAGCTTGAATATGCGAATCAGTTTGTTTTTGTATTTTTGCCATGATGAGAACGGCGTCAGCATAAGCACATATTTGAAAATCTTTGTCAAATATTGTTCCGGATAAGTTAATTTCTTTACAACTGCGTGCAACATAAGGATGAAAATCAGAGCAGACAATGCGTATCCTTGTTTAACACCAGACAGGACCTGGAAGGGTTCAGACATTTCGCCCTGTACTAGCACCTTGCTAGTAGTACTCTTCAACGTGCAGAGAACCATTTATGTCAGTTTCAATGGCACACCAAGTTTTTGGAAACAGTGTTTAATTTGCTTTCTGTCTAGACTATCATAATATCAATAAATAGGCAAAATATATCAATGTTATGCTCGAAATTTTTTTCAAAAATTTGGTTTACCAGGACACCTTGATCAATTGTTGATCGATTGCTTTTAAACCCACACTGGTATTCATCTATTGTTTCATCAGCATATACTTTGATGCGCTCCCAATTTAGCCCCTCTAAATATTTCTGGACCGATATAGCAACATGTGGCCTGATATCGTCATACAACAAAATCAGTTTGTCATGTCTATCGTCTACCGTCCCATTCCGGCCGCTTTTCTTTGCGAGTTCGATTCAAACGCATTAGCTGCAGTTGATAAGGATCGCCGGTGATGGTTTCAGATGGTTTAAGGAGTTCATAATAGATGGCACCCTTCTGATCGCACCAGATGCACAACATAACCTTTGAAGCATGAATATTTTTTCCGGTATTGATGGACCTGGTTCACCTTTATCAGCAACGTCGAAATTGCCACTTTGGCAGCATCAAAACCACTCGTTGCATACAAGTTGTCTTTGATTACTGTAAATATTGATCAATAGACGATACGTTTCAGGTGCTCTTTTCTTTGAGAGGGATAATGAAGCATGACTTACCGCAAATGCTTTTTTTTTGGGACAAATAAAAAAAGGATCTTTCCGCTTCAAACGAATGCCAACTACTGCGATCGAAACCTCACGTATACACCTTCAAATCACTAGCATATTCCTAGAGCGAGACAAAAATAGTAACAGCAGTGACACCTCTTTTGCGAGGGCAGAAACTTATTCCCATACCCATTAAAAGAAGCCAGCTAGAGTTACACACTCGGAAGTGCATTTGTAGTTAATTTGTAACTTAAAGAAAAAAAACCTACAATACAAATATATGTAGAACAGCAAAGGGAGGTCATAAAAAGTTAGTAGGACATTATTAATAAAAAAAATTTAAGAAATTTAACATTCAAATCCCCTTTTTTAGACTCATAAATGACAGACTGATCAGAGTTCTACAAGCTAATTCAGATATTCGCCTGCCCACAGTGGTAAGAAAGCAACAAGTGCTGGTACTATAAGTTATTAATTACTGAGCACTTTGGACTATCCAAAAATTGGGTTGTAAATGCCCAAAAAATCCACACAACGACGTGAGGGCAGAAAATAAAACGACTTGTACTACTGATACTTTAATTGTGACTCTTGGCAAAAGGGATCGTTTTACGTTACCAAAGATCATTGCAGCTGACACTAACAACATAGTATCAGTGAGAATTGTACAACGTCAATTGTACCCCATGAACCTATCAGGCAGATTTACACAGCCAAGCAAATTTAAAGAAAAGAAAAAATTTTCCAAGAGCACAAGTCATGGTTGTGCACCAGAGGGTATACAAGAAATGGTATAACAAAAATAAACGATGAAACAGAAATAAATTTATTCGGTAATGATGCTCGGTGAAATATTGGATATACTGAAGGACCAGAGTTCTCACGGCGGCTCAGAAAAAAACACAATCAAGCACGGTGCCGGCAACATATGATTTGGGAATGCTTCTTTTGGTTTGGAGTAGGACCTATTCACCTCGTTACCAACAAAAGTGACACATTTATTTACAAGGGCATACTTCAAGAAGTGATGCTACCATTTGCTGAGGACAATATCCCACTTCGGTGGCTTTTTACGCAAACTAGTGACCCAAAATACTACTCCATGTTAGTAGGTGAATGATGATGTATACTAAATATATTTAAAGTTATAGTTAGGCCAAGCGAGACACCCGACCTTAACCTCATTGAAAACATTTCGAGAAATTTCAAGAAGAAAATCGGAAAGGAAACATTCAAAAAAGGAAGGATTTTTTGCAAAAAATTAAAGAGCTACGTTGTTCCACTCCCACACCTGCCGTAAGATTATCAACTCATGCCAAATTGAATACAAAAAGTCATTGCCAATTATGGTGGGCACAGTGAGTATTGATTGAACTTCGATAATTCAATCACCACAAACAATTTAATATCTGCCATTATTAAACGATATGCAAAATTTTTAAACATTAACAAATGCACCTTTTTGTATATGGAGAAAATCCATAACACTGGCAGGATTATACTAAAACTTAGTTGGCTACAAAACTGCGTACCAATTTTTTTTCTTTTATCTGATTCAAAAATTTGAAATTTTGATAAAAATTAAAATGCGTGAACTTATTGATTGCTTTTCTTTAATTGGAAAATTTACCAATAAAGTTGTAGATGTGGTTGTTAAATCGAAGATTGGCAAAGCTTCTGAGAAATAGGAAGAACAAAAAGAAACTGATGAGTACCTGGAGTGGTACGAAGATCGCATCGATCAGTGCACGTCAAATCATGAAGGAAATTCCGGGAAATGGAGGTTGACGGTGTTATAGAGATGTTCCGAAGAACAATTGAATGATTTAATGTGAAGTACCAAAGATATATTGGAGACGGCGACTCCAAGACCTTCAAAAATTTGATTGATGCTGCCATTTACGATGGTAATCCTCACGTCGAAAAATGCGAGTGTGTCTTGCATGTGAAAAAATGCATGTACAGACGTGTGAAAGAGGCAAAAAAAGCCCCAACACAATTGCAAAACGCGAAAAAAAGCTGTAGTTGAAGAACAAAAAAAGACGAAAAACAGAAAATCTACGAGCGAAGCTGAACCGCCGAAAAAGAAAGAACGCAGATCGAAAAAAGCTGTAAAGACAGATGATGCATCAAATAGCAAACATCTTGCGTTGACTAATAAGTTAATAGTAAAACTCGGTGCGTATTATGGATTAGCAATTATTCGAAACGAAAACTCAGTGGAAGATATGAAGAACGCTGTGTGGGCAACTTACTACCATTTGATTTCTACTAACGAAAATCCCCAACATTCCCATTGCCCGGAGGGTGCCGAGTCTTGGTGAGAGTACCAAAGTCGACAAGAAGGAGCATACTTTTGTTCATACGCCTGCTTTTGACGAGGTTACCGTATTGCTTTTGAAGAATTGTCGTCGGAGGATCTTTCGAAATGCTGCTTAGGCAAAACCGCGCAAAATAATAAGGAAGCATTTAACCATTGCGTATGGAATTTGGCTCCAAAACATATTTTTGCTGGGCATAAGACCCTTGAAATTGCTACTTTGACAGTTGCATGCACTTTCAATGAAGGATTTCATCCTATTTTCAAAGTTAAAGACACTATGGGAGTCACAATCGTCCGCACGCTGCTAGCTACGCTACAAATACAAATACAATGCCGCTTGGGTATCAAAGACGGATAAAGACGCAGCTAAGGCTTTCAAAGCGGCCAGGTCAAGTCGTAGAGCAGCAAAACTTGCTGAAAATGATGCCTACGAAAAATTGTGCCTACGCACAAGGCATAGACGAGTAATGTAAGTACGAATTTTGTCAAGAAAATCTATTCAAAAACCTTAAACGTGTTTTTCTCAAAACAACGTTTTTCTGGTGTGTCAACGACCTACAGCAAATTATATTTACCCGATTGATCTGAAATTTTCATAAGTTATTCGACACATCAGTAGTTCTGGCAGGTGCTATTTTCGTTTCTTTTGAGCTCTAACTTTCTATACAACAGTCTGATTTCCACCAGAAAACATACCTTTTTTTCAAAAGTCCGCCATTATGTTATTTTTCAAAAAAAAAATCCCATTGTAGGACCTGCCAAAATAACAGAATAATAGTCACTTTAACTTTTAACGTTTCAGATATCCTGCAGAGTCAAAATCCTGTTGACAAGCCATCTATCTTTTTTTTAAAAAGCTTACTTTGGTGCCACCCTACTACAAAAAAATATGTTAGAAAAATTGTTTTTGTATACTATTTGATGTCAATAATACCATGCTTTAAAATCAAAACGATCACATTTTATTTTCTTAAAAAAAAAATTCCTAAAAAAATATCTATCAAAAAATGAGTATTTGACGAGACTACTTACTACCTTAAGAACTTTCGGTGTATCTAGTCTGTACAATTTTGTATTCATAGGCTTAGTAAAGAAATGAAATTAGGCGAGATGAAATGGAAAATATTGATACACCAGCCAAACCTTATATACAACCTAACCTACATGGATGTGTAACATAGTCAGCCGTTCATACCTACATCGCTGCCTTAGAGTCATTCTGCGCATATGGTGGACCGACAACTGGGTATCAAATGATGAGCTCCTCACCCAAGGTAGGCCAAGGCCAGTTGGAATTGATATTCGCGAGCATAAATGCATAGATGGATGATTACAATGCAATGCGAAAACCTGCGACTGGCATCAGCAGAATGTCTTTGACTTCAAAAGGCTCACACCGTAGAGGTCGACCTAAGGAATCATGGAGGCGAATTGTCTACGATAAGCTCACGACAACTGACGACTTGCTGATATTGTCGCAATTCAAGCTTAAAGCCAGGACACGATCCCAATGGAATTTGTTTCGGCACTTTGTGCCTCCAGCCAGGGTGCTCGCAAATAATAATCCAAAGAAACCCTCAAATTCCTCAATATTGAAAAACCTCCATTATTGCGACACAAAGATAATGCATGCAACTCGCTCTCCTGATTACTTGGCAATTTTTTCTTCCTATAAGTATTCAACACACAAAGCATCCAACTAAAATATGTAGACGAAATATATATCCAACAACAACAGTCCTTTCTGAACACATCTTGGTTGGCGAACATTTACATGTTGTCAGTTCTCCGAAACGATTTCGAGCAAAATTGCCGATATGTGAAGATCATACACCGAGAAGACCATACACAACTACTCTACCAATACCTAGCACTTACTAGGCAAATTTTTCTTAGAGGAAAGGATCCATTTTCTATAGAGGAAAGGATCCATTTGGAAGCTACTTTGACGTAGCGCAAAATACCTTGAGCCAAACTAAATGCACCTTTATAGTTATGTCCACTTGAATATTGAGATCACTCTTACTCACTAGGTCAGCATGTATAATGAAACTAGAATTATTAAGCCTCCCAGTTTTATTCGACGAAGCGAATGGCTGAGCAGAGAAGATGCCGAGACCTTTAGTAGGAACCTGTGGCGGGCTTACATTAAGCTTCACCACCGATGAGTTATGAGTGCAACAGCTCTGCACCTTGAATGCCAGATTAACACTCAACAAACAACTACAACTTCTGGTTTTTATGTTGCTCCTCTTTCTTGTATAACCAGCAAGGCGACTGCACGTAATTGCTTAGTCTTAGTTGGAGTTACTAAAATAAATCAGCTATAAACCCTTATTACGAGCAATTAAGTTTGTGCACGAAAACTATTCGATTAGTTCCGGAGCAACTGGGGCCATAAACATTAAATAATAGAAAGCTTTTTCTAATACCGCTCACAATTTCGCAAGCGATATCAAACCTCAAAGTGCATTTCGGGAATGATAATGTTTTTTTTTCTTATAAATCATCCACCTACCAGAAGCAGCATATAATTGTAGGTCCCTCCACTCTTTACAAAACTAAAAGACACGCAGCTCGGTCGACCAACCAAAAAAAAAGATGTACACGCGAATAGATTTATCACAGGGAGCATGAATTCACTGTAAATGGATTACCAACTCCAAGCGAGATTGATTTGCACTTGTTCCAAATTTATCGAACTAAAAGCAAACCTATGAAAAATAGCATGCCTTGCCTAGTTTTTACACATAAAATTTCCGAAAAGTTTGAAATTAAAAAAAAAAAAAAAAGCAGAAACACAGAATTAAATGGATAAGCAAGAGCAACATGGCAAACTCGTAAATAGAACTGTTAACAAAAGGAAAATTGGATAATACTGCGATTTCATGCTAATTTGAGCAAATTAATTTAGGCTGAATTAGAGCCAAAAAATGTATCCACATTGTAAATAACGCAACGGAGTGGTTTGCCATGTCGTATGAGTAATCCCAAATTGGACAGCAAATACACGCATGCAACGACAACAAAGGCGCATGTCAGCATTAATGCGTCCTACACAAATGCCAGGAAATGTCAGCCGAAACAATTTTATTGCGCATATGCATATAGATAAGTATGTGTGAGTGTGTATATGTATATGTGTGCGTGCAATTATTGCAAACAAGCACCAGTTGCAGCAACATACAATTGCCCGGCCGTATAATAAATTAATGCACTTCAGCGCGTGGAAAATACATTTGCACATATAAAATTGATGCAGCTGCAAGCAAACGCACTAATACATGTGTAATGCAATACGTATAGACATACATGGAGGAATGTGTACAAAAATATTTATGTACGAGTTTTAAGCCATTTTTATGCGTAAACGCCCTCTTCCTGTTGTTTAATTGCGCCGCCATTCTGTAAACGTCACGATGACTATGATAGATATGTGGGGATGTACTAGCACTTATATATATGTACACTCATGTGCATGATAATAGTAGCACGAAATTTTTCAAAGTTTTGAATATTTATTTATATTTTGTTTCAACTTTTTATTTTTTATATGATTTTTAATATAATTTATCCACCACCAAAAACCATAAAGTTAGCTTAGCACACCACCAGACAATATTCCCATATAGAAGAATGGATCTGACGACAGGAGTATAAAGTCAACGAGCAACCTTAGGTATAATTCCCCAGGTCTTACCTGAAGCTCTCTTACAAGCATAAAAAGCTAGGCTCGCTTTCCTAACTCTTTCAAAGATGTTTGACTTCCAAGTCAATTTCCTATCTATGGTTAGTCTCAAGTACTACATAGGTTTCTTCAAGAGCTTCCCCCTTGAACATAATTGGATTTAACTGAGAGATTCTATGTTTCCTAGTGAACAATATGAGTTATGTTTTGCCTGGGTTGACTCTCAGGCCACACTTTTCTGCCCTCCTAGAAAGTATATCTAAAGCATTTTGTATTAGGTCTCTTAATGTAGATACAAATGTACCAGAGACCGCAAAAATAACATCATCGGCGTAAACTATCACCTTACAACCCACCGATTCTAGTATGCTTCTTCTATTATAGCGTTACGAGGGGTGCGTCAAAGCTTCCGTCAAAATGCTCCTCCAAAGCGGTCTATCTTGCGCTGTTGCTTCGTAGTTACGTATTCCCAACTTCTTAAGATCGTGTTCAATTGCATCTATCCAACGGTTCCTCGGTCTGCCTTTGGCCTTCACGCCCATTCGCTTTCCTGTCAAGGCTTTCTTCACGGTACAGACAGCAAGCATACAGATCACATGACATAGCCATCGTATGCGCTGCGCTTTAACAAAATGCACAGCCGTCTCGTTCTGAGTTAGATCCTTCAGTTCAGAGTTCAATCGAATTCCGTAAGTACCATCATCCATGCTAGTATAAATAGAAGTTCATTCACAACTACGTTCCATAAAAGCGGTGTACCTCTACTTACCAATCTCCGGAGTACCGATTCTCCTAGATGTATGAGCGGGACCAACTTGTTTCTCCAGGGGTGGAAATAAATCTTAATAGAATAGGACAAATATGAAAACTTGTTTAGAAATACTCTGAATCCATGAAGGGAGCGCAGATCCTCTAATATAAGTAATCCTTATATGCAAGAAAATCGACATAACTATCACCAAGCTACGCTCATGGCCTTAGACAGCCCTCCAACCACATCAGGGGTAGCCGATTCCTGTAAATCCAGGCTGAACTATGTCGGTAGACATAATAGCCTGATGCTAACATGGATCCCGGGACACGTGGGTATCGTGGGTAACGAGACCTCTGACTCCTTAGCTAGGATTGGCTCAGAGGGCAACTGCTTTGGCCCAGAGCCCGTTTTGCCACTCCCTTCTGCGGCCATCACAGCCACGATTAGCAAATGGATAACTACCACCCACAAGCGAGCTTGACAGGCTGAGAGAGGCTGCAGATGGACTAAACTGATGTTACCTTACATGTCCGATCGATTGTCGCAAGCCCTTCTGTCATTAAGTAGAGGGGAGTACAGTCGGCTGGTTGGACTGATGACGGGCCACTTTCTGTGGGCAAAGCACATGGAAAGGTTGGGCATCTCAGACAGTGTACTCTGCCGAGCTTGTGAAGAGGAGGATGAGACGTCGGACCACTTTCTGTGTGTCTGCCCCGCCTTCGCTCGAATCAGGTTAGAGGTCTTTGGCACTGTTGTGTTAAAAAGCGACCATCTTGGCTCCTTGGCACCACAAGATCTACTCAGATTTCTTCGGAGATCGGGTAGACTTAAAGAAAATTAAAAGGGACTCCAATTAATGTCTGAGTGCTGCACTTGCTAGTTGTCCCGACAAAAAAAAAAACCGACCGTTCATACGAGAATTCGAGTCATCGATTGGCCACCAGGAGGCAGCACCCGCCACAGGTTTGGGCCGCTGTAACCGCAGATGGGCGCTCTCCAATCGTTTCCATCGAGCCTGGCGTCAAGGTAAATGCGAAATACTATCGAGCAACAGTAAATTGATTCTTAATTTTGTATTATTTTCACACATTTTTTACTTTGAATTGAATAAAAGTAATTTTCCAAACTAAATTTATGGCCTACGACTAAAATTAGTCTTGTTATAAGGTAAACGGAACTTATTGCTGAGTCTAAGCTTACGAGTAGGACAATTAAAAAGTATTATATAAAGTAAGAAATGGCATTTGATATGGTTCGTAACTATGTCCCTTATAAACATTACCGATGAAATTTTTTTTCGCATTTCTAAGGTTGGCAATGCTAACAAAAGGCATCTACTTTTATATGCAGGCAAACTACAAGGCCAACGAAGGAAAAGAATGGCAAATGTAGTTTTTGTTGTTGTGTGTTTTTGAATTTTCGCAATTCTTAAATATGAACCCATATGAAGTAGAATGCATCCCAGATAATGCTGCAATATTTGAGGTTTGCTCTAATAACAGAAAAATACAAATTTTTCCGGGGAGAAAGGTCCTGAAACTCCTTTGAGTTCCTTACCACAAAGCCGAGCATGGAACTAGACTTGGCAATCATAAAGTGGATATGTTTAGAAAACGACATTTATAGATGCAAATATGGCGAGACTTGGCTCCAAGTCTCTCTTTTCATAAATTTTCATAAATGTTTAGGGTGATAGTGCCCAAGCAATCGGAACTTTGCGTCTACTGCAGGGCAAGAGCTAACATTTACCAGCCTTAAGAGGTAAGGAGTTATCATCACACCAAGCGCCCAATCTTGTTAACTTCTCTTGAAGCCTTTTACAGACAGTTTCGTCCTCAATACGACTGTAAGTTTTCAAGTCAACCGCATACTCGTACATCAGAAAACGAAATGTCAAAAAGACATCTGAAATAGCTTTAAGAAAGATTAAGAAGAATAGTGGCCCGAGATGGGTACCTTAACGCAGACCTGAGGTAACTTTGATGGCATCAGATTTTATATTGTTCACACGAAGGAATTGAGTTATATCTGCTAGATAAGTAAACTTGGATGAAGACCAATTGAAAACCGCTTTTTAAGTAGGATCCTCTGGCTGGCTCTATCGAGAGCTTTCGAAAAGTCGCTGAATATGATATCGCATTGTTGGTCTGCTTCAAATTGTTTTAAGACAAAATGTTGCGAATAGACCTAAGTTCGTAACAATAGATGTACGATAACGACTCGCTTACAGACTTTTGTATCCGTGTGATAAAACATTTTTTCGAATTATGTAAAAATTCAACAGAAGTCAGTGAATTATTAAAAAAAATTGTTAACGGTTGGGCTAACGATGTAGAAGAATAAATATATATACTTTTTGAAGAATAAATATATATACTTTATATAATAAATAAGCTACTTTAAACTGGCACTTTATTAGACAAAATATTAATGCGCTATAAAACTGCATACCTAGAATTTTTATAAAAATTATACTACTATAATAAATTGGAAATTTTGAAGCAAAATTTTTGGATTTTTGTAAATTTACTACAAGATTTCAAATTTAGCACAAGGACAAAATCTACAGTATGGTACAGTACAAAGGCCCAACTGGAAAGCTTAAAAGAATAAGTTGTAGTATAAACTATATTTTTACAAAATATTTTTATAAAAAAACATTTAATAAAAAAAAATTAAAATAAAAATAAAAAATAATAAAAATTAGAATAATAAATATATAATAAAAAAAATGATAAAGAAAATATCATAAAAAAGAAATTATAAAAAACAAAAAAATGTTGATAACTTTAAAATATCTCGCACTGCTATTATTGTGCACACCGCTGTGAGCACTGTGACGTACTGGTGTGACGTTGCTAACAGGCGTAATTTTATAAATGTGGATGCGTGTGCTCAGCCAGTGGTAAAGAGCATTTATTTTTAGTCAATGTACTTTTGGCCTACTCGCACGACATCAGCTGGCAAAAGCTGCCCAGAAGCATGCAGCAGAGTTCGAACATCACTCAGCACTTTTCAAGACTATTTTTAGCGAGATTTTTCTGCACTGTAGAGCATGCATACGTGGATATATAAGTAGCTTTATGTGTCTATACACTCCATTAGGGTGGGTCAATTTCTTTCATCATCGCTCATAGCAAAGATGTATTCGCCATAGAATTACACCAGTACAGGGGTACAAAAGTGCAGCAAAGAATATCGCTAAAGTGAATTTTGAGACCCTCAAAGCTATTTTTAACACACTTTTATTAGGTCGGGTTGTATGTATGTATGTATGTATGTATGTAACGGAATCTTTGAGCTTAATTTTCACTGGCTTCTAAACATCTGATCGACTTGAAATTTTGCACACCTATCAAGGACCGATGACAATGCAATAATTTGGTAAAAGTTTTCCATTATCCTTATTGGGATTGCCAGGATTAATATTTTCTATTTTTACCTGTGGGCAAAAATTAAGGTGAATTTGAATCTTTGAATCTTTTTTTTAACACACTTTTATTAGGTCGGGGTGTATGTATGTATGTATGTATGTATGCATGTATGTATGTATGTATGTATGTATGTATGTATGTATGTATGTAACGGAATCTTTGAGCTTAATTTTCACTGGCTTCTAAAAATCTGATCGACTTGAAATTTTGCACACCTATCAAGAACCGATGACAATGCAATAATTTGATAAAAGTTTTCCATTATCCTTATTAGGATTGCCAGGATTAATATTTTCTTTTTTTACCTGTGGGCAAAAAGTAAGGTGAATTTGAATCTTTGAATCTTTTTAACACACTTTTATTAGGACGGGTTGTATGTATGTATGTATGTATGTATGTATGTATGTAACGGAATCTTTGAGCTTAATTTTCACTGGCTTCTAAACATCTGATCGACTTGAAATTTTGCACACCTATCAAGGACCGATGACAATGCAATAATTTGATAAAAGTTTTCCATTATCCTTATTGGGATTGCCAGGATTAATATTTTCTTTTCTTACCTGTGGGCAAAAAGTAAGGTGAATTTGGTTGTAAAATGAAAAATCGTCATTTATTCTTGTAAATCAATTTCATCCCCTTCAAAAAAATGTCCTCTCGATGAAATACACTTATGCCAACGAGTTTTCCAATCCCCGAAACATGCCAAATAGTCCATTTCCGGTATTGGTCTCTTGAGTTTTGGGAATAGCCAGAAGTCACACGGAGCCAAATCAGGCGAATACGGTGGTTGCGGAACGATATGCGTGGAATTTTTGGCGAAATAGTCACGAAGAACGAAAGCAGTGTGAGACATGTGAGATAAATTTTCCATTATCCTTATTAGGATTGCCAGAATTTTATAATTTAATTTTTTAACACACTTTTATTAGCTCGGGTTGTATGTATGAATGACTGTAACGGAATCTTTGAGCTTAATTTTCACTGGCTTCTAAAAATCTGATCGACTCGGAACACACAACATAGATGACTAGATGGGAAACTCTTTTTCTCGTGAGAGCGCTGAAAAATATGCATTTTTTATAACATTTGCCAATATTGCCATACCGGTAGAAACATGAATTGGGTATTTTTTTAAACAAAAATTGGGAATTTTTAGTTTCCACACCACCATTGAGGTTAGTATTTAGTGTGCGGTTGTGTAATAGTATATTACTCGTAAACACCTACATATACTAAAAATAAAAAATAGTTAAAAAAAAAACTAAAAAACACGCTTTTATTGCTAATCGAACTAAAAAGTAGAAAATAAAATATAGCTTAAAAAAACTAAAAAACACGCTTTTATTGCTAATCGAACTAAAAAGTATAAAATAAATTTTAATGCCAAAGAGACTTATAATAAAGTAATAGCAAATCGAACGATCAGTCATAGTCAACTACCTCAGAACAGAATTATAACAAAAATAAAGATACAAATAGAGTAATTCAAATTAGAGTTAAAAGCGTGGGATGCATTTTGCTTCACTTTCATAACCTTCTGTACATACGCAGTTGCCAATAGAATGATCGTAATATTTACTATATCAAGCATCCCACGCTTTTAACTCTAATTTGAATTACTCTATTTGTATCTTAATTTTTGTTATAATTCTGTTCTGAGGTAGTTGACTATGACTGATCCTTCGATTTGCTATTACTTCATTATAGGTCCCTTTGTCATTAAAATTTATTTTCTACTTTTTAGTTCGATTAGCAATAAAAGCGTGTTTTTTAGTTTTTTTAAGCTATATTTTATTAGTTAATGCCAAACTAAATATACAGATAATTATTTACTTTTTGTTTAATAAAATTTAGTAGTTTTTGAATGCGCAAATGTCCTTTGGGATGTTTTGGTATGAAGAATTTACTTTTCCCTAATAGAGAATCGCAAAATGGCGCTAAAGAAATTACATGGAATTTTCTAATATACTTATATTAACATAATGTTTGTCTAATCAAACTGAAACTTGAAAAAACCCTAAACAAAATTTTTATTTTTTTTTTCGAATTATTAATTTTTTCACAATCTTGGGTATAAAAGTATTTTGGTTTTAAATCATTTGTCATCAGGTTGTGGGTTCGAATCCTAAAGCACAGTCCACGCACCTTTCCAAATTTACCTACTATCCCTGTTTCTACAATAATAAAAATAAAATTTCATTCCCCAATTCCAAAAACTTATCGATTCCATCCTTACTCCCGCTCGACAGTCAGCGCATTATTTGCATTGTGGCTGGCAAGCAAACACAAAGAAAAGCACACAGCTATACATTGCAACAAGTGGCGCCAGCAAGAAGAAGCGGGCAGCCGCGGTAATAACGCATACACACCAAATTTAGCGAAGTCTTCAACCATCTGTGCGATCCTTCTGCCAGAAAAATGTGACACATAGATGGCGCTTCAAGCAGTAAGAAGGCGTTGTTCCTAAGCAACGACAGGTGGGCATTCCCACTATTTAGGACTGGTAGCGGCAGTTCAATCATCTACCGTGTCAGAAATCAAATTAGATTAACGAAACCAACGCAAGACAAGTCTTGTCGGGGCCCCATGCTCCCGAGAGGAGCGAAAAAGGGGGAAAAAACAAGAATCATTTTCGCTTTGGACATAAAGTGTATTTTTCTACTGTTTATCTTCATAGCCAATACTCTCTCCTTATTCTTGTATCAATTAAAATTAGTTTATTTTAAAATTTCGTCGTCTCAAAATTGATTTTAGAAGTACTTTAGTCATTTTTTGCCCAAGATTTTATTCGGAAAAAACGTACATACATCCATACAAAGAGATCATTCTTAATATACAGACTGTCTAATAGAAGTGTGACCAGCAAAATCTTAATTTAAAATACCGTTATAAAATATGTACGCATACTCGCACTAAAAATCTGAAAATGTCACATGGATCTGCAGCAAAATATTTCATAGTTCATAAAAAAATGGGTGGAATGATATACCGAAGTTAAAAATTTTGACGACTTTCCCGGAGGTGACCCAAAAAAAAAACAAAATTTCTCCAAAGCAGAATCAGAAGATCATTGATTTGTTTGTGACAAAGCCGAACTTATCGTTCCATGGAGCTGAAGCAGTTTTAAGGAAAAGTGATGTTAATGTATCGAAAGACACAATTCGAGAACGTCTACGCGCAGAAGACCCCAAATTCCGAAGAACATTAGAAAAACCCGCTGCTCTCTTTGAAATCGGGCATTCACTACTGAATCTTTCTTTTGGTCGAATAGTTGCATGCATCGGACCTGGTGTTTTGCTGATAATCGACAACTTCAACGAACTGTTGAACACCCAGTTAAGCTTCATGTTTGGGACTGTCTCTACGAAAAAGGATTTGTTCGCTTATTTGTGTTTAACGCCAATTTGATAGCAGTTTTGATGAATGAAGCTTACCAAAAAGCATTCATACGATCAACTGCAAAGTCGTGTGGAAAAACTAGGTAGCCTTGCACTTTACAAGAAGACAACGATCCCAAGCATGGAAGCCGAAGGTGTGTAAAATTGAAACAGCATTTAAATGAATGGATATGAAAAAAAAAATTCATATTAGAACTCACATTATTTACTTTTACTTTTTCACTTTTCTACCAACCCGTAGTTTGAACGTCACACACAGCTTTGCACTAACACATCAGCCTGCAGATATTAGTAAAAAGCACCGTTTGTGGTATTGCAACACACTGGCTTTTTCATTCATGTTTGGCCGCTTTTAGCTTTAGGCTTGCAATTAGCTAATTACTGAGCGGTTGGATAGTTTTCGTCCACCAACGAAATGAAATCCCTTTTAAAATTCAATGCATTTTTATGCTTGTTCTCGTATAGTTAGGAGCTTGAGTATATAAATACAAAGCCAAACGCCTAGCACTGAAGAGGGCAAGGTGGAGGCATTTGCTAGCCTCCTAAATGAGATAGGTGTGAACCCATGGGGTAACGCTTACAAAATTATTACAAAAAAATTCCAGAATGGGGGTACTAGCATACTGCTACCACATGCTAAAATGCCACGCATAGTAACAAATGTCTTTCCGGATCAAGGTGTACTCTCTATCAGAAACCATCTCACTGATAACGAGCACGAAGTGACCGAAGTAAACCACGACGAAATAGAACTGGCCTGCAAAAGGATTAAATTGCAAAAAGCTCCGAGCATTGATGGAATCCCTAATGCCGTGCTGAAAAAAGCACTGCTAGTAAGACCAGATGTTTCTCGAAACATGTACACAACACGCATTAGAAGCGGAGTTTTTCCTGTGAAATGGAAACAACAGCGACTAGGCCTACTGCCGAAGCCTGAAAATCCTCCAGAAGATACGTCATCGTACAGGCCGCTCTGTATGCTATGCTGCCAAAGTGATAGAAGCGATAATCTGTAACCGACTAGAGCAGTATTCAGAATGCCATACAGGTCTGTCATCTCGCCACTACGACTATCTCTGGTGGAACGTAGGCCCCAAAAGCTATAAGGTAACTGAAGGAGTTCCTCAAGGCTCTGTACTAGGCCCGGCTCTGTGGAATATCATGTATGATGAAGTGATAGGCGTTGAACAGCATGAACAAGCACGTATTGTTGAGTATGCAGATGATCTAGCTGTGGTAGTCGTAGGAAAAACGTGAGACCTCTGACGAAGGGTAGAGGGCACCATCAATAAAATTAAGCAATGGCTACAATCCTCTGGGCTAAGACTAGCAGATCATAGGACCGACGTAGTGAAATATCCCAGCTACTTGAGACAGGCTAAACAGGTGCACAGATTATGCACTGTTAGAATCATTAGATGCTGCAGGACCATATATGACTGAGCAGCAGAGGTAATAGCAGGTGGAATACCCATCGACATAAAGGCAAAATGTATGAAACAAAAATACCAGCATTAAAAAAACGCGTGGATAGCTGGTAACAAAGCCTCACTGAGGGACGCCCTACAGAGGATCGATGATATCGCTCTAAAATGGAACGATAGTGGGAAGGGAAAAACCAGAAAACTTTCATGCTGACACAGTTTATAACTGGGCATGGATGTTTCAAGCAGTAAGTGTACAAATACAAGCACACAGACTCCCCACTTTGCCTATACTGTCAAGGAAAATATGAAACTCCTTGTTAAGATATTCTAGATTTGATGGGGAACGAAGCATGTGGCGCTCAAATATAGGCGAGAGCATGACAGCTGCTAGCCTATTATATTTATGTAACAACATCAAGTTCCACATCACGAATTGGAGGAGTAGCCTGTCCAAAACACCGAGCGAGGAGTGTACACGTCCTTTCTACCATATATAAGTACTTAGTTCCCGCTAGTTTTATTAGTTATGTTAGTTGCCTAGCGAAAATGCTACCTTGAAGGAAAACGAGCACGTAAACAAATTGTGTAAATTCATGCGTAGGAGTTACTTTACCAACTCGCACACAACTCTATTCTTTTAATATCAAGAGCCACTAATTGCACTGAACTTTGAGCCCATCTCAAAATAAACTATACCACTAACTCTCTACCCACAAAGTATGCACTTATTTGCTTAATGGCAAAGTTTATACCTATGCAAAGTTTTAATTGCGTACAAGCAGATCTTCGGAAAACGGAAATTAAATAAATTACAACTACAGATTTTTACTACTACAGATTTACTTTGTATGTCTATGTATGAGGTTGTTTTCCTTGCTTGAATGAAAATATTTCATATTTTTATATTTTCCAGAAATAGGGTTCAAATACAAATATCAATACAAAAATTAATAAATTGCAACTACCGCCTTCTCTACAGTCATTTACTTTTTTCAGTATTTTATACATTGAATGCGAACATGTATCTGCCAATATTTTTGTCATCTAACATAGATAAGCGCCTAGTTTGATTGGTAGTGTAGGGGGGGATAGGATAAATCGCTGCTCACGCACTAGCCCACTTGGAGGAAGTATTAAATTCGTCCATTGCGATACCATAGAGTCTTATTTGAATTGCAACTTCGATCATACTTTTGCAAAATACTTCACTACGCATACTTACTAGTAAACCCACAACAAATTTTATAGAAAACCACAAACCAAGATTGATTAAAAACTTCTGCTATGAGTATCCACAGGAAATAATACGGGAATACAAAGCAAAAATGTTGCAAGAGATTTTGCAGGAATTTAATTTGTTGATGGCTGTTGAATCAGGCTGTTTCTGGCCTCAACGTCTACTGAGAATATGAAACACCAAAAAAAACCAATTTTTTTTAAAGGACAGACGCGCTTCAACAGGCAATACTGAGCATCCGAGAGCATTTCTGTCACGAAAGGGCGTCACCTAAAATACACACATACACAAATATTTATTATTTCTTTAAAATTTTAATAAAATATTCAAGCACCACCTTTTTCGAGTAAAAATATCAATGAATAGTTCAATAATCAAACCTTTTTTAAACGGACAAGATTTTCTGTATGCCTGCTATCGACTAAAAATACGTGCGCCCGAATTTTGAAACAGGAAACAATCAACCGTAGCCATACAGGTGAATAGGGTGGCGAAGCGTTGAAATTTGTTCAGGTCTCGGCCAAGCATTTATTCACAAAAATAGCGTTATGAGATAATTATCGAGTAGGGGGATTCTGCCAATTTTACGGATGCCTGGTTTGGTGGAAAGCTCTTCGGAAGGGCTATAATATTACTAAACTGGGGAGGGTGCAAAGGACTCATCTCTAAGTGGGCGACCTCAAGCGGTGTAATGGTTAACTCAGCCAAGACTGAACGAGTTCTGTTTACTAGAATTCGATTATCAGACCCATTTTGAGTTATGGAGCTTTTGTGTGTTGTGAGGCGGTGCAGACACAACCCTACCTAAATAATCTCATAAAGTCAGATGACCAGCTTGTGTAGGAATAACAGGTGTGCTCCGATCGACGCCTTAGGAGGCACTGGAAGTGATTCTACTTATTCCATGTTATATACCATATGTTAAAGGAATAGCAGCCAACTCTGCTTCCAGGGTGCATCACTTCTATCTCTGGAACACTTGCAAGGCGTATCGAAAAAGAACTATCATGTTCTCAAGATAGTTCTGAAAACAACGAATATAAAATATGAATAGGATTGGCAGACCAGCGTCGTATCAGATGATAGTGGTCACCATATTTATACTGACGGCTCAAAGATGGACAATGACACGGGAACGGGAGTGTACTCGAAACAATTAAACTTAAATTGTTCCTTCAAAATCCCAGACTAGGTAGCGTGTTCCAAGCTGAGATCTACGCTACAAGCAAAAGCAGCAAATACAATGAGACTAATCGACTTACATTCGGCAAATCTTACCATTTTTATGGATAGTCAAGTAGCGATTAAGGTACCGACCGACCCGGAGCCCGTTATACCACGGTTAGCAAACGGGTTGCTTCAACCCACAAGCGAGCTTGGCAAGATAGTGGAGCCTGCATAAGGACAAAACTGATGTTACCTGTCATGTTCAACCGACTGTCGCAAATCTTCCTGTCATTAAGCTGTAGGCAGCTGGTTGAACGGGTCACTTTATATGGACGAGCACGGTAGGCATCTCAGAAAGTTCACTCTGCACAGCAAGTGGAGAGAAAGATGAAACGGCGAACCACTTTCTGTGCGTCTGCCCGGCCTTCGGTCGAATCAGGCTTGAGGTTTTTGGCCCTGATGTGTTAAGAAGCGACACAAGATCCTTCGTAGGTCGGGTAGATTTGAAGACAATTAAAAAAACAACCTGAGTGTAGCACATTGGGCTTAATGTTGTTTGAGTGCTGTACTTGTTAGTACTCCCGACAAAAAAAAAACGATGTATAAAAGAATGCAGCAGGTCTCTCTCCCTTGTCCAACAACACAGTGCTACACTTTGTTGGGTCCCAGCGACTTTGGAGATGAGAGAAACGAAAGAGTGGATGAGTGTGCAAGGAAAGACTCTAAGCTTGGCCATCAATGAGTAGTAGAGGACATAGAGGGCATTCCTCTAAATGAACTGTACACTGTAATGGACTTGAGCCAAATCACGGAAACCAATAGAAGCGGACCTCTGATTCCCAGCTGCAGGGTATCCAAAGCGCTCTAAACTGAGCGCCAAAACTGAATCTTAAAATGACAAAATGTCTGCTCGGATATTTTGTCCTTTTAAGATTAAGATTGAGATATACTTCCAGAGTCCTCACAGGTGCAATTATGCGTCACAGGACTATCGCGACCCTAGTCAGTAGGAGGTACACCCATCACAATGACTTCTGCAGAAGGTGTGGAGTTGAAGAAGAAATTGAGTCGGTACAACACGTCTTCGGTGAATATCCTGCACTTCAAAGAAGCTGTGGCAAATATCTTGGCGCTTATGTCTTTGAAGACCTGGGAAATATGTAAAATTTCTCCTTCGAGGGACGAATTGGCTTTTAAAAAATATATAGAACTTAGTTAGAGGATGGAAATCAAATGCAGAGAGCACAGTGGGGCTTAGAGCTACCGAGTGTCTTGTCTTAGACAAGCAACCTGGTTAAACTAACCTAACCTAAACAGCACGTTTGGTAGTAGTGAATCAGTTAATGTGTTTACTTATATATTGGTATTATTGGTGGTGAAAGGGTTAATTTTTTAGTGTTAAATGGTAAATTTTCTTTCTGCTATAGCTCCTTTCTTTTTTCAATTTTTAATTTTTTCAAGTATTCACTCAAATAATTTCGGATAAAACTTTCGTACAGAAAAGTGGCTTTACCGAGGATATCTGCAGGCACACCATTTTACAGCCCGTTAATTCCAAATGCAGGTATAATCCGTAGTTTTTCAAAGTTTTCACGTGATTGGCTTTACAATCTGAGTCTCCCCAAAGCAATAAATTACTTTCCCCAAGCAGCTGATTCTTCTTCCATAGGTCCTCAGTGGAAAACTGTAAGAATTTCTCCTTCTTCCTATCAATAACAATTTAATAAACAAAATGCAATATCTTGTAATGTATTTCTTAAAATTTGGAATATCAGTAAAAGGAAATGTTGAAACTATTTATAATACTTTTTGTTTTTTTTTTTGTTACTTGTACTTTCATTCAAAAGTTTGTATTATGCTGCCCCTTTCATTATAAAAATTGCAACAACTCTTCGTCAATAATACAGTACAAATAATAGCAACTAAAAATAGTAAAAGTCCAATAAATCTGCGCATTTAGCGCTGAACCGCAACCAGTAACCGTCAAACCCACAAAAGACCACTCCAACGCCAAAAATAACAATGGCACCAACGCCAATAACTGTCGCCACGATAGTTACAATTTTGCTGTCACTAACAGACTCAGTATAAGTAACAGTACAAGCACAACAAAAACAACAACAACAGCTTTTAGCGCTACCACTAACGCAGACCACACTTTTGCACAATGCGCGCAACAAAAGGAGCGAACGCGAAATAAGAGTAGCCACAGGGAGGAAAGGGAAAAATGTTGGTGAAAGCGAATCGAACAGGGTATTGCGCTTCGAAAAAGTGAAAAGGATAGCTAAAGTTACAGAAATCTTAAATAAATTTCATTAAATTTTCAAGCATTAAGCGACGAAACTAAATTTTTTGATTAGGTAACCTTCTTCCTGTGTGGATAGGACAGTTAAAACTGAGTTATAATCAGAAAATTTGGAAATGACGAGAAGAAAACTGAATTTAGATTCATCCTCAGCAACCTCAAAAACTTCTGAGCGTCGAGTTTCGAATGAATCTGATAATTTCTTTTTTCAAAATTTTATGGCTTCGCCGCTATGAATTAAAAAAATCAACATCACATTCACTATCCTCAACTCCTAAAACCCCACAGTTCCAAGTTTCGAAGAAACCCGGCAACTTTTTGTTTTTTTTCTGTTTTTTTTAAATTTCACCTAACTATATTGGATTCGCCATTTTGAATTTTGACAGGCTGGCATTAGATTCGTAATCTGCAATCCAAAAGCCCCGAGCAACGACAAAACATCACTTTAAATCCTTAACTTCAGCAGCTGAGATTTTTGGATTGTGTTTCCGGATAGACCTATCAAACTAACCTAACTTTTTAGCTATCCAAAGTATCTCACCCAAACTTACCACAAGCGTCAGAAGACTTCAAATTCTAGATTTAAGAATTAACACCGGAGCCCGTGTTTATTCAAGACCTATAAGTGTGCTCAATGATAGCGTCAATGCGATCACAGTTCCAGCGAAGAGCATTCATTCAAACTTCTGCCATACAGTCCAGAATCGACCTAAAAGGAATTCACCCTCAAAGCGCTAACTTGCTTAAGATCCCCTCCTAAGGAAACTTCTCCTTCTTCTTGATTGGCGCGGGGTAACCGCTCACGCGATTTTGACCGAGTTAACAAAACGCGCCAGTCGTTTCTTTCTTGTACTATCCGACACCAGTTGGAAACACCAGGTGAAGCCAAATCCTTCTCCACCTGATATTTCCAACGCAGACGAGGTATCGCATCGACTACTTTCAGAGCTGGGGCGTTTGTATCGATTCGGCCAACGTAGCCACTGGATCTTTATTCACTGCTCTATGTCTATGCCGCGGTAAAGTTCATACAGCTCATTGCTCCATGGCCTGTGATACTCGCCGTTACCAAGGTGGAAAAATCCAAAATTCGTCCGCAGATATTTCGCTCAAACACCCTAAGGGACGCCTAATCGGATGTTCCCATCGTCCAAACTTCTGCGCCATAAATTAGGACGAGCATGATGAGAGCCTCAGAGAGTATTAAATTTGTTCATCGAGAGAGAACTTTACTACTCAATTGCCTACTTAGTCCAAAGTAACATCAACAACTAACAACATCAAGACGCGCGGCACAAATAGGAGGAGAAGCTCCTATTTTTCAGATTTATTTTTCATATTTTTTTTTTTTAATTTTTTTTATACTTTTGTATATTTTTTTTTTTGTAAAATTCTTGCGGCATCGCCATTTTGGTCTAGCATGAGCGCTTTAGACCAGCACACTTTTTCTATACTAAAAATTCCGATAAGAACCTGAACGATCTTTGGTTTCAGCAGGAATAGATGCTGTATCTCTAAACCATATAAACTAACCAACAATCGATCTTGTGCACCATAAATTCCGTAATCGCGTTACCAGACGACGCGGCGCTGGCCAGTTAACTTTTCCGCAAAGTGCTCTGAAGAAGCGAGTGGTTAGCTTAGGTTAAGTGAGCCTGGTTTCTTGTCTAATACAAGATAATAATTGTGAGGTACACCCATTCTACTGGCTAGGTGCCAATAGTGCAATGACCCATTATAGCACCTGTAAGGACTCTGGAAGCTAATCTGTTGAATCCAAGCAGACATTTTGTCCTTTCAAGATTCACTTTTGGCAAGAGCGTTTTGAAAACCCCGAAGTTCGTAGTCAGAGGTCACCATCTAAATCAATCGCAGTGTACAGCTCGTTAAGAGGAATTTCCTCTATGTCCTCTACCACTCGCTGAAGGCCAAGCCAGAATCTTTCCTTGCACACTCATCCCCGCTTTCATTTCCATACAATCCATGGTGGCCGTGGACCCAACAAAGTGTGAAGTTGTGTTCTTGGATGAGCCAGAGCGGTTCATGTTTTCCCACAAATCGACGGACCTACAATTTTATGCCGCCTCCCAATAGCAGAAGGTTTTTTATGAGAAGTTTTTTAAAAGCAAAACTCCTACCGAGGAGTGACCACTTTTAGAAAAAAACGTCTTCTATCATTTTGTGTTCCATGCCCGCGGTTCCAAACACGAATGCTACTATGACGAACCCCAAGTATTCTCAGAATAGGCTCGAGTAATGCCGCTGCTGACATTTATTACAAATTTTCACCCTTTGATAAATGCATTCGGAAAAGTGAAGATATATTTTTTTACCAAAATATTTAAATTTCATAACAAGTTATCAAATTTGGTTTCCTCTTTATTTTATTTCTATATAAAAAATCTAATTCAACTGCAACACAAACCCGACAAGCTCACGCACTACATTGGGTGCTTTTATTGCTATTGTTGTACTTAGAGTCGTTGTTTTTGAACCACCATAAAACTGCAATTAAAATATACGATAAGTAACAACAACGTTCGCGAAAAGCCGCAACAATGTTGAATGGTTTCATTTTGGTGACAGATGTTAATGTCAGTTGTTATAGCTGGTAACAGTAAATATGTGTAGATATGTGGTAGTTCGGACCGCAAGCCACGCGGCACACTCACGCACACAGATCACATCGTAGATAGGCAACCATACCTTCAGGAATGATATGGCGCCTAAGTATGAAAGTGACTTCCAAAAGAAGCAGTGCCAAAACTCTTCGAGGCGGCAGAAAATGCGCGCCCGCAATCGCTCTAAAACATCAACACGCACAGTCCCGTCTGTGGCTCTTCAGAGGCAGCATATTCACTGGTGAATGATATCACAGATATCCAGAAAAAAAAACATGAACATTGCCCTTAGTCGAGATACCCCTTTCATCCCACTTTGTTTACGGGTCAGGGCCCAGTGACTACCAGACTCATTAACAAACCCTAGCAGATTGACAACATTTTGCTTGTAAATAGTATAAGTCTCGTAGTTCCCGATGCAACTGAAAAATTTGCTTTTGAAAAACACGCATGAAACTCAGGTCAGTCTTAATTTTTGCTGCCCACAACTCGACTCATTTGAGTAGTGGGAGGAACGTGTAACAATGCAATTTCTTACTGGGTAGTTGATCACATACGAGTATATGTTAATGTATTCGCGCGTGTGTGCGAATTGCTGTAGTAATTTTGCCAGTCGCCACTTATTTACGAGGATAATTACTTGTGCCAAAGGATTCACTGAAGCAAGGACGGCTGTGCATGTGCCAGTATCGGGGCACAGAGGAATGCAGATGGGTATCTTGTTATATAAGATGAGCAATTCTGGTTTAGCTGTACAAATTTTTGGTACATTTCTATGTGGATATGTGGACAAAGTAAGATATATGTATTATAAAAGCACATACAGCAGGATATGGCAGTCAAAAGTAGGTGTATATTGACAAGTTTTGACTTTTTTTCATTTTTATTTTTTCCATTATTTTTTGGTCCACGTTTTATTAGGTCCTTTGCAGGTATCCGTGTTAGTCCATCTGTCAACGGACTGCTTCTAGAATTACGAGAAGATCTTCCTTTTGCGCATGGCTTGTGAACAGCCTATTTCCCACCTCTTCGGATTCGTTATAGGATGCCCCCCGACTTGCCAGTTCATCAGCTTTCTAATTTTCTTCTATGTTCCTATGGTCAGATACCCAAATGAGAGTGATGTCTATTTTGAATTGGTTGCAGGTGACTTTAAGGCTAAGATGACTGCTTGACTTGCTGAAAAAATACATACTTCCGATTGTTTTTATGAATGGTTTTTTGGAAGATATTATTCCAATTCCCCAGGCGAAAAGACCTGGAAGTTTCGAGGTCTTTCGAATATGCACCGGCACCTACGCCACAATCCATATTGGATCCGTCAGTGTTAAGTGCAGTTGTATTCTCTTTGACTACCGAATTCCTTTCGCGTAGGGAACTTTACCTTAAACTCTATTTTAAAGTCTAGGGTAGCGATAGTAAAATCAGATAAGGTGCGAGTAAGCCTTTGGATGTCTAAAATAACACTATGACCAAAATCCCTTGCATTCCAAAGCCCACCTTCTTTTATTCTAAAGGTGGTATTCGTTGCTGTTAGTCGTAGTTGTAAGTGTATTGGTAGCAGGTTGAGCATGACTTAAGTGCCTCTGCTGAACACGGTTTCATAGCTCCAGTAACTCCTCCTCAGGCTGCTCATTTTACGCTTGTTAGCCGTCTACATTGTACTATTTTTATTGCAGGCCACCATACTAATATGCCTAAAATCATTCTTATGAGGTTGCCACCTTGCGGCCTATCACCCTCTGATGCATTGGTACTACACGGCAGTAGTTAGACCACTATTGCTGTATGGGGCGCTAGTACAGTGGACTGCGACAAGAAAACTGACATACTTAATGCAACTAGAAAAGATTCAGCGACTCGCTGCTCTGTGCATAACAGGATCGATGAAAACCACTCCAACGGCGGCGCTGGAAATGATACTCAGCATGTCACCTATTGACCTTATGGTGGAAAACCTGGCAGCGAAATCCGCGAGGAGGTTAGTGGCTGCTGGAGTATTCTCCTGTAGAACCTGCGGACACAGCTCAATAGGAAAGTTGGGTTGAGGTTGCAAAAACTACATGAATCCGTACTTTAATTGGGAGAGAAGGTTTTGCACTACAATTGAAGAGGAGGGATTGCACAAAGGCATGAAGCCTGGCCATAGGACTTTTCACATCTATACAGAAGGTTTTAAAACTTTAGACGGAGTGGGAGTGAGCATTTACTACTCAAAATTAGGGATAAAGCAGCCTATCAAGCTGCCAAACCAGAGCAGCATTTTTCAAGCGGAAGTTTTTGCGGTGGGGAAAGCCGAGGAGCTAGCCTACACAAGAACAAGAAAGATCTTAATAACTAATATGTATACTATATACGTGGATAGTCAAGCAGCAATAAAAGCAATAAGCTCATATTGTATTAGGCCCAAAAATGTTCAACGGAGCAGGGAAGCCATAAAAAGGCTAGCCGCAGGCAGTAGGCAGCTTTTATCGATTGGGTACTTGGTCACAAAGACATTATGGGAGACGAAATAGTAGATGAGATAGCAAAAAGTGCTGTTAGATTACCATTTGAACAAGAGAACGCCATAAAAAACCGCTAAATACAGTATACAATGAAATGGACGACTGGATGAAAAAGCAAGCGGAAGCTAGGTGGACTAATCTAACCACATGCAAAACTGCAAAAGTCATGTGCAGAACCAATGACAAAGAACTGATTCAATTCGTATTTACGCGCTCGCGAAAATGCTGCAGAACTATCATAGGTATGCTGACAGGTCATAATCTATTGGCTGCACATACGTACAAGGTAGGGATTGCTAACGCGGACAAATGCAGGAAATGCAGAGATGATTTTGAGGAAACTTTAAAACACCTTCTGTGCGGTTGTCCGGCATTATTAAAAATGCGTTTTAAATGCCTGGGAGCTCCATTGTATCAGGGTCTGGAGGACGTTTCGAAAGCGGATCTCCCAGCTCTGCTTAGACTCGCTAAAAGCGCAGACATCCTACATGATGTCTACTTTCAGTATTCATAGCGGTCGGTCTTCATCTGGTATCGCTAGGGACCGAAAGGTCTGTGCATGGCTTATTACCAACCAGGCTAATCTAGCCTAACCTAACCTAACCTAGCCTGTGGCAAGCACTATTAAATATCAATTAAGTTGAAAATAACAATATAGGATTATGGACAGTGCCGCAATAGATAATCAGTGCTTTCCTACCATAAGGGACTACCCTAGGGTATACCAAATATTAGAAGGAATACAAAGTTCCTTTTACTTCATTTTTTAGAGTTTTTTTTCATTTTATCTTAGCTATAAAAGTAAAACAGTTATAATTATCTTAACACAAATGGTGCCAAACCGTTTTTTGACTACTCTTCAACTCATGGGCAATAGAATAGGTGCTCACATACCAGTCCGACTCGACGATTTCCATGGGCTTATCAGCATTTCCGACGATTGGCTTAAGAAAACAGAATAGTTAGAAGCATCGCATTGCTATTGCTTTTGATATTCTATCGGGTTCAAAAATAGCACAACTTCTTGGGCTGCTTGAAAAATACTCATTTTCACCTTTTTTTCAACTGCACCTTGTAACGCTGTAACACAGCTAGTGTAACTAGTAACTTTTTTTCTTTTTTGTTTATTTTTTTAGGCTACTGCCCACTTCGACCAAAAGAAATCTATTGCGCAAAACCTGCTGAGGTGCCCTATATTTTAAAGCCACCAAAAGTGGTGTAGCCTTTTTCTGTCTAGTGCAGGACCTCTACGTATTCTGAATTTTCCGTGTCCATTTCATAGACTTTCTCAAGCGATGGTCTCAGATAGACCAGTTTTGTTTAAGTGGTGTCTCAGCCTACAGTGGCCTGTTAAAAGTCTGCTGAGCGAAAGTAGCTTATAAGAAAAATATCTTTTAAATGTGACGCCTAGACGTCAGTAATGAATGCTTTGTATAAGGTACCCTTTTTTTATGTCATCCTTCACATTTGTCAAGTAGACAGAAGTACAATTTCACACGATATAACAACGCGTTAAAATAATTAAAGCTTCTTATGAAAATTGTCGCTGTTTAAGAACAACGTAACGCAAAATCCGAGATTTCTTTGATGGAAATAATTGTCCGAATCAAAGTTTGGTGGAAAAGTTTCAAGAAACTGGTGCTGTCGATGATAGGAAAAGGACTGGCAGGCCAAAAACTGGACGTTCTGTTGAGAATATGGCTGCAGGTTGCTTTCAACGTCGATATCTCGACATTCTGAAGAATTTCACATCCATGAATCGACTCTGTGGGGAATTTCACCTGTAGACGTGCTCACGGTGCACATTTAAGTAATGTAGTTTTTTGTATATAATTTCGAAAGCCAAATTGAATAAAAATAGTGAAACCTGAAAGAATCTGAATTTTATTTTAAAACAACATCTAGGCGTGTCTTTTCAAAGGCCCTGGTACTACATATAAAATTTGGAAAAATTCAAGGAGGCTAAATCCGGTGAAAATGGTGGTTGTTCGATGATATTTTTCGACTTTTTGGTCAAAAAATTGTGCACCATATGAGCCTTGAGAGACGGTGCATTACCATGGTGCAAGATCCATGAGTTCTCTTTCCACATATTCGGCGCATTCTCTCCCAAACATCGCATAACTTCGAAATAATATTCCTTATTTACTTTAAATTCATTTGGAACCGAATTCCAAGTGCCCAACACTACGATAATCAAAGAAAACGAGTAGCATGACTTTCAATTTTGACCGACTTTGAAGTGGTTTCTTAGGTTCATGTGGATGGCGCGATTAAGCCGCCTGTTGACTGGTTTGCATGTCAAACTCATATACCCACATTTCATCATCTGTTCTGATGCGCTGGATCAACGTTGGGTCCGAGTTCACTTGCTCAAGCATTTCTTCAGCCTTCAGCCACCTTCTTCCGATGATTTCTTTAAAATAAATTCAACTCTCTTGGAACGAGTCGAGCAGCCACGCGTCTCATGAATAATTGATGGTGTAAAATGTTACAAATTAATTCGTGAGACACGCTAAGGTCACAAGCTACTTCCCTCAAACTTAAATGATAGTTTTCCAGCACCATTTCCTTGACTTTGTCGACGTTTTCATCCGTTGAAGACGTTGATGAGCTACCGGATCGGGGCACATCTTTCAAGACTTCTCGGTCCTCGGCCCTCTACAAAAGCCTTATACCACTCATAGACCCGTGTTTTCTCGTAGACCCGTGCACACTCGCAATAGGCTTTCTGCAACATTTTCAACGATTCGGCACACGAAATCTCGTTCAAAGCACAAAATTTAAGACAAATTCTTTGTTCGATATTTTTATCCACAGTGAAAATGCAAAGCACCTTCGGTTAACTGATATAATTAAATGCCAAAAACAGGCTAATTGACAGATCACGCTCAAACTCTGTGACACTATAGAGGACGGTTGTACCAACATTCCAGTAAAAAAAATTTAGACATACTTGTATGCGTAACGCGCGCTTTTTAAATGAACATTCCCGATATTTTTTTGACAGAATGTATATGTAAAATATTTGAACTAAAAAATAGTGAAACTAATCCGTCAAGATATCCATATTTTTTGCTATTTATTATTATTTTTTAACTAGGGCAAAACCATCAATCGTTCCTTAATGAAATAAATATTCCATTAAATTTATTAATTTCTTATTTATTGGTGCAGTCGCAATATTTAATTCCCATAACGACTACGATTTCTTTCATAACGGTACACGTGTCCAGGTTATTTTGTTTGCTTGGTAAATAAAGTATGATTCCCTACTTACGGAACAGTTGCATACATACTTGCACATATGTGTATATGTATGTGTATGTATGTATTTCTTCATAAAAAGAATATTAAGTCAACAATTCATGTAAACAACTCAAGTCAAGTGGGTAGGTAGCCTTAGAAAATTGATTTCTTCTACAAAATGCGTAGAAAACATATCTATTAATAAATAAGTATGTGGATATGTGGGTGTGTGAGTGTATGTGTGTAATGCACGAAAAATGGCAAAAAGCTCTACTTTATTGAGCAAATACTTTACAGTTGTTGTAGAGTATTAAAATAAAGAAGTCGCATATGAATGAAAAGGAAGGCAGAGAAATGTGTGTGAGGCTGTCTGCTACCATTCCGTGTTCGATATTTCCTTAAAAACATGAAACTGCACAGGAGACAGAGAAGCATCAGCAGTTAGTGTCCTTCTGATCTGATCCAAGTTTAAGTTAAAAAGAAGTTTTGTGATGCAATTTGCTAAAGCAACTGCTTTATAATATAAATTACGTAAATGACTCGAGTAGCCAGGTTCAAACGTATGCAGAAGGGGTGGGAGCAAAGAATTTAAATATCCAAAGCTAACTGCAAGAATGTCTTACACCTTTAAGAAGTCATTTCAGATTTCAGATTTCTGTGGATCACTTTTTCGTGGACCCAAATAGTTTAGGCACTATTTCACTGGAGGGACTAAATAAAATTGCAGAGAAAAAGTAGGCAAAATACTTTTAGAGATATGACTACAGAATTATTTCATAGACGGCACATTGGAATTGTATAGTTAACTTTTGTCTATCTGACCTAACTTAACCCACCCACCCTTATTACCACATAGCGGTTATTTCACCAAATAGCGATTTTTTGTAGAAGTAAATCCTTCTCTCCTCGAACTATGGTAAACTACCACTTTAAAAGGTTTTCATCATGCCTGTCCTATCTTATAGCGCAGATGCTTAGTCGAAACGTCCCTTGGAGTGAAAGATTCTGAGTAAGATTTTTGTACCTTTGCACCTACGTTGCAAAAGCTTAAATAAAATAAAAATAAAAAAGGACAAGAAATTCGGTAAACAAAAATAAATTAAAAAAAATTTTTAAAAATAAAAATAAAAAAGTTCAAAAAAATCCATAAAGTACAAAAAATGTATATCCTAAGAATAAAAAGTACAAAAAACTCAATAAACGCAAAACAAATAATAAATAAAACATTAATTAAAAATAAAAAAGTTTGTTAAATTAAATAGAAAAAAAACCAAAAACTAATTAAAAATAAAAGAATACGAAAAATTCAATAATAAAAAAAAAATTAAGTAAAAAAGTACAAAACATTTAATAAACAGAACAAAATTAAATAAAAGAATAAATAAAAATGAAAATGAGCAAAAATAAACAAAAAATGCAATGAGCAAAAAACAGAAAAACAAATGTAAAAAACCAAAAATTAATCAGAACTAGTATCGCCCATACGTCGAAATTTCGACGTTATATATAATAAATACGGAGAGCAAAATGTTTTCGTACATTTTTTTAGTATTTATAGTATAGTCATAGAAAAAAGTTGAAACATATCGCACCCTAAATACAAAAGGGTCACAACTCAAAATGTACTTCTGCTCAAATATGAACGAGACGTTATCAATAAAACGGTCCGCGGACGACATATGGCAAAAATAATTTTTTTGTTTTTTGGTAGGACTGTTATAAGCTTACATGGCAAATTTCAGCGTGATATGTCACATAGTTTGCTTTCTGTGCTACTGTAAACACAAGTCAAGCTCGAGTGTGGGAAATTTTGAGTTGTGACCCTTTTGTATTTAGGGTGCGATATATAAATGGATAGCTTATGTTGAAACTTTTTACATGATATATGTGAATAGATGTAGTAAAATTAAATGTGAAAATTATCCCATTTTACCTACATTAAGCGATCCTATATTTGTGTATTTCAAATATAATAATTTTTTTTTATTCATGAATTGAAAACATTTAATTTCATGTATTATGAAAAAAAAAACAAATTTTGTTTGAAAAAGCATAATAAAAAACAATCATTAATTAATCCATGGCCATCATAATTTCTGAATCCAATTTATAATTGCATTGATTCACAATATATAAGTTTCCAGTTGTTTCATAAACTTTTATATTATGATACAAATATATAATATCATGATACATATTATAGCATGATATATTATAATACAGGTAAAATAGTGTGATTAATTTTACCTGCACCTATTCACTTATGTATCTATTTTAATACATTGTGCAAACCGTCTCCACATATGCTATCCATGGGTATATGTTTCAACTTTTTTCTCTGACTATACTATAAATACTAAAAACAGGTACGAAAAAATTTTGCTCTCTGTATTAATATATAGATAAAATTAAAAAACAAAGTTAAAAGAAGCAACTTGTGTGGAAAGAATAATCTCACTATGTGCTATGGTATCATCATAAATTCCCAGAGTTCCAGTGTGGAAATAGGGTCCTTCAGTATTTTTCTAAATATTTACAACTAATTTCAATAGAAGTTCATCAAAGAAGCCTTTCATGACAGAACATTTTTCTTATATGTGTATTAAATATATTTTAATATCTGCGATTGCACAATTTTGTTATTGTATGTTATTTGCCGTTGACAGAGGGGAAATCCATGCTCTTGCCTCTCTGTTAATATCCGTGAGTGTTGGAGTGTTGGTATGATCAGCAAGCAGGAACACGACATACATATTTTAAGTATATTACATTCACATAAATGCATTTGTGCTGAACAAAAGAAATGCTGACGTCAAAGTATGTGTTACTATGGCTGCACTCACTGCATTCATACATACATACATACGTATTAACTTAGCTACGAACACTTATACGCACACGTAATTTATACAAAATCCTCTCTCATGGCCCGACAATTATGATATTTTGCGTAATTACCCGGGAAAATTTCTATTTACGTTCGCATTTCAATGGGACTTCAATGGAATGTAATCACCAACTACAAAGGGTGGGCCAATGGCTAGTTTCGTTTTATAAATGAAACTTGAAAGGCGAAATTTTCCAATTAATTGAGGAATTTAACTTTATTCAAATGGATATCTCGCGTATAATAATTTTTAATCGATAATATAAATTGGAGTATGAAAAAAATTCTTAAGAATAAAGTAAAATCTTTGCTACTAACTTTCATTAACTGCGCATACATTTGCTTCTTAGCAATCAAATACTGATTTTCCACATCAGCGCCGTCTGGAACAATGAAAAGCTGCCTTCCTCCTGGACAACAAGCATCATTGCGAAGCTGCCCAAGAAAGTTGCTGATTTTCCACATCACTGTCGTCTAGAACAAAAAAAAAGCTGCCTCCGTCCTGGTCAAAAGGCATCATCGTGACTGCGGCAACAGGCGAGTAATGCAGAGGTTTCAACGCCATCTACAAAATTCTAGCCACGATCATACAAATCAGACTCTAATGTATCAGATGCTTCTTAAGAGACGAACAAGCTGGATTTCGCCCTTACCGCAGCTGTGACCAAACCAACACTCTTCGCATCACAGTGGAGCAACCAGTTGTGTGGCGCTCTCCGCTTTACTTGCAGTTCGTTGACTTAACATTTGACACTTGACACACTCCAAAATGATTCATTATGGCTGGCGCTGAGTAGAAAGGAAGTTCCCGCTGAGATAAACCACCTCATCAGAGCCCTTTACGAGAATTCCGAACTGGCATGGCTTCACAACGCTAACATAAGCGACTCATTCACCACCAACGTAGGCGTAAACCAATTGACCCTGCACGAAAGAGGCATCATATAGAGTTGCACCAGACATCTTGAGGACCTGGACTTCGCCGATGACGTCTGCCTCCTCTCTCACAAACTCACTGGCATGCAAGCGAAGGTGGACAGACTAGTCACGCTGGCTCCCGCTATCGGACTTGAGGCCACCATCGCCAAGACGAAAGCTATGAGAGTCAACCACAATAAAGCAAGACCTATAATGGTTGACGGGTGTCCGGAGGAATTTGTCGAAAGCTTCTGCTACCTCGGTTGCACAAACACGCCAGACGGCGAAGCAAATGAAGAGGTCAACTGCAGGCTAAACAAAGCAAAGGCGGCGTTCGAGAGAATGCATAGAGTTTGGGCGAGTTCGCAAATCTCTAGGTGCTTTCATCTGCGAATATTTAGCTGAAATGTGAAGGCAATATTGTTTTACGGAAGTGAAACATGGCTGGTCTTCAACACCATCACACAGAGGCTACAATCTCTCGTCAACAAATGGCTTCGTATCATCATCTGTAGAATATGTATCTGGCCGTACACCATCAGCAACGACGCGCTGTGGAGATCAACGAATGAGGAGCCCGGCCTATGGCAAATCAAACGCGGAACTTGGCGACAGATAGGTCACACGCTTAGAAAATCACCAGATAGTATGGCGATAATGACACTGGACTGGAACCTGCAAGAAAGCAGAAGTCGCAGTGGGCCAAAGATTACTTGGAGAGGGTCGATGCTGCGCGAGATAGCAGATTCCGACATCATATAGAAAGGCTCAAAAACAACAGCCCAGAACCGTGCACGATAAAAGAATCTTTCCAACTGCGGAATAACAATTGGTGCCAGATTTCGTGTGTTTTAAAAATAAATCACCGAATGTCACACTCTGTACACACGTGCGTGAATAAACGAGGCGAGCTATGAATAAATCGTACTGGAATTTTCTTAATTAATTACTTATTTTTCCTCAAAAAAAAATAAAAAGCATTTTACAATAAATATGGAAGCGCATGAGCCAATCAGCTTAGCGGTTTTTTCAAGTTAATACACAAGCAACGGGATGACGTCAACCATTTCAACTTTCATTGTGCTTCACTTTAAAGCCAGCCGGAAACTGGCAAGAAAATTTTTTTCTGTTCACCGAACTTATCGGGAAAACAACTGAAGATTTATGCACAATTCAAAATAATTTAACTAATCAACTACTTTTCACATTAACTGTGAAAAATGCAGCACTCAAAGCGCTAATTGGCTCATGAAAGTTGCTTAAGAAGCACTGCAACTCAACTATTGAAGGCGCTGAAACCCTAGAGTGGAGGTGTGGTGAAGTGCCTATAATTAGAACACAAATTAAAGGGAAGTCCTACAAATTAGTTGATGAGCATCACACGAATTTTCGCTGTAATTAGTGGATTCTATAGATTTATTTATGCCTTCGCCAAACAACAAATATTTTTCTGAGAAGCCTCTGGCCAACAGAAATGCGTTGATTTGCTTTTATTGGAGGCTGAAGAAGATCAAATAAGTTTTTAATCGGCCTATAGTTTCATACTGCAGGCAGAATTGCAAAAAGAGATAAATATTTTTATGTAATTTTTCCTGGAAACCAATGACATGAATCCCTTTTTAATAAGGGATATTAATGAAAGAATTTATGAGTGTCAGCCAAAAGTTGATAATCTGGGCAAAACATGTATTGAAAAAGCAAATCAAAAGCCCAGATAGAAAACACCAGAGGGGAGGTTTTGCTAACTCTTTAAGAGGATTTCGGGTTGATTGTTCTAAACGGAAGGATGAAAGCAGATTCAAAATGGAATTATAGATTTGTCAGTCAAGGGGGCTTAGGCAGTAATAAATTAATGTTTTGGTTAATAAAGATACGTTTTGAAGTGTGATGGAGAGCTTTGAAGTGGAATTTAAAAATTAGTCTGCTCATATGCCAATCATCAAACTTACGCTTGGTAGAACAATAAATACTTCAGAAAGGTGTAAGCTGTTGCCAAAATTAAACTGGAGTGGTCGAATAACAGAAAATGCGCGAGATTTTAAATAAAAAGATAGAGAACCTTGAGAAAATAGAAAAGACGCTAGAAATACGAGATTTCTGGCAAGCTTTAGAGATTTGTAAAGATTAGGGTGGTGGTGTGAATGTTGACGATCTAAATATAAGGCTGCTCTTAATGCCGATGATATATGCATTTCCATTTTTAGTCATTTTGAAGGATGGAATACACTTTCAAAAAATGATAAATAATTTATAGGCATACTGTGAAAAATGGAGCATGGAAGTTAACCTAGCCAAAGCGGTAATAATGGTTATTCTGCTTATTTACGTACCCATTGATCCAAAAATGAGTTTCGTCGCTGAATGCAATTTTTCGATAAAAAAGTGGATCTTCGGCCAACTTTCCAAGAGCCCATTCAGCAAAAATTCTGCGTTGCGGTAGGTCTTTCGGCTTCAATTCTTGCACCAGCTGTATTTTGAAAGGCTTCACACCTAAATCCTTTCGCAAATTTTCCACGTTGTTGAGTAACAGAGGCCCAATTCCTGCGAACAACGACGAATCGATAATTGATGGTAATCATTAACACTGGCCGATACATCTGCGATATTTTCTTCAGTTCGCACTCTACGAAAGCGTCTTGGTGGTTTGATGTCCAATAATGTAAATTTGGTTCTAAATTTAGTCAGAATAGCTCAAATAGCCCACACGAAACGTGCGTCAGCTGTTTAAACCAACTGTTTAAAAAGATAATAGCTAAAAAATCACCCGTTACTTTGTGTAACGATGTAAAGTAGTCACTCAGCTATTATAGCCCTGCATCAGCTAGGAGCACGCAACTGCGAGATAGCACGGAAGCTTGGTAATGAAGGTGACCGTCCTGGAAGAGGAAGAAAACGAACTGTGAACACTTCCAACAACCGAGAAATCATCGAAAAAAGAGCTCAACGAAAGTCTATGGTCTCAATGAGAAAAATTGCTCGTGAGACAGGCCTCAATCGTGAATCAGTTCGCCTTGTAGCAAAAAATGAACTTGGACTTAAGCCTTATAAAATACAAAAATGCCAGCTGTTCACGGATGAAAACAAGAAAGTAAGACTCGAAAGATGTCGGCCCGCAGGTACGAGCTGGGAAAAAATCGTCTTTACGCTTTACGCTGTTTACCATTGAACAGGCTCACAATCATCAAAATGACATGAAATTGGAGTACAGAAGCCCCTGGACCTTCGTCCATTCTTGAACATCGTCAAAATCCGCGATCTGTCATGGTGTGGGGTGAAATTTGCGCCCGTAGCAAGACTCCTGTGATTTTCATAGACCAAGGAGTCAAAATCAATAAAAAAAGTTTACCGTCAAGACATATTAGAAGCAGTTGTTCTTCCCTGGTCCCAACAGCACTTTGGTGACGATGAGTGGACGTTTCAACAGGACTCGGCGCCAGCCCACAGAGCAAAAACAACCCAAGAGTGGTGCAAAGCCAATTTCCCCCCTTTCATTACTTCTCAAGAATGGCCACCCTACTCACCGGATCTGAATCCGCTAGATTACAGCGTATGGTCGATTTGGCAAGCAAGGGCCAGTGCAAAACGCCACAAAACTTTGGAGTCCCTGAAGCAAGCGTTGCGTCGAGAGTGGGTTCGCATAACGGTCGACGAACTACGGACTATAGCTTAAAATTTTTTGAAACGTTTGAGCTTGTGTAATCGTGCTGAAGGTGGATACTTCGAAACTGGCTGAATATAATGTTACTCAAACATTGGCTATTAAAGTTTCATAATTTGTTTTGAGCTACTATCAATGATAAATTTTTTTCATTAAAAAATGTTGTATACACTTATTTTTTCTCACCACCAAAATGGTTTTCCTGCAACAACCTAAAAAAAGAATAACGCTGCAAAGTCAAATTTAAACTTCACATGGAATAACTGGAAGAAGGAAATAAACTTAGGTGTGAAATGGAAAATGTTTCAATCAGTCTGTCGAGCTGTCTAAAGTTATGCTGCACAGGTATGAGGATACTGTATGTTGGACAATGTTAACAAATTACAACTGCAATTCATAAAGAAAATTGTTAAGCTCCCAAGGTGCGCGCCTACTTATGCTTTTTATTTTTGTAACAGGTATCGAGTGTGGTCACATTTACATGCTTGCATTATAAATATTTAAATTATTTATAGAAACACTAAAGCCTTGAGGCTCCCACGCCTCTTAACAAAAATAGTTTTAAAAATAAATGTTTTCTGGACTAAGATTTTAAATCAAATAGGAGTAGCTTACAATTTAAAATGGGACGAAAAGGTGTTAGAAAAAAGCATGTGGGCAGAGAAGAAAGAAAAAAATATTTCTAAATTGTATTAATACTACTAACCGGCAAAAAATGTGGAATAGAGCGCTAAACAGTTCGGGCAGAATATACAAGGAACTGTACCACAGTGAAGGTCAAAGTTATGATGACATAGAAAAACTTAAAATTTCATGGTGAATGAATGATGCTTAATGGCCTTTGGATACAATAAGAACTGCTCTGTATGTAACTTAGATGAGAAGAAATAAATCCAACATTTTCTTGGACGAGACCCAATATTAAAACAATACCGCTGTACTTTCGATCGAAAGGCCGCTCTTAGTAATACCGAAATAGTTCATGTTCCACATGGGGTAAATGTGCTACTGTGGAAAAAATTAATAAATTTTATTACTGGTGCTTTAAAGTACAGATAATTATAAAGGTTGGTTAAATTTCAAGGGCCGAAGTTGAATGTGAACCACACCTAAACGTCAAGCTTTTTTCAGCATTTCATGTGACATTTTTCAATTTCAGACTAACTCAATTTTAATCATGGAAAGATACACAATCAAGCAACGCGTTAAAGTTATTTAGGCTTATTATGAAAAAGGGGCGTTCAAATCAAAATGCATATCGCGCACTTCGTGACTTTTTCGATCAATTTAATCGTCCAAATGTGCGTACAATCGGAAAAATTGTGCAAAAATTTGAGCAAACCGGGTCTGTAGGAGATGGAAAAAACACCAGTGCATGCTCGAACAGCTCGCACTGCAGAAAATAATGCTGCTGTTCGCGATAGTGTGGTTGAAGAGCCGTCCACCTCAACTCGTCGTCGTGCCCACCAATAGCAACTCTCACGCTCGTCGTTGATGAACATTTTGCATAAAGACTCGCATTTACATGCTTAGAAGGTGCAACTGACTCAAGAACTAAAGCCTCTTGACCATTTCAAGCGTCGTCAATGTTCAGAATGGTGGCAGGAAATGGCAACAGTGAATGACCAATTTTCGAAGAAAATCATCTTCAGTGATGAGGCACAGTTTCACCTCAAAGGAATTCGTCAATAAGCAGAACTGCCGCATTTGGGCGAATGATAATCCAAAAGTGGTTGCCGAAAAACCAATGCACCCACAAAGAGTGACTGTTTGGTGCGGTTTATGGGCCGGCGGCACATTGGGCCGTAGTTTTTCCAAAATGAGGCCGTTCAGGCAGTTACTGTGAATAGTGTTCGCTATCGTGAGATGATAACGAACTTTTTATGGCCCGAATTGGAAGATATGGATGTGGACGGTATGTGGTTTCAACAGGACGGTGCCACTTGTCCCACAGCTAACGAAACAATGGCTCTTTTGCGCGAAAAATTTGATGGCCGATAAATCTCACGTCGCGGCGATGTCAATTGGCCGTCAAGATCAAGTGATTTGACACCGTTGGACTTCTTTCTTTGGCGTTATTTGAAAGAAAAGGTGTACGTCGATAAGCCAGCAACAATTCAAGAGCTAAAGGATGAGATAATTCGGCACATTAACGGCTTAGAACCTCAATTATGCCTCAGTGTCATCGAAAATTTGTGCCGCGGAGGTCGCGGCGGCCATTTGGCCGATATTTTATTCCGTACGTAATTGAGCCATACCAGTATTATCACAGTAAAGAGAAATGATAAAAATTTCCTAAAAAAATTGTATTTTATTCAAAATTAACACCGGCCCTTGAAACTTAACCACCGTTTATAATATTGTAGATAAATGAGTTGTTTGATAAGGAGTGGAAGGAGAGGAGAATCGAATCTCTTCAAAGCTTGCGTGATCCCAAGAAATATTTCAATGAAAGTAATAAATTAAAGTAAGAGTAAGTCTGGTACAATGGTATTCTAGAAAAAATCAATTAAATATCAAAGAGTGGAAAAAAACACCTCACTAGGGATATGAAAACCGAAAACTTTTACGCGAGAGCCTCAAGAATGGTAAACAATCCTATTCTGTGCTTGCAGCTGCCCAGTGGGAAGACATTGGAAAATCCGTTAGTGCTCTAACAGCAAGAAGAAGACCCCTGAAAATGGATTTAAAAGGATGCAAAGTCCAAAAGACGTCGAGACTTTTAGAAAAAATCGGAAAAGGCGTTTTGAATCGGCTCTCCGATAACATTTTACGGCGGAAGATTGGTAAAATAATCTGTGGGCTGAGAAATCGAACTTCCAGGGAGGCTTAGTTAACATTATTTTAAAATATCTATAACCATAGGTTATTTTACCTCAACCCCATTCCGAGGCAACAACACAAATCTTATAGAACGATTTTTTTTATTTTCCTACAGGTATTTGGGGCTCCTGGTGAGATGTTCTTGAGGCGAGAGATTGGCGAGGAATACCATCCATATTGCGTGGTACCCACTATTAAGCCTGAGGGAGGCAGCATTGTCACAAATCAGCGACTACGATTCGTTGGTTTAGAAACAATAACATGGTTTTGTTAGATTGGCCAATACAGATATTCCAAAAATTTATTTTCTATACTCCCAATTTTCTGATTCTCCAGTATTACATATGGAGCATTATTATTATTTAAAATTACGAGTGATATGCTCTCATTAACCAGATGCTTAACGCTCCGTTGGACACCTCTTTTAAAACCTTCGGTGTGGCCTTTTTCTGTCCTGTTCAAGTATCCTTTTGATCGATAGAAAATAAAAAATTAAATTTTAGGAAACTACCTGGAAACTATAGGGCCTACAAAACGTCCTGCCCCATAAAATTTAGCAAAAAAACTCACCCTCCTTGGTGGAGCAGTGAGCTCTTAAAACTAAGGGAAAAATCCAGATCAACGTTTAACCTCAGCTACTCGACGGGAAATTGGGAATTGTATAGAGAAAGTCGGAGACAGTACAAGAAGGCAATCAGGGCCGCCAAAAAAGAGAGCTGGAGGGAATTTTGTTCGTCAATCGAATCCACCAGGGATTCTGCCAGGCTTAGCCGTGTTCTGTCCAAAGATCATTCAATGGCTTCTTGGGTCAAGAAACCTGATGGAACTTGGACTGCTACAGCAGAAGAATCGCTAGAGCTTCTGCTAAACACGCATTTTCCGGGATGCAGCCCTTACGAAAGGGAGAGGGAAAACATTAGGCGGAGCCAATATAATCCTCAGCATCTTGCAAATGAAATCAAATTTTTCGAAAGAAAAAGTTGCATGGGCAATCAAATCTTTCTCACCCTTTAAATCTCCGGGGCCAGATGGGATCATTCCAAAGATGTTACAGGAAACCTTGGACTGTATCCTACCATGGCTAGGGGAAATTTTTAAAGCGTGTTTAAACTTAGGCCATATTCCAGACAGCTGGAAACTAGTCAAGGTCGTCTTCATACCAAAAGTAGGTAGAAGAGGACATGAATCAGCGAAAGACTTCAGGCCAATCAGTCTTTCGTCTTTCCTGTTAAAAACTTTTGAAAGACTTTTGGATACGCACCTCAGAAGCTCTTTGGAGAGCTCTGGTTAATCAACTGCACAACACGCATACCTTAAAGGCAAATCTACAGAGACGGCGCTTCACGAGGTTATCGGAACAATAGAGGGCTCTCTAGAGAGCAAACATTATACCATGGCGGCATTCTTGGATATCGAAGGCGCCTTCAACAATGTTAGTACAGATGCCATCCAACGGGCGTTGATAGACCTGGAGGTGGACAGTTGCATTAGTAACTGGGTCATCTCCATGCTAGAAACGAGGATCATCAAAGCTAATATGGGTAATATCAACATAACCAAGAAGGTCCACGGGGGCACTCCACAAGGGGGAATATTATCTTTACTTCTTTGGCTATGTGTGATCAGCAAAATCTTAACAAAACTTGACGGAGGTGGGGTAAAAGTGGTGGCGTACGCTGATGATGTGGTGTTAATGGTGTCAGGACTGTGTCCAAATACGATCAGTGGGATCATCCAAAGGGCGTTAGGGGAGCTTAACTCTTGGGCCACAGGATGTGGGCTAAGTTTAAACCCGCGTAAAACAGAACTTATGCTTTTTACCACCAGATACAAGGTACCAATTTTTACCCTACCAAATACCAACGGACAAACTCTGTCTTTATCAACCAGTGCAAAGTACTTAGGAGTCATTTTGGACTCCAAACTTAGCTGGAAGTTAAGCGTCGAAGAACGGGTAAGGAAAGCAGAAATTGCTTTATATGCCTGCAAATGTATGCTTGGAAGAAGTTGGGGTCTTCAACCTAAGCATACATTATGGCTGTATAAGGCGGTTATACGACCATTTTATCGTATGGTTCGGTAGTTTGGTGGAAAGCTCTAGGGAGATTGTACAATACCAAATTACTCGGCAGAATACAAAGATCAGCCTGTGCAATAACGGTCGGTGCAATCAGATCATGTCCTAGAGAGGCTCTCAATGCACTGACACACGTTATTCCAATAGACCTACACATAAAGAAGACGGCAACCATAAGTGCATTTAGGTTAAATGAAGCGGGTCGCTGGAAAGGAAAAACTTATGGTCACGCTAGTCTATTATTGCGACAAACTCAGTTAACCTCGGAGAGGACTGACTACATCGTCCCGATGGTAACGTTCAATAGGAATTTTGCCACACTCTTTCCATCTAAAAAAGAATGGAAGAAGGGATTCTCTCTAAACAACTTCGATACCACAGTCTATACAGATGGCAGTAAAATGGATTGTGGTGTCGGAGCTGGTATATATTCTCATAAACTTGGAATTGAAAAATCTGTGCGTCTCCCTAATACCAGCAGCGTCTTCCAAGCGGAAGTACTAGCAATTGGGGAAGCCTGTAGGTTACTAATCGCAGATTTTTCTTTTAAGGGCAATATCGCTATTCTTTCGGATAGCCAAGCCGCAATCCAGGCGCTGGACGCGACTAGAACAACCTCTAAAGTGGTGGAGCAAAGTAGGAATAGCCTCACCAACTTGAGTGAAAACCATAGAGTAACCTTGATTTGGGTCCCGGGACACCGGAACATAGAAGGTAACGAAAAAGCTGATGAACTGGCAAGAGGGGGATCTGCCATGAATAGCGCTCTTGCAGTACCAGTATTCACTCCACTAGGTGCGGTCAAGAACGCAATTTCCCTAAAATACCTTCGAATTGCAGATTGTAGATGGAAAGACCAGACGAAATGCAAAATCAGCAGAACGTTATGGCCCACCTACAACCTCAAGCAATCGTTGACATTAATAAACATGAAACGACGGGACACCTGCAGACTTACGGCAGTCATAACTGGCTTCTGGTCCATCGGAGAACAAGCCGCCAAAATGGGCATCCCTCACAACACATACTGTCATAGTTGTAAACAACCGCAGAAAAAGGAAACAATCTTCCATTTCCTCTGTGAATGCCCTGCCCTGTGGAAGGACAGAATGTTAACCCTGGGTAAACCGCTGTTCAAGAGTCTCGAGCAACTGTCTGGCGTAGACGTCAACAACCTAATAAGGTTCCTAAACCGCACAGACTGGATATAGTCCTGCAGCAAATAACTGTTAAACAATTTGGTAACGAGGATGTGGCAACAAAATGGTGCGGAAGCGCTAGTTGGATTCTGGATGAATCACCACTCTAACCAACCAACCAACCAACCTGGAAACTCAAGTCATTAGCTAACTTAGCGACACATTGACAAAAAGCAGTGGTCACTTCGGTAGGCACATTTGAAATTATTTGTATTTTAGTGTATTTTAGTGGGGTGCCGAATACTTTTTACCAAGGCTGTATGTACAACTCATTATACAAGTATATAATGGACACATAAATACTACTACCACTACTACAACTATCGCTTCATACCTGAGAGAACTTCGAAAACGCGTTTTTCAGACTAACCGTCGTCGGTTTCAACTCAAAAGTGATGAAACAAAGAAGCTTAAGAAGAAAATTACTTCGCGCCCACATAGACAACACTTCACTGTAACATTCACTGTAAATTACAGCATATTTCACTATTGCTATGAAGCCTTCAAAAATATAAAGAAATAGATATGAAAATGAAAAGCAAACCTATCAGAAAAAGTGAAGTCACACTTATAAATCATGTCATAATCGAGTGTTGATTAAGTGTCGCGGGCGGTGTCGCAAATAAAAATAAGCTGGCATGCAGTAAGAAAGTGGAAAAATGGTTGAAGAAAAAGTGCCAAGACTATGAGAAATGTTGTTTACAATTTCTGGCAACAAAATGTTGTCTGCTACCTTGTCTGCTGGCTTGTGGCCTCGATGATAAATGAATTGCGTCGCAAGTGACAGCTACAAAACTACGTACAAGAATTCTGCGTAGAAGTGCAAGGGCAGGGGCATAAGAGACATACTTACGTATATATTTTCACAGCTGAAATAGATTTATACCTGTTAAGCGTGAAGTAGACTTTTTGCAATACTCGTCATGTAATTAATTACAAATAAAACTAAAAATATAGATTTCATGTTCTGAAGAGATAAAGATGCTTATGCTGGGCAAGTGCGCTTTGATACAAAATTAATTTGATTTAATTAAAAGCAAAAAATATGTGGCGTTTAGAATTTAATTTCATTCATAGAAAGAAAATTTCAGCTTTCAAAATGGCGCGAAAGGTCATTCAAATGATTTCCACGGCTGGCTTTATAGCACCCCATTATGTTTTTAGGCACAAAGTTAGGTTAGGTTAGGTTTGGCAGCCGCATCGTATATAGAGACAGCGATGCCACTTATGCCACGAAATGGGGCCGTTGTGAGCCGCAGGGGCTCTTTTATATTTCCCTTTCCATATTGAACCATTCTGAGCTTTTAAGAAAGCCTACAAGGTTGTGGACATGGTGATCTTATAAAATGGAAGGGGAAACATAATGGTCGTCCGTGGCAGCGCCCCATACCACGGCAAGGTCATGGTTATACCCCGAGGTGACCCGGTATCGAGGTAGCTCCGTAGAAATACAGTCGGAAAAACCACCACGGGTCGCGTGACACCTTGGGTTAGGGATGGCAAGGAGGGAGGAAATGATGGGAGGATGGGAGTTTAGGAATAGCAAGAGATCTTTATCGGTACGGTGAGTTTCGTATGGTGATTGTATGACCACCAATTTCACCGTAAAGCGGATGAATAGCTAGCCAATCCCCATATGAAGCTTCCCTCTCAGTTCGTGTTGAGTTGGTCCCCATAATAGGGGGGTCAAATCACCACTTAAGCCGCATTCCCGCGGCAGTTTTTCATTTTTTTTTTTTTTTCAACAAAAAATATCTCTGCGGCATGGAGATCAACATGCTGATATCTCACAAAGTGTAACTCCATTTTCATCTTCCAATTCTAGAATTGTTTTTGTGCTCAGAGCATAATATTTATCCGCACGAGCGCCCTACAAAACATAGTCTAATAGAGCCTAAACGGACATCTGGCATCCCCGTTTCGGCTGATTATTCGATTTTCGAAGGCAGTGCGCAAAAGTTCGAATTTAGAGTTGGCTGTGTGGATCGCAATGTCGCCTTGTTGAAACCAAATGATATCTATGTCCACATCTTCAAATTGTGAACACGAAAAAAAAAAAACGGTTGATATGGCGCCATTGACCGGTAACGGCGAATTATTATAAATTTTCAAAAGAAAACAAGTAAATAATACTAAGTTTGGAACGGACAGATTTTTGTATACATATTTTACGAATTATAGCTTATAACGTTAGAGAGACGGAAGGCAACTTAGTCCTAGCATGTAAAAAGTTCTGAGCATTTCGGTATATACAGCCTTGACCAAAAGCATTAGACACCCCACTAAAATACAAGTAATTTCAAATGTGGCTACCAAAGTGCCCACTAGTTTTTGCAAATGTGTTGTTAGTGTACTTACAGCAGTTCTGTCGGAAGAAATTGGAATTCCGTTAGTGCCAGAACAGCCAAAAGAGGATTTCTGAAAGCAGGTTTAAAAGGAAGCAAAGTCTCAAACATTTGTGCCTTCCAGAAAAAATCGGAAAAAGCGTTTAGAATGGGCTCTGCGATATCAACATTTTACGGAGGAAGATTGGTCGCAAGTTCTGTGGTCTGATGAATCTTGCTTCAAGACAAGCTTAGCTTCTTATCCTAGTCCAATTTCGAGGCAACAGCACACATTTTATAAAACGGTTTTTTTCGCCCTTCCTACAGGTATTTGGAGCACTTGATGTGACGGTCTTTAGGCAAGGGGTTGGCGAGGAGTACCATCTAGATTGCGTGGTACCCACTGTTAGGCATGGGAGAGGCAGATTATGGTCTGAGGCTGTATGGCTGCTGATGGTGTAGGCGAAATGTTTATTTGCGAGGGCCACATGGACAGACTAAAATATATAAATAGATTAGAAACTGTACTCTTGCCTCCGTTAACATGAATATTTGGCAACACTAATTTAAATGGAGTTCAATTCCACCAAGGCAACACTCCTTGTGGCAAATCAGGGACTACAGTGCGTTGGTTTAGAGCGAATAACATTGTTTTGTTTGATTAGCCAGCACAGCCTCCAGTTCTAAGCACAATAGAGCACATGTGGGATATTTTATCTTTATCTGAACATAGAAACACAGCATAACATCGCAAACGGCACTGAAAAATGCTGTAATTCAAGAGTGAAGTGTCAAAAGTACAGCTGAATATACAAAGCTTATACGCCGCATGCCCCAGAGGATTGCTGTTGTTATACAATCAAATGGTAGACCTACTTAATATTAATGTTTTCATCAGTAATTCCTTTTACGTGTATTGATTTATTAACAAAAAATCATAACTTTACTTTCTAAATCGAAAGATTCAGTAATGCCTGGGGTGCCTAATACTTTGGGCAAGCTATATAGGTCCATCATTTTCTTGATTCCTTTATGCTGCTACATACAAACCTAATGTGCACAAAATTATAGTACCCTTGGTTAGTAAAACTCTGTTTACTAACAAAGCAACCGATATGAGAATGACCGACATCTAAAAAGTAGATTTCTCGAACTCTCGATAGGATTTCTGCTTTGGCTTAGGTTAAATAAAAGATCTTCCCGGGTACCCTTACCATTATCTTTATTACACTTAGCGAGCGTACAGACGTTCTCATATAACTTTTTTCTCTAACTTCAGCATCCACGTCAGCTTAGGTTAGGTTAGTTTTTTGTGGCAGCCGATTTAGAATAGCCAACTCACTTAGATCAGGTAGGACCGTTGTGGTACCACTGTGTAACACGGGAACCTTCGTGTTTATTCATCATGGAACCGTTTAGACGCTCTTATCAAGTGTTAGGATAGGTTTTATCCCAACACCGGATAGTTCCGTACGAGTGTCAAAAGAGTGTTTTCCAAAACCCCTTGCTCTACTTCTAGCTAAGGCTGGACAATTACAGAGGAAGTGTTCTACTGTTTCTTCCTCCTACTCGTCTCTATAACTTCTGCATAATTCATGAGAAAATATGTTACAGAGCCAATGACCGGTGACACAAGCCACGAGCTTCGAGATGTCCCCTCTTGGGAGGTTCAGCAATTCTTCTGACCTTTCCTTAGCTATTTTCGACCTAATTGGTCGAGCTGTAGCACAGGTATTTTCTTCTTTACATTACTTATTGGCGTCCTAAAGAATGATATTTTTATCCTCAATTTACAAGTTTCTATAGGAACTCCAATATTGCCTCTTTTTTCAAGCAAGCGATGATTAGTACCCTTTCTGGTTAGCTCATCGGTCTTGCAATTTCCCTCAGTAATCAGTAATGAATTTCAAACCTAATAGTGTGATTGCATTACATTTGACTGGAAAATCACAACCAGCGACTGTTCGTAAGCTCGAGCACCTTAAAGTAATTAAAGTTTTTGTTTATCGCACCATTACTCGTTCCAATGATACTGGTAGCAACGCGAAACGACATGGAGGTGGTCATCAAAAGACTGCAACGTCACGTGAAATGGTTCAAAAAGTGAAGAAGCGACTTGAGGGAAATCCTCGACGAAGTGCCAATCAAATGACGCAAGAACACAAAATATCTGACCGCAGCATCCGCCGCATACTGAAAAATTATCTCAAAGTCAAGCCTTACAAGATCCAAAAGGCGCACATAATCTCACAGCAAAGCAGTACCAAGTCAGACTTGAGAGAGCGAAGGAGTTGCTTCGCTTGGCCGTAAGCGGTCAATCTCGGAACATTGTGTTTTCTGACGAGAAAATTTTTCACATTACGTAATTCGTAAACTCCCAAAACGAGAGAGTTTATTTGACCGACGGTTCATACGAGAATTTGAGTCATCGATTGGCCACCAGGAGGCAGCACCCGCCACAGGGAATGGTCTGGGACGCTGTAACCGCAGATGGCCGCTCTCCAATCGAGCCTGGCGTCAAGGTGAATGTGAAATATTATCGGGAAAGTATTCTGGAGGTTGCTTTGAAGCCGTGGGCAGACAAACATTTCGATGGCAGACCGTGGATGTTTCAACAGGGCTCGGCACAGTCTCACAAAGCTCGAGTGAACCAAGAATGGCTAAAAAACAACGTTCCGAACTTCATAACATCCACACAATGGCTCTCAAAGTCACCAGATGAGAATCCGATGAATTATTATTTGTGGGCCATTTTGGAGAGGAAGGTCCGAACTAAAAGACTCACCAGTTTCGAAGCACTGAAAGAAGAGTTTGATTGCGAGTGGGCCAAAATACCTGCAAGTCACATTCGGCAGCTTGCAATTCATTTTTGGACCGTCTCAAGGCCAACCTTGAAAGAACAGACATTAAAGTGTTAGCTCACTGGAGTTCCTTAAGTTGATTCACGCATCGTGCGACATATCAGGAGACTGCTGGCTCTGATATTGATGAAGACTCCTGATATATCACGCAAAATATTGATGACAAATTCGCAGTAGTACAAAGGTTTTTCTATCTGCAGCACACCACAGTGTCTCAGCGTGTTCGCCCTACTCATAGGGTTGCCAATTGCTTGATGATGGCAGTGCTTTATTTAATATACGGCTTTAGCAACCTTTAAACAATTTAACTTGAATCTCTAAAATTCACTTCTCGATGGCTTTTCACTCACCTCTCGTTGGTTGCCCTTTTTCCCTGCTCCAACTCATGCCACTCCTCATATTTCAGGAAACGAAATATTTTTATGAGTTGCGCAAATCCGGATTTAGGCATTATTACTATGGCAACGCTAAGCCGAAGTGAATTTCCTCCACTGTGGTTCATCAAATTAAAATTGATTTCTGCTGAGGTAGTTATAAAAATTCCTGCTGAGCAGATTAACAATACACGACATGTATGTATGTGCGTCTGTATGGCCTAAGTGTGGAGTGATTAAACGCTTCAGCATCGATTTTCAAACCACAAATTGAATTATGGCTGCGGTTTTTGATGTCTAAACTCTACTACGATTTCTTTTGTCGGTTAGACATGCCATAGTAATTGAATTTTAATGCCTGATTGCTATTCAATAGCACTCACAATTGTACGCAATGTACTCGTACGTATGTATGTGTGTGTGTGTGTGTGTGTGTGTACCTATGGCAACGTTCGAAAACTCAAGCACTAATACAGCAAGAGAATTGGAATTATTGAATCTTATTGAAATGAGTTTATAAATTAAAATTGATTGCAGTTTAATGCTTGAGCAAAGTGGCAGATCGGTGGGGGGTGAAAAGGATGATACTGTAGTGTACATATACGAGTATATACGAATATACATATACAGTTAGTCAAACATTTGTCCGTACAGCTGATAAGCAAAGGAGGATAAGCGCATAGCTCCGTAAATATTGTCCAGAATAAGAAAAACTGCCGGCTATTGAAAAAAACATTTACATACGAAGCTTCTGGAAGTTCAGAGATATGAAATTATAGACGTTCTTACGCAAAACCTATATATTTTTAGCCACAAATTAATTCCATATTTGCATAAATTAAGAAAAGTTGGCTTTGTATTTAAACCAAACGAAGATTTCTAGAAAGTTAGTAGTGTGTTTGGCCATCTATGGGACACTAGACGCTCAAGGGCACTACTTAATCGGTCACGGAAACACTCCTCTATGTTAGTTGTTTTAATCAAAGGCCATAGGACTTATAAGTCGAAATGCTCAAGGATTGATCGTACATCATTTCCACTATTGCAGAAGCTGCAAGAATGAAGAGGGGGAAGGCCAGGTCTTCTCTGCTACTGTCCCGCCGAGATGGATTCATCTCAATACCTTCTTCTCAGCTGCCCTGCTCCCGTCTGGCAAAGATTTAGGCATCTGGGCTCTCATTTTATCGCTACGCCTGCGGATATAACGGGTCTTAATAAGGCTCTCATAAATAAGGTTATCATAAGTTTGGTGAAGTTCATCAGTAGCTTGTTGCGGCTAACTACGAACGCAAATCAGCCACCGTCGGCGTCGTCGTAAATTCCATGGTCATCATCGTCTCTAATCCCAAGGCTCCTTCTTCCTTCCCTTCTCCTTTCTTCTCTCCCATGTATGGCATCACAAAGGACGAATTTTCAGTTGTCCAAGTGTGCTCTAAGCTAGGGCAGCCATTTAACCTAACCTAACCTACTGTCCCGCATGTTAATGATGAGCTTAGGATCATCAATCAGATAAACTCCTACTGTGCTATCACAATGGATCGGCAAGGGTTTAAGTGTATTGCTTTAGAGACCAACTGCCTTCAGCCTACCTTTTTACCTACCATGGTTACCCATGGCAATCTCATCCCAACAACATCCTAGCGGACACCATAATAGAGGCACTGATCGATATGGGGATCTCTGTCACTCTGGTAGAGCTCACCAAAAACATGCTCATGAGCAGACTTGTGACTGCAACCTTAGGCGCCTCGAAGATTAGTAAAAGAGTCAGTAGAGGAACACCTGAAGACGATGTGTTCTCCCTTCTCCTCTGGGTACTGCCAATAAAGAGCCTAGAGGAGAAAGGACGGCACATCGTAGCGTATTCGGATGATGTAGCGATTGTAAAGGTTGGTTAAGTTTTAAGGGCCGGTGTTGATTTTGAATAAAATACAATTTTTTTAGGAAATTATTGTCATTTATCTTTATTATGATAATATTGGTATGGCCCAATTACGTATGGGACAAAATATCAGCCAAATGACTGCCGCGATGGTCAAATTTTTCGATGGCGCTGAGGCATAATTGAGGTTCTATGCCATTAATGTGCCGAATTATCTCAACCTTTACCTCTTGAATTGTAGCTGGCTTATCAACGTACACCTTTTCTTTCAAATAACCCCAAAGAAAGAAGCCCAACGGTGTCGTTGACGTTATGTGTGGTTCACATTCAACATTGGCCCACCCTTATATAAGTGATGTGAAAAAAAATCCTCTCACTGATACCTCGAGTAACATCTCTAGACAAAGCTTCCTTGTTTCAGTTAATTCTGTTGTGAGTTATGATGTACACCGAAAAGAAAACTTTAGGAAGATTCAAAAGATTTTTACAAACAAAAAAATTAAAATCTTAAAGAATTAAAGAATTAATGATGCAATAATTTTGTACTTACTTAATTCTACATTTTACAGTCATTAGATAATTAAAAATATTATTTCTGAAAATCCGCCATGAAAAGCGAAAAAAGTGTATCACTTCAACGCACTTCATGCCATATTCAGAGGAGCGACCGGATATTCACTTCAATTCACAGTCACTAATTACCATCAAATATGTGAGTTAATGAAGCTAAAATAATCATTTCGTGGACTTTTTTTCTTGTATTATTGTTTTAATTCAACATTTCTAACGAAAGTACTCATTATATCTACAAATCCATATTTATGTGTGTGCGTATTTTTATTTCATCATTTGTTCAATTGCAACACAACAATTTCAAGGATTTCCCGGGATTACGCATTAATTGTATATATATATATATTTTTGTTGTCGTTGTTGTTCACATTACTTGGATATGCTTAGATGTATTTGTTCTATTGAATTTGCTTCTTTTCATGGCTTATCTCATGGCAAAAATTAAGCTTGGCAAAAAGCGAGTTCATGTGGATATATGTGTGTGTATGCGTGTGTGTGTGTACGTGTGCGAAAATATAATTATCCAGCCATCCATTTCAGCTGAAGTGAACCTTTTTAAGCTGCTTAACAAAATGTGGTTAGCTACTGCCCCGCACTACAAATTAGTTAATATTGTGTGCTCACACACCCACACACACACACACATATATATCTTTCAACGTATTGCAATATTTTTATTTCCTTCCTTACAAAGCGTTTTTGTGTTTTTATTTACTTGTAAAAGGCATCAATTACGCCTCGTTTGTTACTCTTTACATTTACACTCTGTACCCAGGCGCTTAACGTTTGACTCTCAAGTCGTATTTTCAATTTCTTACATTTTCACGCTTATTTTTATTTATTTATTTTTTCTCTTACTTGAAGTTTTCTTTTCTTTTTACTTTTTTGTACTTGTTTATTTTTTTATTTCCCTATTCCGGTACTTTTTACTTCTCTGTTTTATCCCTTTTGTGTTTGCTTATTAACGGCCTTTGTGCTGCTTTTAACTAATCTGATTTTCTGCTTAATGAAAGTGCAGAGATTAGTGGCGTTAGTCTTTCTAGCGTGTCTAGTAGCTGTGTGCATTGTAAATAAAATCTTAAGAAATCGTAAGTGCATAAATTGTAACGAATGTGCGGAAAAAGTTACTAACCAAAGTCATGCTCTTCTTTGTTATTGGGCATTCGTTGAGAGGTAGTGGATGACGTGGCGTATACGCAATATTTGTTCATAAAGCATAGAGGAGTGTACAAATATTGTAATAGAATGCATATACATACGTATATGTTGCTTACACAACAATTTACATTAAATTACTCGGCTATTGTCTTTCTGTGACACTTCTCCAAGGCACAACATTAAAACAGAAGAATACAGAAAAGAATACAGAAGAATACAAACAACTCTTTAGCAATCACAAAAGAAGATTTATGATTGGTGGAGACTTTAATGCGAAACACATTAATCATGTTTAACAACAACCAAGGGTCGAAAACTTTGGAAAACTGCAAAACACCAAATTATCTCTACCAGAAATTCAACTTACCGACCAACAGATCCAGATAAGACCCCAGATTTGATCGACTTCTTTATTGTCAGACAAATTCAAATGAGTATTGGTACCTCCAGTATATGTGTATGGCTTCCAATTAGACAAAGCCAAGTTAGTGCCCTATTACGTTTGTCATATCCTCTCTCTTAAGATTCGGCAACGATTTTTTGCGGCCGTGATTCCATTCTGTCCAAGTTTGTCTGCTTATATGGCAAAAAGGTGATTACCTCCAACGGGCATTGGCAGCACTGATTGAGTGTCTATCTATTCATAATTTGTCACGTAGCTAAGGTAATCGGTAATACTACCTTTTCTGGGTAAATATTTCCTGTTGTACCTTTCCTTTCAAGCTCATTTGCTTTGCAATTATCTTTCATATCTCTATTGTCTAGCACACAGATCAGGCATATTTTAAAATATTGCCATACTTCGCATGATAATTTGTGGCATTCAGATACGGTTCTTGAAGAGTGTTTTATTGACTCTAACATTTTCCGAGTTGCCTGACTATCCGAGTAGGCGTGAGCTACCCTCTTAGTTAGGGGTATCATCTTTAGGAGCAATAAGCTCTCTCTTATGGCGATAACTTTTGCCTGAAAGACTCTCCAGTGATTAGGCTATTTAAAGGTAACTAAATTTCCTGGAAGTCTAGTTATAATTTTTGAAGTGAAACTTCTTAGGCATCGACAGACGAGCGAGAATGGAGAGTAAAATTTCAAGGCCATGCAACGTTTTGGGTATTTTCGTTCCGCGAGAGAGAAGAAAGATATAACGTAGAGGAAAAGGAGCGAGAGAGCTATACCTTATATATATCTTAGATACACTTAAGGCTGTTTTCCTGAGTTTTTCCTTGTGGTTGCTAATTTCTAGTGAGAAATAACACTGCTTCCTTTTGGCGCTTGTTTGCTGGTGCAAACTTGTAAGAAATATATTTTTGGTGCCTACTTTTTGGCGTTATATTTCCTTGGTGACTACTGTTTGGGGCGTTTTTTGGTCCCACTTTTTTTGGCGTTTTTTTTTTGGTGCCTTGTAAATTTTGCCTATTTGTATTCTCCACAAATGTTTTGAATTTATTTAGATATATATTCTTTCTCTCTCTGTCTCTCATTTTCTCTCGAGTCTCTCCCTCTTTCTCTGTCTGCATTGAAAGTTTCACTTCTGTTATGTGTACTACGCTACACTTTTTTTAATTATTGCGGCCGCCATAGCCGAATGGTTTAATGTGTCACTGACATTCGAGAGTGCGCAGATTCGAATCTATTTGCATGGAACAGCAAAGTAATAGAAAAAGTTTTTTTCTAATAGTGGTCGGCCCTTGGCAGGCAATGGCAAGTCACCGAGTGTAATTCTGCCATGAGTTCGGAGTCGGCTTACAATTGGAGGTCCCTCCATTTGGGGAACAACATCAAGTCGCACACTACAAATAGGAAGAGGAGCTCTGCCAAACACCTCACAGAAGTGAACGCACCAATTATTTATTTAATTATTTATTTATTTTTTGTTGAATTATTGCTGAATTTCTTAAATGTTTCCTCATCTCTTAAACACAGCATCAAGAACTAAACTGAAATTCAATTTCATATCATTTTCAACTTGAATACTAAATAAGTCTCCATATGTGGCAGCAAAAAGGCCAACTCACACGAGCTACGTTTATATGTCAAAAACAAAAGCAAAAAAAAACATTAAGACGTCAATAGAAGCATCAGCACAAAGCAATCCAACAATGCAAGGAAAGTCGAGCGATGTGGCGATAAAAATAGCTTACCGCTCAAATTTCCAAGATGGACAACAATGAGTGTCGATGACGAAGTGGCGCTGCACAAACAAGTCAAATGCTTAAGTGAATTAAGTACTACAAATATTAGCTAGGAACAACAAAATTGTGGTGGCAAAAGGGAAAGCGCACATTAGTATTGAGCGAAAACAATAAATATCATTGTCGTATTGAAAAGTATTTGTCTGTCGCATGACCAACAAAAGAAGGGTCACATAAAGAAGTAAACCATAGCAATAGGCGCGTGCAAAGAAAGGAATGTGGTGGAAAAACAAATTTGCAGAGACTTGGGTCATAACTGTATTTGTACGCCCATGCACATAAAAATACCTATACATATATAATATGAGTAGATACAGTGGCGTTCGCGAAATTAGAAACATTAATTGTAATAATAATAAAAAAAAATAAAATAATAAAAAAACATTTGATACTTTACTTTTGCTTCTAAGTATCCACCACTGTATAAGTATAATCCTACAAAAATACGCACACCGAAACACATCATTCCTCAGCGTTTGTATTCCTTTTTCCATCCCAATGGGTTTTACTGTTCGGAGTCATCATCGTTATTGCGATCATATTAAATTTTAATATGACCTCTATTTTTCGGCGCAGTTCAGTATTCTTGCAATCACTCTTTTGCTCCGTATTTCTCGTTACACACTCTTCACATAAATTTCAATTTTGCCAAATACCTAAGCAGCTTTTTGTAATGCTTTACTGGCAGCAAGGTATCAACTACTACACAATAACAACAATGGCAATTGGGAATGCATCTTCGGTATTTATTGACCTTCCGAAAGAAAAGGTCTCCCTCCTGTGGCTGTAATGGTTGTTAGTTAAGAAATACAAAAACAAAAAAAAATTGGCGTGCTCAAAATAAAATTGAAAGTCGTCTGTATTCTAAGCTGACAGCAAAATGGGATTTTTTTTATTATATTTATAAGGCGACTTGGTGTAGGGGTCAACGAGCACAGAGCACAGAAAGAGTGAAAGTAATAATGAAAAAAATTGCTAGGCAACCATTTAATAAGGCCAATGGGCAAGTAGGTTGGTAACGGATATAAATTACGAATAGTAATTTAACTAAGTAATAAATTTGCTGTACAAATACAAATACAAACAAAAAAGGTCTGAAGCTTTATTGTGGACAAATGGTTGAACAAACTATTTTTAGAGTAACATACAGATTATTGCACGTGGAAAAATTTTCGGAGCCTTTGAACAAATCCAAGTAATCGAGCTGTTCTTTGGCATTTTCAAAAGAATGGAAAGAAGTAGAGCTCAGTGAAATCGCACTTCATACATCGCATCAAATGAAAGTAAGGAAGTAAGTTAGATGTAATATCGATAAAGGTAAGGCGACTTTCTCAGTTACAGGCTGCCAAGGGTAGTAAAACTGAAAAATCACTTCGTGTGTGAGTGTTCATTTTCATCCAAAGCTCAACGCAGACATTTTAGTTGTGTTCGGTGATAGTTTTATTAGATTTCTACCTCTCAAGCTACATACACTTGTACGCACATAATTAAGTCACTTCATCTTTTTACAATATTCGCAATATGGTAGGTAGGTAGCTGAAATGGTTGAAGTACCACTCTGGCACTCCCCAAGTAGCACAAAACCGCCGTTTTGATACTATTTCAAGACCTCTAAAGGATAAATATTATATCTGCTGCCAACAAAGCTGTTAATGTTATGGAGAAGGTTAAGGGGATTTAGGTTAGAGCACTGACCCAGACTGCCGAAGAAAGGACAACCCAGTGGCAATCGGCTAGCTGCCAAACCCGAACATTTATTGAGAAATATTCGGAATATTTTTCATGAAACATTTTTTTCGTAAGAAAACCCTTATAAATCAGAGTTCCAAACGTTTTGTAAAATTTAAAAAAAAATTTTGAAAATTTCAAAAAACTATCCTCTAAATTTTAAACTTTTTAATCACAGTTTTTCGAAAACTTCTAGCTATGCAGTTTTAGAGCCCATTCAACTTCAGTACAGGGTGGCCGATGGCAGAAATAGGTTTTAAATTTAAACTTTCTTCCCAACCACTCCGTGTTATATACGATAGTCACGATGTCGCGCTGGACGAGTAAACAAAGTGCTTTCGCAATCGAAGCTTATTTCAAGGCCAGATTTTGTTCACGTTACAATATTCGATGTTTAGGTGACGCCGGAAGTAAAGATTTGAGTCCTTCATGAGTGTAAGGCTTTGGGCAACAAGTTCGATGGCAAACAGCACTCGACCGAGATCCAACCGGATATCGAGAACAAACTTAACTCGTCGGTAAAAGTTTGTACGATAATCCGCGGCACACAGCCAGAGCTACGCGATTTCTACCCATTAATAAAATAAAGCTTATCTTTAATGAGGCATTCAAGGTTTTAGAGACAGAGCACAGATTTGAAATTGTCCTGTAATTCGCAATGTCACTCTTATTACCATTTTTAAGCACATCCAGGCACATAAAACAACGGCAGAAGTGTTAAAGAAATCTGCTCCTTCATTTCCGTATACATTTTTTCTAATGGATTTTCTTTATCTCTACAGGTTTTACAGTTTAACCGCGGTGAAAGAAGCGTTGAAGGCGGACTGCGTGGAAAAATAAATAATTTCAAAAAATACAAAATAACCGCAAAACATTGAGCAAATTTACGATATCATTTGCGAAGATCCACCTTTGGGAGGCGTGTGAACTGCCGACACCATAGACATCTCAGCTAAATAAGTGATCTATATTTACATGAAATATGGAGAAGCTGTGGAAAAGTATTCCTTAAAAATGCAACAAAAGCTGTGGAATAGTATTTTGCTCATATTCCTAAAAATCATTGCAGAGATTATATAAAATACATAAATTCGAAAAAGTGTATTGAAGTTCCTCTTCTCCTTGATTGACGCAATAACCGCTTATGCAATTTTGGCCGAGTTTAACAAAGCGCGCCAATCCTTTCTTTCTCATTGCAACCGTCAACAGGTGGACACATTTAATCAACCCAAGTCCCTCACCACCTAGTCTTTCCAACGCAGAGGAAGCTTTCCTCTTCCTCTGCTACCACCAACCGCGTCGAATACTTTCATGTCGTCAAAGTTCAAAAGTCGCAAAATCTTTCCCTCAAACACTCCAAGAGACGTCTCATCGGATATTAGGTATAGATCTTCCGTTGCATTTCAAGACTGCAATTGTTATCGGTGTTAAAACTGGTTCTTAAATAAACAAAGCGAGTGCGCCAACTGTTAATTTGATGACAGGAGGTACTTCGTTTTGTACTCGTTCACCACCAGACCCATTCGCTTTGCTTCTTTACCCAGGTTAGCAAGGGCAAAACTAACTGTGCGGTTTCTATGACCGATGATGTCAAAATCGTCGTGCGCTTTTGTAATAATAAATGGACTGAAAAGTCCCAGGCTTAGCACATAGATGGCACTTTTTTTATTGCATTCACCTCTTTCTCAGTTAGTACTAACCTTAAAGAGACAGCTGCTCAAATTTCATGATTTTCTATTCATTAGTTTGTGAGTTATTGAGCTAGGAGTGACGCTACCTTTGTTATTTTCAAAATAATTAATCAAAAAGAATTTCGTGTTTTAAATCAACGAAGGAGTTGTATTCATATTGCATGCACATTTGACTATTGAGAAAGCTTTGTTCAAAGTGAGTGCCGCGTTTGCTCAAAACAAATCACGCAAAATTGGCTGTTCGTAGACCTAAAATATTGCTCGTAAGAAGTTTCATTCGAATGAAGAGGTTATCGCTGAAACTGAGGCCTATCTGGAGGCACAATTTAAATCGTTCCAAAAAAGTGATATTGAAATGTTAAAGCGGCGCTATATAATTGGCGAGTACACCCTTTTTGGGTGTTTGGCCGAGCTCCTCCTCCTATTTGTGGTATGCGTCTTGATGTTGTTCCACAAATGGAGGGACCTACAGTTTTAAGCCGACTCCGAACGGCAGATATTTTTTTGAGGAGCTTTTTCATGGCAGAAATACACTCGGAGGTTTACCATTGCCTGCCGAGGGGCGACCGCTAATTTTTTAATTTAGGTGTTTCACCGAGATTCAAACCAACGTTCTCTCTATGAATTCCGTATGGTAATCACGCACCAACCCATTCGGCTACGGCGACCGAAATTACGTTGGTGAATAAAGCTAATTTTGAACAAAACAAAAACGTATTATGCTTGTTAGACCCAGAAATTTTCAGCCCATGAGCTAAATTATGCCTGATCGATTAAGTTCTTTGGCTCGCGCAATCTTTTTTAACATCAGATTGAGGAAATCACTTGACAGGAATTCAGCCTGCCTGAAACTTTGTTTAGTATCAAATGACTCGGAGAAGTCTTTACTAGAAGCTGCTCGTAGTATGTAGTCAACGTCATCCTGCAGAGTCGTATTAGTATTGTTTGCGGGTGTATCAAACTCAGACAACGCGTCCAGGCAACTCCTTTTCATGCTGTCAAATGCGGCTCTTCGTCGAAAATATGGTGAATGTCGATTCTCCTTTCGTGGACGTTTTCCAAGACTTGGCATATTGTGAATATCACCAATCGACAATTTTGCTGATCTAAACTCACACTGACTTTCCAGATCTATTCAATTGCTTGATGGTGTGCTTCAGTCTTCACCAGTCTCCATTCAGTTTCACCTCCACGCTTAATAAAGTCAACCGTGAATTTAAACAAACAATATTCTTTGCCAACATTTTCCTCTTTAGCCTAAGTTTGCAATAGAGGCGTAAACTTCACTTTTGCCTAATCAAAATCACACGATAAATCCCCAAACCATAGTAGCCAAATTTTATGTCGTAGAATATTTCAATCTTTCGGATGTGCGCGAAAAAAATATGCGGAATATTTATAGAGCTTTGAGTATTAGCGACGAGGAGATCTTACTGGTCACCTCAATATCTTGAACAGGGTTCAACATGCAGTATGCATAACCCAGGCGAATGATCACACGGAAGCCGTACTCAATAAAGAGATATAAGGTTATCTTCCCATCTAGGGAAGAGTAGAACACTAACCCAACATGGCTAAATGATGACTCACAAAAATGGTACACAGATGATTCCAAAACGCTCCAAGGAGTAGGAGCAGAAATAGTGGGCCCTAGAGCACACAAATCCCTAACACTAAACACAGATACCACGATTTTCCATGCTATAATGGAAACAGTGGAAATCATATCCAAAAGAAGGTTCGACAAAGTAAAAATTAAAATACTTTCGGACAACCAATCGGTTCTCAAAGCCTTGAATAGCTTCACATTCAAGTCAAAATACCTAATAGAGTGTAACGATGCACTCAACAAATTGGTCATTCATAATCAGGTCTCACTGATTTGGATACCAGGACATGAGGGTCACGGAGGAAACGAGAAGGCAGACTTGTATGCCAAAAAAGAGGCAGCAGGGCTATTTATTGGACCTACCCGATTTTTCGGCTTAAACAAAAATAATATAAAACTGGAAACCAAAAAATGCATCCAAACTAAAATCACCGGGAACACTGAAACGGCACAAGCGGCCTTAATCACTCCAAAAAGTTTTTGAACTTGAATGCCAACAGAGCAAATTCTGATCTAACCCTAGATAAAAAGTGCCTCAGATTACTCTGTGGAGCATTTGCAGGTCACTTTGCCTGTAATACACACTTTAACACAATAGGATTATCTAGTGCAAGATCATACAGGTTCTGCTGTGTTGAAGAGGAATCTATGGATCACTTAATCACCAACTGTGAAGCTTTAAGCCACAGGAGACACAGAATTCTAGGCTCGTACCTACTAGAAGAGGAAGACCTACAATTGCTCCCTCCTAACGAGCTGGTTCGATTCCTCGGTATACTAAATAATTATAAATAAGTAATTTGGGGCGCACAATAGATCAATCTGATCGCAGTGCATAAAGGCCTTAGCCTGACCCGTACAACCATCACCATTACCATTAGCGACAACGAATATCACAGGCGAGAAAACGTTGAACTGTACGAGCTTTACAATGGCAAGAGATCAATAGGATCCACTGTCTACTAGGAGGTCATGTCGTATGAATTAGGGAAAGTGCTTCACCCCCGAAAGTATGCTAAGCGGTGCCTGATGGTAGTCACAGAGAATATCCAATGTTGGGTAGTCGAAAAAGTCGTTTCGTATTTTGTCAATAGATGTCGTTCGAGTCATCTATCTCCAGTGCTACCAATCACATTGTGTCATATCATATGGTGTTAGAAAGGTGGCATTTTAAGCTTCATTTAACCAAAAAAAAAATTCGGAGAAGTTGAAAAAAAGTTATAGCTGTTCAAAAATGAGTGAAAATAATGAAGAAATTCGCTATATTTTGAAATTTTTGTATAAAAAAGTCGATGAAATTATGGAAAAGATTGACCAGGACCGTCACATAAGCTACCATGACATCGCCAAGGCACTAAACATTCTTCATCAAACGGTTTTGAACCATTTAAAAAAGGCTGGTTACAACAAGAGGCTCGATGTTTGGGTACCACAGGAATTGTCTATGAAAAATTTAATGGACCGAATTAACATCTGCGATTCTTTGCTGAAACGAAACGAAGTCGAACCATTTCTAAAACGAAGGACGAAGGACAGGAGACGAAAAGTGGATCAAATATGGCAATAATGTGCGAGAAAGATCATGGTGCAAGGGTGGTGAAGCTCAACAAATAGTCGCAAAGCCAGGATTGACGCCTCGAAAGGTTATGCTGTGTATTTGGTGGGATTGGAAAGGAATCCTCCACTATGAGCTTCTCCAGCCTGCGCGAACGATTGATTCTACACTTTACTGTCAACAACTAAAGAGATTGAAGCAAGCAATCGAAAAAAAACGGCCAGAACTGATCAGCAGAAAGGGCGTCGTCTTCCGTCAGGACAACGCTAGGCCACACACATCTTTGATGACTCGGCAAAAACTGGGAAAGCTTGGCTGGGAAGTTTTGATGCATTCACCATATAGCCCTCCATCGGACTACCATTTGTTTCGGTCAATGCAGAACTCCCTTAATGGAGTAAAGTTGGCTTCAAGAGAAGCCTATGAAAATTACTTGTCGCAGTTTTTCGCCGAGAAACCACAAAAGTTCTACACTGATGGAATAATGTCTCTAGAAGAAAAATGGCAAAAGGTGGTCGACCAAAATGGTACATATTTGGTTTAATAAAGTTCACTATAAATATAAAAAAAAATGAGTTGAAGTTTGATTAGAAATACGAAAAGACTTTTTCGACTACCCAATATATTGAACTCGAACAAAACCACTTAGGGGTTAATAAGATGAAAATTAGAAAGAAAATGGCCCTACTTATCTTCAAAAAATTGGTGCTAAGAATGAACTTCATCAGTTTCTCGAGTTGCATGGAGCTGTGATCACCAAGCACTTCTTCGAAATGTCCACAAGCGCTTCGCAGTGTAAAAGGGGAAGGAAGTGGTATGATTTCGACCTCCTCCATATCGCAGGAATTTCTTCTGAAATCGTGCCATTAGGGCACTTCATCTGACTGCATCAACGGCCATCAGGCAATGAATTAGAAGGAGGCGCATATAGTGTCTGCTGAGATTGCTAAGAGGTTTTGTGCTTTGAGTTCCTGGAACGGTCAGTAATGCCAAATAAGTTGGCAATTGAGTGCGGCTATCCATTATTAAAAAACAAAAAATTATTACAAATATAATTCTCTTTAAGATATTTCTGCCTTTTTTCTTCGACAACGACATAAAGAGTAAGCAGCCATTGTGCCTGAAGATGCTGAGCTCTTCTGCTTACTGATTAGAAAAAGGTTGAGGCGCAAGGATTCTTATAAAGAGAAAAGAAAATACTTTCAAAATTGATTTGCCAATAAATTCTGTCTATAAAACTTCTGCATACTTTTGTACTATTTTAAGTTGTATGGATTTTCTATGCCTTGTATTTAAACTAAGAAAAAAAGCTCAACTGTTTGTGCCAAAGAAATTCATATTCTTAGGAAAAGTTGCACAAGTACCGAAGCTTAGTAAAGGAATTTTTTCTTCCATAAGTGGCTTCGTTTTTTGTTTGTGAAGCACCAAAAAATTTCCGTTGCTCTTAGCAGCCCATTTATATCCTTTCCATTTACTTTCCATTGGTGGGAGTTTGTTAGCTGCAAATAAGATTTATGCAAAAGGAAAATTGGAAAACCCCTCACAAATACGTTCGCTTTTGTATGTGGGCTGGGGAAGCAACAGTTTCACAAAATAAATACCTGCCGATTACACACACAAAGGCAGTTAGGCAGCCAGACGACCAACAAATTTTCCAAAGCAGCCCAAAGTATCAAGCGCACGATAGTAACACAGTTTTTTTTTGTTGTTTTTTATACCAAAATACCCGCACAGCAAGGTTCCCAACGCACTCACATACACACTTAAACACGAATGCATCGAAATGCCATTGAACAAAGTGAGTTGCATGAAAATTCCACTTCACAGCAGTAGAAATTTGCTTTTCTTTCAAAATCCACTTAAAATTCAAGTACACTTATTTCCCTTATTTGTGTGTGAGCGCGCGCGCGTTGGCTGCCAAAAACCAAAACAATTTGTTTGATACTCGCAGCAAAACAAAGCCATTTTCAAAGGTTACCCTCAAAGCGATGGCGCGAAGTGAGTGGAATATTTTGCGATGACTTTTTTTGTTTTGTAATTATATTTTCGGTTATTTCTTTGCTTCACACTACGCGCAAATATTTGTTCTATATGTACACATACATATACTTGTATATATGTATAAGTAGGTGTGGTGTGCGCCTGGGGTAGTGCATGGCAAACAAGCAAGTGAAAGCGTGATTAATGTAGGGCTTTGGCCATTGTAGAAATTTAACAAAATCGATTATTTTTTTACCTAAAAATTGTCCTAATACGGGTTAGTGGAAAAGTAAGCAAATGAGAATAAAATAATGCGAATATTTAAACGGACAATTTTTTCCACTTTAATCTCCCTCTGCTACAATGGCCGGAGGAATGCATGGCCGCCGATCGGAATTTAAGTGTGCTCTGCCCAATCCATAAAACGGATGGTACAGCAATTTGTACCCAATACCGCGCGATTAGTTTTCTAGAATCGCCTATAAGGTTTTAGCGCGCGTATTGTGTGAAAGGCTGAAGCCCACCGTCAACCAACTGATCGGACCTTATCAGTGTGGCTTTAGAACTGGAAAGTCCAACATCAACCAGATATTCACAATACACCAAGTCTTGGAAAAGACCTATGAAAGAAGAATCAACGCCATATTTTCGTCGATTTTAAACCTGCATTCGACAGCAGCAGTAGCTGCAGATTTTGCAATGAACTAGAAGAGAGGTAAGCTCTTGAACACCTTCTAAGTTCTTGCCCTGCATTAGCTAGAACCCGAGTGAAATGTTTAAGAGCTCTACAACATGAGAGGTTAGAATGTCTCTCGGGGTTAGAGCTTTACAGCTTACTTAGTTCCACAAAAGACGCAGGCTTTTTACAAGGAAACGTAAGGGTCAAGCTCCGTCTGATGCCACTAAAGACAAATAGGTGTATGTGACAGCTTTCAGCCAGCCAGGTCAACCTAACCTAACAGCACGAAAAGGTGTTACCTGTATGCCGCGTTGTCTGAATTTGGTACAACCGCAAAACTTATACGACTATGCAAGATGCGGTTGGCCAATACCAGTAACTCCGCTAGAATTGGTAAGACTTCTCCGAGCCGTTTCATACCAATCGAGGTTTCAGACAGGCTGAAGCGCTGTCGTGTGACTTCTTTAACTAGAAGCAGGAAAAGATCGTGCGAGCTGCAGAACTTAATGGTTCAGGCATAGTTTATCATAAGAGCGTACAATTCTTGGCGCATACCAATGATATGGTATTGGCATCATCGGCCCTAACAACCGCGCTGTTAGTTGTGCCTTTTCCAAACTGGATTAATAAGCAAAGCGAATGGGTCTGGGGATGAACGAGGACAAAACGAAGTACCTCCTGATTCCGAGGTTGTAAGGGACTTTGTATACTTAGGAACCAGCATTAACACCGATAACAATGCCAGCCTTGAAATCCAACGTAGAATCTCTTTTGCCAACAAGTGCTACTTTGGACTAAATAGGCAACTGAGGAGTAAAGTCCTCTCCCGACGAACAAAACTAACACTATACAAGACACTCATCATACCCGTCCTTACGTATGGCGCAGAAGCTTGGACGATGACAGCATTCGATGAAACGACGCTTGGAGTGTTTGAGAGAAAGATTCTGCGTAAGATTTTTGGGCCTTTGCACGTTGGCAACGACGAATGTCGCAGGCGATGGAACGATGAGTTGTATGAACTTTAGGACGACATAGACATATCGCGAGCGAATAAAGATCCAGCGGCTCCGTTAGCTGGGTCATGTCGTCCGAATGAATGCAAGCGCCCCGGCTCTTAAAGTGTTCTATGCGGTACCAGTTGGTGGTGGTAAGGGAAGAGGAAAGCCTTCACTGCGTTGAAAAGATCAAGTGAAGAAGGACTTGGTGTGTCCAACTTGCGCCGGCAACCCGGTTAGCACGAGAAAGAAACGACTGGTGCGCTTTGTTAAACTTGGTCAAAATAACATAAGCGGTTATCGCGCCAATCAAGAAGAAGGAAAAGTACCGTCTATGTCAGAAAAAAGGAACCGCGATTATTCATGCAGTATTAAAGATATATATTTAAAATTTTTTTCATAAAAGTATGTACAAAACTACGAGTCGCAATTACTCAATAAGACGAGTAGTCTTCAGTGTTGATACTCGACGCCTGGCATCTTCTTCATGCTTTGAACCAGCTTTTCTGCGTAGCTCGTTGACAAACAGAACTAGATTTTGCGAACTTGGCGCACGAGTTGCTTTAAATCATGGACTGGCCTTCCGGCAACATGAATTTTCATAGTTCCCCATACATTTTCAATGGGGTGGGCGTCTGGGGACTAGGAATTCAAGTCCAATACTGTGACGCCACTTTCTTGTTTCGTGGTTTCTCAATTTGTTTTTCTGAGAGCAGTGGTTTTGATGATGTGGGACGGTAGGATATGTTCGCCTCCTTCAATTGACGTTCGATGGTGTTGATACTCACATTTATTCCCTTTTTAGCAAGAACTGATTGTACTTGGCGCAGTCACAAAGAAGAGCCCCGCTTAAAAAGTTGGACGATCACTTCATCTTGGTTTTTTGTCGTCACTCGTTTCAAGCCGCGCTCGAAAAAGTCATCAACATTTTTGTACACCTTAAACCGCTGATTCCACATCACAACAAACTTTTTTAATTAAGATAATTTCCGCCCTTCCGAATGTGTGAATAAAAATACCCACTCGAAACATTTCGCGTACTTCTCACTCATTTTTGTTTGGTTGCGTTTACGGGAAAGCTTCGAACGACATTAACCTGAGTTAGCACTGGCGTCGTAGCCCTTGAGTGGGACTATGTATTACGCAGCAAAAAGCAGAACGAAATATATTTTGAAGTTACAAGAAGAAACCAGTTCTTTTCTTCTGACACAGACTGTATTTATACTCTGCGGCATCACAAAGTGATTGGAGCCTAAGTGAGCTCCATTAGAGGCCCCGGCTACAGTCCTAATTTAATTTAAAGCTAGCAATCAGCAGCGATTCACAGAAAACTATTTGTAGAGCAAAACTGCTATGAGTTTGACGAAATGAAAATTTATGCGGAATTTATGAAATTCAATTAAAAAATTCTGATACACTAAAAATTCTATCAACTGCACATTTTCCCAACCGAAACATAAATAAATCGAAGAAAAAATAAGTAAATATTTAATAATATTTTTCCCCCTTTTTTTCAAATAATATATATTGCTTTGCTGTAGAGAAAATTCATAATTCAAAACTATTTCACAATAAAATATTTCATTTTAAAATTAATTACAATTTTTCATTTTTTTGCAATTATCATCTCTTTTAGTGAGTTCGTGTTAGCAGTGTGACACCCACACCTATGTTTGTAATTGACCGACACAGTAGAGAAAACCTAAGCCACATAGCAAAACAAGTTGGAAACTAGTGCTATTTAGGCATTTTCCAAACCAATATGTGGTGAGTAGTGAATGAAAATTAATTACAAAGGCGCATATTCAACTTCCTCAACTTGCTCTCAGTGACGAAGAGAATGCCTCTCCTTTTTTCAACAAGTGCTTGCACGTATACCCAAGGATGATAGATTAGCAGCTACGTCACCAGGGACTCGGCAGCAGAATTTTGCCCGCTCATTTCGTTGTTCAGACGGCAGTGTTGATTTTTTTCGTACACCACCAACACCATCTCAATTCTTTCGTAAGCAAATAACAGGCATGACTCCGATTACGTCAGCCAATCAGCAGATTCTTTCAAATTTGCAGAGAGCCGGTTAAGAGTCACACCTTCTGAATTCTTTTCACCATGCGACGATTTATTTTAAGAGCTTGAGAGTTTATATCCATTTCACTGGTATTATTTTGCTGATTACCGTCATAAAACTCATACGGCTCAGCAGTAATGCTGAGAGAAAGGCCTTTAAAGGAAGACTTTACTTCTCATCAGACTACACAAATGAAGTAACACTTTCGGATATATTCGTTTGATTAGAAAAGAGGTGAGCTTGGCTCTTCTTATCCTTTAATCAGTTTATTGCGCATGGCTCTCGTCTAGGGCCCTGCAGAAAGCTTTGTAAAAATGCGCTTAATCTATCTTTTAAGAATAAAAACGTTAAAACTTATACAAGCAGACGTGTTACGGAAAAATGTTGGGATACAATCTCAGTCTGCTTTCTGTTGATTGAGTGCGACTATTGAAAATCTCTGCTCGCTGATATAAAGGCAGATAGGCAAATCAAACGCAGAAACTAGCGATGGATATGTCACACGCTTAGAAAACCACCAGATACTATCACGAGAATGGCACTGTACTGGAACCCGCAAGGGAGCAGAGGTGGCGGTCAGCCAAAGAATACTTGGAGAAGGTCGGTGCTGCGCGAACTAGCAGGAGCCGACATCTCATGGGACGGTGCAAAAGCAACAGCACAGAAGAGTCTTCTCAAGGCCGTATGCTCCCAAGAGGAGTGAACAAGGAAAAAACATAAGTTTATGGAGCAGACAATTTATAAATAAATTGCGCTTTAAGCTCTTTGTGTGCGTGAGGCGTGGTGTGCAAATTTTTCAACTCCTTACGATCTTAAATTCCCTATACCTTGTAAGCCAGTCCAGATCAACACTGTAAAGGCTCCGTTTTATCGGTTTGATTTTCCATTCTGCAATGGGGGTTGTATGGAAGTCCAAGTTTCTCCGCCTGAGTTCCGATCACCCAGTGGCCGGTGAACACCGCTATGAGATGGGAAATTAAATGGCGGAGGATCCCCAACACTTTAAGTGTCCGGCTTCTGTTGTACTGCAGTCAAAGTGTTTTTGAGAAAGCACACGATAAGATGGAACTCCATCAGTCTTGCACTTTTTTAAAAAATTTTTGGAGTTTCCCTTTAACAACGGTCTCGTGGACACCGATGTCTGAGATAGGGACAACAGAAAACGATTCTGTCGATCTCTTCTTGGCAAGTTCATCGGCAAGTTTATTTTTCATATTCCCAGGTAAGAGAAATATCTCCTGCACTTTCGAAACGTCTGATATTCTCCTTCCCGGAGTTTACCACAAGAGAGCTACAACATGACGACGATAGGGCCTTGATTGCAGCTTGACTATCAGAAAAGATATTTATGTCTCCCTCGCAACAGCGATCCCTAAGCATTTTGCATTCCTGCAGGATCGCTAAGACATCTGCTTGAAAAACACTACTCGTTTTCGGCAGGAGTTTCAGAAGACTGAAATATGGGCCATTCTAGAGAAAACCGCCGCTCCAGCTACAGATTCCATCTTAGATCCGTTGGTCAAAGTCCGAGTTAAGTACATATGTCCGTGCAAACTCTCCCCTCCTTCCAATCCAGCCTCTTGGAAAGATAACCTTAGCAAAACCCTCAAATCCAGTTTGCGGATGGAGAAATCTGCACGAAGTATAGATAAGGAAGTAGAAATATGCCTCAAAATGCTACCGTGTCCTACAGAAGATTGCCTCCAGAGGCTAATCTTCTTTAACCTAATAGTGCTCTGAGGAGCATTGGATTGAACTTGAAGATCAATGGGTAGTTAGTGAAGAATGACTTTAAGGGCGGCAGATATCTAGTAGAGTCGGATATCTGCTATATTTAAAAACTAGCCATATGACTTCAGAAATACGAACAATATTTCATCATAAACAATTAGAATGAAGAATAAAAGTTATTTAAGTAAAATTAAAACTTTTTTAGAATTACAACTTTAAAGAAATACGTCATTTCTTAACAGTTAGTCATTTTTCGAGAGTAATAAATTTTTGCAAGTATAGTTACGGCCTGTGCGGCCACCGTAATCAAATGGGTTGGTGAGTGACTACCATTCAGAAATGCTTAGGAACGAATCTCCGGGCATGAATACCAAATGATAGAAAAAATGTGTTCAAACAGCGGTCGCCTCTCTGCAGCCAATGGTAAACCTCCAAGTGTATTCCGAGTGTATAAAAAACATCTGTCGTGTAGATTTGGTTTGAAAGAGCCATCTGTGGAATAACATCAAAACGCACACCAAAAATAGCAGAAGGCACAGGCCGAACACACAATAAATGGTGTGAGCGCCAATTATATGAAAATTCGGGCAGCGAGAAAATTCTGAACAAGTATGAAAGTTAGAGTTAGATTACATTAGGTTTTTGTGGCAGAAGGGTTTAGAACATCCAACTAACTTATACCAGAAAGGGGTTCGTTATGGTGCCACTGTGTAACACGGGAACCTCAGTGTTTATTTATCATTGGAACTATTTAGACGCTTTTATGAAGCGTATTTTAGGTTTTATCACAGCACCGAATAGTTCCGTAAGATAATCTTTCTCACAACTTTGCTCTGCTCCTAACTCAGGCTGGACAATCACAGAAGAAGTGTCCTACTGTTTCTTCCTCTTCCTAGTCTCTACAACTTCCGCAGTATTCATGAGAAAATCCTAGCCTAGAAGAGTGTCTACCTAACAGCCAATAGGCGGTGGCATAAAGCACGTACTTCGAGATGTTTTCTCTTCAGTGTTGAGCAATTCCCCTGAAGTCGGACAGATAACCAGTAATCAGACCAATCACAGTCTGTTCTAAGACACTAAAAGTGCAATGATCGACATGGGTAGCTACTTCATGCAATCGGAACGTAAATTTCTTTGAAAAAAAGAACCAAAAGTGTGGCATTTTTTGAGGGGATTTGGAAAACTACTACATTTGCTTTTTTCGTTTCTGTGGTCTTCTACGTTATTTTTATGCATATTTTGTCTGCGTAGACCCTTAATAAAATTTTGCGAGGAAAAATTTTCTAGAACATTTTAACCCTCTAGAGACCTTTGAAATACATTGTTTTTTAAACTTCTTCAAAGAAAGGCCGAAAAGTAACTTTTTTGAAAGAGCTAATGGATTAGAATATTCTACGAAAATATTCCTCTTGAAATTCTACAAAACATGTCGAAAGTAGGTATTACATTTTGATAAATATTTTAAGCTTTTTTTCACCTTTTTCGAATACCGCTTAGGTACTGCAATCAATTAGGCTATTAAAAAATTTTAACTGAGAATACAAAAAGCTTTGGGAGCGGTAATATATAACCCCAGTACATTCATCCCAAAATGGGATTATTTGTAACTCGTTTTCAAGTCATCAATTACTAATTGCGAAATGTTTAAAATGGCACTCGGCGCGGGTAAAATTAACACTTTCTCGGAAAAGGCTATACAAAAATTGAAAAGCGTTCAAATTCCAAGTAGTTATGGTTGCGAACGGCTCGTAATTGATGATTTCCCTGCTGGATCTGGTATTTAAGTGCAAATGTGCGAGTGCTTACATACATACATACACCCATACACACATACACTATTATGCGTGTTGTTTCAATTCGTGTATGTGTTTCCCCATAAGACTTAATTACATTGCAGTTAATTACGCGTGAAAGTACTTGGTGGATTACAATGAGTCCCACACCACTTTTTCATCAAATAAAATATATTACAGGATATGGGAAATGTGTGCGTGAAGGTTACATATTGTGAAAATAGAGGAGATAATGAAAACTAAAAACTTTTAAAGCGCGTTGAGTGAATTTAATAATATTTAGTTGCTTTTACATTCTGCATAAATACTCGTTCCGGTGGTTATCACTAAAGGAACTGAAAACCCGAATTTACACTAACATTTGGTTATATGAACTTTTGATTTAGAGGTGGTCAAAGAATACCCCTTTTTATAAAATATGTTCCACAATTTTATGTGAAGTATAATTTCTTGAAGTCACTGCTGAAATTTCGGCAGAAGCATTGGCTGTACTCAGTCGATTGGCTGCCAGTTGCGGTCTCAAAGTCAACTCTGACAAAACGGAATTGATGCTATTGACCAGAAAATACAAGTTTCCACCTTTTAGACTTTCTGCACATCGAAAAACGAGCTAAAAAGGCCAGTTTTCTACTCTTGTAAATCTATGATCGACAAAAAATGGGTTCTCAAGTCACGCATCGTACTCTGGATGTACAACATAGTGGTTCTGCCAATTGTGACTTTTGGCTGCTTTGATGGATAGCTCTTCGAAAGGGCTATGCAACCACTAAATTAGAGAGAGTGTAAAAGGCTGCATGTATTGGCATCACTGGGGCGTGTATAATATGCCTCACTGTCGCCCTTAACATTATTCTGCATTTACTTCTCGTTGATCTTCACGTTAAATCCATTGATGCTCAGAGCGCTGTTAGATTGAAGGAGGTTGGCCTCTGAAGGCAGTCTTCAGTAGGGCATGGTGACATTTTGAGGCAGACTTCTCCTTCATTCTCTGTACTTCGTACAAGCTTCTCCTTCAGCACACTAGGTTGTTCTAGGGATATCTTTCCGAGCAGGCAGGATTGGAAAGAGAGGAGATTCGGCACGGATATACTTACCTCTGTTTTCGCCGATGGATATAAGATGGCATTTGGAGTTGAAGCGGTGGTTTACTCTACATCAGCCAATATTTCAATCTACTTTAAACTGACGAAAACTGGTAGTGTTTTTCAAGCAAAGATCTTCGTGCTTCTACACGAATGCAAAATGCTAAGGCATCACTCTTGAGAAGGTGACATAAATATCTTTTCCGATAGTCAAGCTGCGTTCAAGGCCCTATCGTCGTCATTTTGCAGCTCTCGTCTGGCCAACTACTCTAAGAAGGAGATCAAACGTCGCGAACATGCAGAAAATATTTCTCTGATCTGTGTTCCAGGGCACAGGTACATAGAGGGAAAGGAAATAGCGGATTTATTTCCAGGAAAGGGTCGACATAACCGATTTCAGTTGTGCCGATCTCAGATCTCGGTGTCCTCTTGACCCTTGTTAAAGGAAAACTGCACAATTTCTTTCTTAAAAAAGTGCAAGAGAGTTGGAGTTTTATCTCAAAAGCTCTTTGGCTACAGTTCGACAGAAATAGGATGCTTGATGGGGATCCGCCGCTAATCAATTTACAGGTACAAACTCATAGCGGTGTTCACCGGTTACTGGATGATCGGAACTCATGCGGAGAAACTTGGACTTCCGTACAACTCCCATTGCAGAAGCTGTAAAGCAGTCCAGCAGAGAAAGGGACTGTTGAACACTTTCTTCACAAATTTCCGGATTTGGCGGCGAGGCGCTTAAGATTCCTTAGTGTGCCTTTTGGGGATAGCTTGAGGCAATTCTCCAGGCTCGATCCGGTTTCTCTCCTCTACTACACCAACAGCACTGGTTAGCTGTAGATGTTTTGCACAATCTGTTTTGCTGTTTATTTGGGTTTTTGTAACGGTTATTAGATATCTCGGATGTTTGCAAAATCTCCACTGCACGTTCTGCTGCCGAACTGCGAAGTTCGGGCTGCAGGATCGACCTCACTTACGGGCACTAAAGTATCTTTAGAAGCTTCTTGTCCCGTCGACGGATCAACTAACACCCTCGCTGAGTCCAAGCGGAACATTATTCACTCACGTTTCATCAAAGGAGGAATAGACGGTGAACTGCATTTGCAGACAGGGCCTGTTGGATCTGTTCACAGATAGGTCGAAGTTGGAAGGAAGGGTTTGAGTGGCAGTATTCTGCGAGGAGCTCCCCATCACACTCAAATTCAGGTTACCGAGCCACTCTTCCAATCCGAGGTAGGCGCAACCAAAGAGCAGCTGATTTGCTACTCGTCTGTAGAAAGTAAATATTTACTCCAATAGCCAAGCGGGCAATTAGAGCCTTGGGCTCAATGAAGGTGCTTTCGAAATTGAGCTGGGAGTGCCTGGCTCCACTTTCGACCGCATCCGAGGTTCATCTGGGTTCCTGCTCATTGCAAAATTGCGGGAAACTGTGAGGTGGATGAGCTGGCCAAACAAGGTACCCTTGAGTTAATATTTCAGCAAAAAGAGAGGATTGGGATCTCACTCACCAGCTGCAGTCTGATCCTAGAAGCATGGGCTTCGCGTCAACTCAGCGAAAGCTGGGCAAGTACACAAACTTGTAAGGTCGCGAAATCCTTCTGGCCACATGTGGATCGCAGGCATTCGAGGCATCTTCTGAGGTTTATAAATTCTCAGCTCTCGAATTTCGTGGGTGTCCTCACAGTACACTATGCGCGAGGTATGCATGCTGTGAGACTTGGAATTACTTCGAATCCTCTTTGTGTCAGCTAATGAGGTGGCGTCATCTTAGCGCCTGCTCCTTAGCTGTCGTACTCACGCGGCGCTAACATTTAGGCATCTTGGCTATCACTTATTTGCTATGCCTGCTGATATAGCTGGCCATTAATAATCTGGTGAACTCAAAGCGGTGCACACAACCACCCCCCAGCGATCGATCGTAATCCTCTTTACTAAATCCAACTTTAACACTAATTTCACCAAGGCTACAGTTTTGCTGCGTACAGTTCAAATTTTAGTTTTATGGCATTCGCAAATTTTTTTATGGTTTGCCATTTTTCCACTTTTTTACGACTTAATCGCACATTCAAATTATGACAAAAAAAGTGTATGAACAAAGTCGCACAAAATATGATAGGCCTACCGCATTTTATCAAAATTTATTTGCCACAAAAGTACACGGATTCCAATGTCCATTTATGAATGTTGGTTGATGTTTATCTCGATTCAGTTATGCCATTACAAAAATAAGCGTTCAGTGAAAAAGTTTGAATCTCCTCGCACACTGGTGCAGATGGATGTAGCCATATATTTATATACTAATACAACAATGCGCTGCGACCGTAAATTTACTTACTCTTTTCATTTTGATTAATCCTATTTTGTACATACCTGAAAATAAAAATAAGTATTAAATTTATTAGACTTATATATGTAGGTATATATTTATGTAGTTAAAGATAAGATCAAAGAGATAATCCTGATATATAAACCAGAAAAACGCTGTTATATAACGTCCACTTTTATTATCGCTACGCGCTAGTTTGGGTTTTTAAAAACATAAATCTAACATCGAGTAGTTCAACTCTGTAATTTTCATTGAAATTGAAATTTGAGAGATTTGGTGGCTCCTAAAACACTCAGGCTAAAAAGCCCATTGTATTTAGAGCTCTGGAAAGAAGCTAGATAGCCCAAGAGGGAAGGAGAAAAGTATCAGAGGAAGAGATAGGAAAGAGTAGAGATAGAGACAAAGGTAGTTCTGTGAGATTTTTCCAGATTCTTTGGTAAATCTGAAAATATCATCCAGTGTTAGAGAATGAATTCTGCTCATTCTTACCACATCGGAACCCACAATTCCCAGCCTTGCTCTAGCAAAGGCAGGACACTCACAGAGAAAGTGCTCAGTGCTATCCGCCTCCTCCAAGCAAGGCAGGCACAATGGGTCCTCAATGATTCCAATGGTGTCCTGTAATAATACCGACCATCAACCGAACGTCTTTTCTTCCAAGTTTTAGTAAAAAGTTTGACAATTTTCTGTTCAGACTTGTCACAAAACACTTTGCAGTTCTACAGCTTTCTAGACCGGACCATCGCTCGTTATGTAAATTGCATACATAAATGCTGATCCAATTCATGATTGCTGCGGAACTGATTCCGATTATTGGCTCTGCCCCTTGTGGGCGAACCGCTAATCCACGGTGGGAGTATTTATGATCGGAGTATCCTGGAACCCATATAAGTACAAGCCTGTTTTGTCTTGCGACAGAATTAAGCTTCTTCTTACACTCTTGAACAATCTTTGAGGTTTGCTTCGCGTTCTGCAGTTCTTCCAGTGCAGTCTGACTGTCACTGAAAACTGCAATCTGTTAGGGAGAGAGAACTGGGCTGCTCTACAAACTAAACATGAGTCTTCCTCACAATTCCTGTATGCCATTAACTACGTGCAAAACAGAAGTTTTCAAATTAAACTGTAGTAATGGATAGAAAAAGTCACATTTCTACTGCGTCTAATCAACTTCAGCAAAAAAACCTCGACAACCTTAGCACATGGCTGATTAAATGGCATACCATATAAAGGCGAATGAAACAAAATGAGCGCAAATAACTTTTACGCTCCACAAGATTACTTGTCACCCAGTGCATCTTAACGACTGTCAGATACCCGAAATGGACCACTGTAAATACTTAGGCATTCATCTTGGTCGACATCTTACATGATGATGTCATATATTTTCAAAGCGAAAGGAGCTTGAAATAAAACTTCATGCCCTTTATTTGCTACTTGGCCAAAAATCAATGTTTTTGCTGGGCAATATGCAGCTCACATATAGATTAGATTTAGGTTTATTGAAAGTATGCACTTCGACCTCACGGACTTTTGTGCCCTGCTCATATATAGGGCAATATTGAAACCAATATGGACATAAGGAGTGCAAATCTGTGGCTCAGCTTTTGTAGCCAAATCTTGGCATCATATATAGAGGCTGCCAACATCAACCTAAAATATAACCGGCTTGCTAAACATTCAAATCTTTAAAGAAAGCAATATTAGCAAAAACCTACTTTAAGTTATTCCTCCCCGGAGTGGAATTATTTGGATCCCCATAATGTTCATGCAATATTGGATGTATACCAACCATTAGTAAGGATGCTTATCAAAGTGGGAAACCTTGCGAATCGGCTCTGCACGAGTGCGTTAGCATAACCGAAAAAGGGCTGGAAACAAGAGAGTACACTCTTGGTGTGTTTGTGGCCATTGAAGGAGCTTTCGACAAAGCTACCTTTGACTCTATGTGCTCTTCTAACAGAAGTTATCTAGTGGAAAAATCAGTGTCAGATGGATCCACTCAATGCTATCCAAAAGACCGCTTACCAGGGATAGAGAAAGCGATGAAGGAGTCAGGGTTGAGGTTGAGAAGGGTTGCCCACAAGGCGGTGTACTCTCTCCCTCACTTTCGCTGCTTCGTAGTGGACTCTCTTCTTAATGATCTGCAGGAAATTGCACACATCCAAGCCTACGCGGACGATGTGTGCGTATTAATCTCAGGACGATCACTTGAAGCTGTATGTAATAAAATGCAGGTAGCTCTAAATAAGATTGAGTATTGGTGCGAATTGCATGGACTTTCGGTAAATCCTACAAAAGTAGCTTAGTGCTTTTCACTAGGAAACGCAATATGGAAGGCTTATTACTACCCACATTGAAAGGGGTAACACTGCAACTGTCTTCAGAGTTCAAATATAATACTTAGGGGTAATTCTGATAGTAAGATGACCTGGAAGAAGCATGTCGAGCAGAAGGTCTCTCGAACACTAAAAGACTTCTGGCAGTATAATAGAACCTTTGGCAAGACATGGGGTCTAAGACCGTCGATAGATCTTCAAATTCGAGAGGAAGCAATGAAGGCGGCGTACAGGCTCAAGTTAAACGGAGTCTGGGGAATGAAGTAAGCACTGGCCACTGTGAGATATACCACCAGTTGTCGGAGCGGTGCACACTGTTCTCAGTGCCAGCGGACAATCGAGTGCCTTACGTTAGTTTCGGTAGGAAGTATGATGTTTGGATTCCAGTTAGAAATCAATTGTTAAGTCCAAAGAACCTTTTCACGGGATATCAGCATACTTTCTACACCGACGGATGCAAAACCAGTGATGGAAGCGAATCTCGATGGTACTTAGACGAAGACACTAAGTACTCCTATGCCACAGGGCAGATGGCCACGGTATTCCTTACGGAAGTCTATGCCATCTTGAATGTGGCGTACTGGCTAATTGAGAAAAAGTGGTGCCCCGCCACAGTATTGGAAATTGTAGTGACAGTCAAGCTGCACTGCAAGCCCTTTCTAACCCACGCTGCTCTCCGAAGCTAGTCGGTGAATGTAAGACAAAAACGAACAGTGTTGCAAAACACAACAAAGTTTGTCTTATTTGGGTACCTGGACATTGTGGTATTACAGGGAATGAGTTAGCTTATAAATTGGCTAATTAAGGCTCTGCAAGTATGTCACTAGGCCCTGAACCCTTTATAGGTGTCAATTACGCATCGATTCAATTATGAATTGAGGACTTCATGAGGTTTACCCACAGAGGTCGTTGGTCTAAGTTGAACTCGTGCAGAGTAGACAAGTGCTTTGTGAAAGAACCAAACTGGAAAACAGTGACCTTTCTCCTAAAACTCAGCAGGAAGGACCTGAGAGTACTGGTGGGTGTTATCACAGGGCACAATGTCTGTGGTCAGCATATGGCTACCATGGGGTCGTAGACAGCCCGATATGCCTATCCTGTCTTGAGAATGACCACACTGCAGAGCATTTTCTCTGTAGCTGTCCTGCATTTTCCAGAATCAGACTTAGGATATTGGGTTGCGATATACTGAATATGGATAAAATTCATACTCTTTCCCTTCCGGATCTCTTAAAATTCATCATTGAATCCAAGAGACTTGTGGAAGAGTGACGCCAAACTAATTTATCCGTCTTACCATCCACATCTTTCCTATCTCTATTCTTTCTACTGATATCTATACGGGTGCAGTACAATGGTCTACTGACTTAGTGCTTGGACTTGTCCAAAAATCTAATCTAATCTAATCTAAAGTCCAAGGATATCTCTATCTCGCGATTTGCCCCATGATATTATCTATTGATACACAGCGTCGAAATTTTCTCGACCTTTACGAAATTCATTCTACAAGGATCCACAATCACGTTGGAACGCGTTGTAAAAGCATTTCACGTTGACTAATTGTGCGCGTTTTGTGGCCTGATACCGTCACTTACACTGTTCTCTGGGCATTGACGAAGAAGTCCATCTTAAAATCCGGCAGCGAAAGTGGAAATGAATCGCTCAAACACTGCGAAAACAACATTGAGATATCACAAAAGTAGCTCTAGACTAGAAACCGCAAGGTAGTTGGAGATTCTACTAATGGAATCAGAAGCGCTGCAAGGTGGCAAATTAAATTACGGGAACCATGGCAATGTATATATTATATATATAAGTTTGGTGATTCCACCCCAAAAGTCGAAGTAAGTCAAGGCACTCCAATGCACTAATTCACATCGAAATCGTAATAAATCATCGCATGAACATTTTCACGAGTTAATTCCAGTTTTTGAGCAAGATGATATTTTCAACTCACTAAAAAAAGAACAAATAAAGCTGGTAAGTTTATATGAAGTTTATGTTAAAAATAATACAGTAAAATCATAGCAGATCCCACGTTGTGTTGCAAAGGCACAAAATATAAAAGGCAACCTTCGTATTAGTAAGAAGATGAACGGTCCATGCCTAGGCAGCGAGACATCAATAGTGAGGTAGTGTTGTTTATTTGTGATCCAGATACTAAACGAAACTTCATCTAAATTTTGTGTTGTTCAAATAAAACTGGAAAATCAATCCTCAAATAAATTGAAATGTTAAATAAAACTAAGCGTAAAAAACCTCTTGCGCAAACGCGTTCAAATACTTTTCTGGCGCATTGAAAAGCAATCTGCATAATTGAGCACATTTAGCCACTTTCCAAAATGCTTAGGGCGAAATTAATAATTTACTTGAAAGGCTTAAATTAGAAAAACGGAAGGAAATTCCACAAACCCAAATATAATTGAAATTCGCCATGCTTTACTCAAAGCCCCTATAATGGCCATCAATTTAATGCTTAGTTTTTGTTTTGTTTTTGGGGAGAATGAAAGTAGAGCAGCTGTTAATGAAATGGTGTAACTTGAGTATGTCGAAAGTAAGTGAAGGAGCGCAGAAAGCAAGGGCAGACATGCGCGAGCAGAGCCACAAAGTGTAAAAATGTATATACAGTGTATTTCATGTAAATAGCACC